>OZ021721.1:92983854-93583854 GCA_963978545.1 Linyphia triangularis
AAAAATTTACAAGGCAAAGAATTTAAAATTGAACGTGAAAATTAACTTCACATGTACAATCATACTCTTATATCAACGATAAATAAGATAAAAAAGAAGCTCTAAAAATTTATAAGGCAAATAATTTAAATAATACGCGAAAATTTACCACACATATAAAAATTATGTCTTTCAAATGTGTAAGAATAACGCTAAATTAGAGAAAAAGAAATACTAAAAATTTATAAGGTAAGGAATTGAAACAATATGCGAAAATTTATTTCACGCATAAAATTTTTATCTTTAAAATGTGTAAGAATAATGCTAAATTAGAGAAGAAAAAAAAATAACATACTTAAACTTTCTTCGACAACAATTTAAACAATACGCGACATTTTCATACACAATTATTTTCTTAGGTTAATGTTAAATAATGGGAAATTTAACAGAATAAAAATTTCAAAGATAAAGAATTTTAACCTTTACACGAAAATTTGCCTCACAAAAATATCATATCCTTAAACTTTAACGTGACAATTTACTCTTCATATACAATTAAACTCTTAGGTTAATGTTAAATAAGAAAAAAAATAATATACTTAAAATTTCTAAGATAAACATAACGTAAAAATTTCGTATCATGTGTTTAAAATGTAACATATAAGAGAAAAAAAACTAACATACTTGAACTTTCTATAGCAAAGAATTTAAGCATTAGCGTAAAAATTCACTTTACATATAAAATTCACATCTTTAAATGGGAAGATAAGCAGGTGACGGTAATTAGCCAATCAGGGTAGCGGTAGGTGATACGCCATTCGCCGGCATTTTTAGATCGGAGGATGAGTCACGCTAAAACTTGTTGGAACAGGTCGGGAGATTTGTACAGCAAGAACATCAGCATCGACGCGCAAGCAGCGGGTGATGCTGTGATGTGTCAGCAGGTCTTTGAGATTATCGTTTTCCTACTTTGCCGTTTTCATAATGAAATGTTTGTGAAAACTTGGAATGAATAAAGTGGATTTCAAAGACATATTAGTAAGTGAAGGTAGAATTCGCATGGACTTTCTTCCAAAAAGTATGAGTCACTTGGAGAATTTAAGATCATTTCTACTTGAAAACTTTTCTATTATTTAAAACATTGAATATTGTTCAAACTCAGTGGGATTATATGCTACAATACGGGTAAAACTCAACAAAATTGTTACATAGAAGAAAAATAGTAAGAGATTTAAAATAAATATTAGTTATAGATACTCCAAAGAAAAAATTTCACCTCTACTTTTCAATCGGAAAATCAATACAAGTTGGAAATTTATGTTACTTCAAGAAAGACTTAGACAATTTACTTTGTAATAATATACGTTAAGGTGTCGTATTAACTCGTGCAATACATGCTGACTAACGTTTATTTTACTTGAAAGGTGAATTGGGGGAAAATATTAAATAAATTGTAGATATTAAATACATTGTAGATATGCATTCAAGTTTTGAAAATCACCTGCAAGACTTTTAAAACATCTTAAGATAAATTGAAAGAAACTTTTTATACTCTGAAAGGAAATCACAAGTAATTTAGTTAACTTTTTTCATGATAACACTCATATTCAACGACATGTTTTTAAAATTTAACCTTCTTTACATGATAATAGTTATAAATTTTTTCAATCTCAGATGCGATATACTATTATTTCTAACATATATGTTACGAATTGTGTAAAGTTTTTAAAAGAGTATATGCAAATCACCAATCAGAAACATAAAAATCTAACATCAATCAAACACACTAAAATAATAAGATATTTTCCTTAGTGGAAATAGTTAACTACTCATGTGATGGAATGTACTTAGAAAATTTAAATACTGAAAAAAGTTTGCTAGGCAAACTTAAAGAATATTTTTTTTTTTCTTGTGAAAAACTAGCATAAATTTGAAAAATATAGAGTTTGTTACTACGTAAAATTGAACATCATCTGGACAAACTAAATTATACATGATTTTTTTATTTTTTATTTGAGAGGTGCTGACAATATATCATTAATACAGAGATTTTTAACTTCCACCCATAATTTCTAAATAACTTATACATAAATTTCAGAAAACTGAAACGGAATGTGTTTTACAAGACGCTTATTTTGTAAGATGAATATTCAATATTAATATAACTGAGCAAAGTTCATTACGGAAAAAACTTGTAAAAGATACATATATTTTGAAAATAGTTTGAAATATCCTTTTAAATTTATGAATGCTCGCTTTCGAAAGACACAAATAAAACTGATATTACACATGATAATTAACACATGCATAACATTAATCAAACAAAGTGGAATTTTTATTGCTTGTGACCGATAACTTTTCAGTGAAGTAGAACTTACATAGGAAATTTGTGCAAACTTTTTCAACTTTTAAACCAAGTATTATGTAAAATTATAAATTACGATAGGAAATAGCACACTTCAGAATCGGAACAAGTCTTCTAGTTAAGCTAAATTTATTTCTCAAGGAATTGAAAGCATACCAGACAAGTCCTTATCATTTCGCATCTTTTCTCATGTTGCAAGAAGACATACTTTGTAAAAGATCGTCGTTGCACTTAACAAAAATCAGTAAAAATAAATGTATTTTCTATGGCAAAGATAAAACTTCACAACTTAATTACTGAAATTTAGCTAAGTTGCATATGGTTTATTCACATAACTCGCATATGCTTCGAATGTTGAAATATATTTGTCATTTGAAATCAAACTAATCGAAAATAAATGCTACCTACATTTTCAAGTCGGAAATTACTATTAAATAAACTTTACATGTAAAACATTGTCATGTTAAAAAGAAAAATCTACAAAAATGTAAATGATAATTTTACTGTTGGTACATAAATGATGAATAATTTATGATTTTATTCTAGGCAAACGTTTTATTGTCTAACAGAGAACTTAAACTTTAGCAGAAAAATAAAAAAATACAATTTTTATATCCTATCATGCTTGTCGAAAATTGAATTTATTAGCTGTTGTAATAGATTTTTATTGTCCAAATTTCTATAGTTTTTCTTCCCGGTGCAATAAAATTAAGTTCATGTGTAATGATTAGTTTTTTTTTTTTTATGAATCTTATAAATTTAATGAAATTATTATGACCTAAGAGATTGAGTGAACTGAATAAATCAATGATGTAAATTTAAACAGTGACTTGAACTGATACATACTATAACTGTAAAGAAGTATGACAAAGTGATAGATGAAGTAAAAATAGAAGTTGAATGAAATGTGTTGAAAAAAGTTGAAGACGACAAGAAATTCGTAATTGAGAATTATCATTGACTTATATTAACTTCGTTTTCTTGCTTATGACAAGAAAATACACTCTTTCTTATTAAGAACCAACTTGATATCTTATCATAGAATGACAATGATGAAATATCTATACATTAAAAAAAAAAATACCAAACTTAGACATAGCAAATTTCCTGAAATTCATGTATAATGCGAGAAGTTTTACTGGAAATATAGAAGATACAACATTGAAAGATGTGAATGTTTCGAAGTACTTTATCAGAAATAAAAAAAATAAAAAAATGCGCTGAGATTCGCTATAAACTTACTTAAACTTATAAACTTCGAAAAACTTATAAAAATTTCAATTTACACTTAAAGTTTTTTTTTTATATATATATTTCAAAGAATTTTTTCAAATCAATATGTATATTTAAATACTGAAACTTATTCACTTCAATAAATGTATGTTTAAGTTATAAAACTCTTCGTATGTATTGAAAAATTGTAACTTTTCGTCTTCTTCGTATAAATCGATAACTTATACACTAGTTCTTCATCAATTAATCTTCTAAGTAAATCTTTCAAAGCTAAAAACATACTTATAGCTTTGCATTTGTAACAAGTTAAATTGTACATGTTTCATGTGAAAGTTACAAAATTTCAGATATTTTCATGGAAAACATATAAAATTTTAATTTCACGAGAAACATGTACAATTTAACATGTTACAAATGCAAAGCTATAAGTATGTTTTTAGCTTTGAAAGATTTACTTAGAAGATTAATTGATGAAGAACTAGTGTATAAGTTATCGATTTATACGAAGAAGACGAAAAGTTACAATTTTTCAATACATACGAAGAGTTTTATAACTTAAACATACATTTATTGAAGTGAATAAGTTTCAGTATTTAAATATACATATTGATTTGAAAAAATTCTTTGAAATATATATATAAAAAAAAAACTTTAAGTGTAAATTGAAATTTTTATAAGTTTTTCGAAGTTTATAAGTTTAAGTAAGTTTATAGCGAATCTCAGCGCATTTTTTTATTTTTTTTATTTCTGATAAAGTACTTCGAAACATTCACATCTTTCAATGTTGTATCTTCTATATTTCCAGTAAAACTTCTCGCATTATACATGAATTTCAGGAAATTTGCTATGTCTAAGTTTGGTATTTTTTTTTTTAATGTATAGATATTTCATCATTGTCATTCTATGATAAGATATCAAGTTGGTTCTTAATAAGAAAGAGTGTATTTTCTTGTCATAAGCAAGAAAACGAAGTTAATATAAGTCAATGATAATTCTCAATTACGAATTTCTTGTCGTCTTCAACTTTTTTCAACACATTTCATTCAACTTCTATTTTTACTTCATCTATCACTTTGTCATACTTCTTTACAGTTATAGTATGTATCAGTTCAAGTCACTGTTTAAATTTACATCATTGATTTATTCAGTTCACTCAATCTCTTAGGTCATAATAATTTCATTAAATTTATAAGATTCATAAAAAAAAAAAAACTAATCATTACACATGAACTTAATTTTATTGCACCGGGAAGAAAAACTATAGAAATTTGGACAATAAAAATCTATTACAACAGCTAATAAATTCAATTTTCGACAAGCATGATAGGATATAAAAATTGTATTTTTTTATTTTTCTGCTAAAGTTTAAGTTCTCTGTTAGACAATAAAACGTTTGCCTAGAATAAAATCATAAATTATTCATCATTTATGTACCAACAGTAAAATTATCATTTACATTTTTGTAGATTTTTCTTTTTAACATGACAATGTTTTACATGTAAAGTTTATTTAATAGTAATTTCCGACTTGAAAATGTAGGTAGCATTTATTTTCGATTAGTTTGATTTCAAATGACAAATATATTTCAACATTCGAAGCATATGCGAGTTATGTGAATAAACCATATGCAACTTAGCTAAATTTCAGTAATTAAGTTGTGAAGTTTTATCTTTGCCATAGAAAATACATTTATTTTTACTGATTTTTGTTAAGTGCAACGACGATCTTTTACAAAGTATGTCTTCTTGCAACATGAGAAAAGATGCGAAATGATAAGGACTTGTCTGGTATGCTTTCAATTCCTTGAGAAATAAATTTAGCTTAACTAGAAGACTTGTTCCGATTCTGAAGTGTGCTATTTCCTATCGTAATTTATAATTTTACATAATACTTGGTTTAAAAGTTGAAAAAGTTTGCACAAATTTCCTATGTAAGTTCTACTTCACTGAAAAGTTATCGGTCACAAGCAATAAAAATTCCACTTTGTTTGATTAATGTTATGCATGTGTTAATTATCATGTGTAATATCAGTTTTATTTGTGTCTTTCGAAAGCGAGCATTCATAAATTTAAAAGGATATTTCAAACTATTTTCAAAATATATGTATCTTTTACAAGTTTTTTCCGTAATGAACTTTGCTCAGTTATATTAATATTGAATATTCATCTTACAAAATAAGCGTCTTGTAAAACACATTCCGTTTCAGTTTTCTGAAATTTATGTATAAGTTATTTAGAAATTATGGGTGGAAGTTAAAAATCTCTGTATTAATGATATATTGTCAGCACCTCTCAAATAAAAAAAAAAAATCATGTATAATTTAGTTTGTCCAGATGATGTTCAATTTTACGTAGTAACAAACTCTATATTTTTCAAATTTATGCTAGTTTTTCACAAGAAAAAAAAAATATTCTTTAAGTTTGCCTAGCAAACTTTTTTCAGTATTTAAATTTTCTAAGTACATTCCATCACATGAGTAGTTAACTATTTCCACTAAGGAAAATATCTTATTATTTTAGTGTGTTTGATTGATGTTAGATTTTTATGTTTCTGATTGGTGATTTGCATATACTCTTTTAAAAACTTTACACAATTCGTAACATATATGTTAGAAATAATAGTATATCGCATCTGAGATTGAAAAAATTTATAACTATTATCATGTAAAGAAGGTTAAATTTTAAAAACATGTCGTTGAATATGAGTGTTATCATGAAAAAAGTTAACTAAATTACTTGTGATTTCCTTTCAGAGTATAAAAAGTTTCTTTCAATTTATCTTAAGATGTTTTAAAAGTCTTGCAGGTGATTTTCAAAACTTGAATGCATATCTACAATGTATTTAATATCTACAATTTATTTAATATTTTCCCCCAATTCACCTTTCAAGTAAAATAAACGTTAGTCAGCATGTATTGCACGAGTTAATACGACACCTTAACGTATATTATTACAAAGTAAATTGTCTAAGTCTTTCTTGAAGTAACATAAATTTCCAACTTGTATTGATTTTCCGATTGAAAAGTAGAGGTGAAATTTTTTCTTTGGAGTATCTATAACTAATATTTATTTTAAATCTCTTACTATTTTTCTTCTATGTAACAATTTTGTTGAGTTTTACCCGTATTGTAGCATATAATCCCACTGAGTTTGAACAATATTCAATGTTTTAAATAATAGAAAAGTTTTCAAGTAGAAATGATCTTAAATTCTCCAAGTGACTCATACTTTTTGGAAGAAAGTCCATGCGAATTCTACCTTCACTTACTAATATGTCTTTGAAATCCACTTTATTCATTCCAAGTTTTCACAAACATTTCATTATGAAAACGGCAAAGTAGGAAAACGATAATCTCAAAGACCTGCTGACACATCACAGCATCACCCGCTGCTTGCGCGTCGATGCTGATGTTCTTGCTGTACAAATCTCCCGACCTGTTCCAACAAGTTTTAGCGTGACTCATCCTCCGATCTAAAAATGCCGGCGAATGGCGTATCACCTACCGCTACCCTGATTGGCTAATTACCGTCACCTGCTTATCTTCCCATTTAAAGATGTGAATTTTATATGTAAAGTGAATTTTTACGCTAATGCTTAAATTCTTTGCTATAGAAAGTTCAAGTATGTTAGTTTTTTTTCTCTTATATGTTACATTTTAAACACATGATACGAAATTTTTACGTTATGTTTATCTTAGAAATTTTAAGTATATTATTTTTTTTCTTATTTAACATTAACCTAAGAGTTTAATTGTATATGAAGAGTAAATTGTCACGTTAAAGTTTAAGGATATGATATTTTTGTGAGGCAAATTTTCGTGTAAAGGTTAAAATTCTTTATCTTTGAAATTTTTATTCTGTTAAATTTCCCATTATTTAACATTAACCTAAGAAAATAATTGTGTATGAAAATGTCGCGTATTGTTTAAATTGTTGTCGAAGAAAGTTTAAGTATGTTATTTTTTTTTCTTCTCTAATTTAGCATTATTCTTACACATTTTAAAGATAAAAATTTTATGCGTGAAATAAATTTTCGCATATTGTTTCAATTCCTTACCTTATAAATTTTTAGTATTTCTTTTTCTCTAATTTAGCGTTATTCTTACACATTTGAAAGACATAATTTTTATATGTGTGGTAAATTTTCGCGTATTATTTAAATTATTTGCCTTATAAATTTTTAGAGCTTCTTTTTTATCTTATTTATCGTTGATATAAGAGTATGATTGTACATGTGAAGTTAATTTTCACGTTCAATTTTAAATTCTTTGCCTTGTAAATTTTTAGTGTTTCTTTTTTCTAAAAGTTAGAGTTGTCATTATACATTTTAAAGACATGAATGGCAATGTTTGAATTCTTTGTCGTAGAAATTATAGGTATGTTATACTTTCCTCCTGCATGTCAAATTTAAAGTCGTGATTTTTATGTGTAAAGAAAATTTTTGCGTTAATGTTAAAGTTATTTGTCGTAGAAAGTTTAAGTATGTTACTTTTTTCTTTTATTCAGCGATATTTTAAATACATGATTTTTATATATGTAGTAAATTTTCACTCAAATGTTAAAATTATTTATCGTAGAAATTTTAAGTATGCTAATTCTTCTTACATGTCACATTTTAATGTCGTGATTTTTATATGTGAAGTAAATTTTTACGTTAATGCTAAAGTTATTTGTCGTGCAAAGTTTAAGTATGTTAGTTTTTTTTCTTTTATTTAGCAATATTTTTACATATTTTAAAGACATGATTTTTATGTATATAGTAAATTTTCGCGTAAAGGTTAAATTTATTTGTCGTAGAAATTTTAAGTATGCTAATTCTTCTTACACGTCACATTTTAAAGTCGTGATTTTTATATGTGAAGAAAAAATTTTACGTTAATGTCAAAGTTATTTGTCGTATAAAGTTTAAGTATGTTACTTTTTTTTCTTCTTTTATTTAGCGATATTTCTACATATTTTAAAGTCGGGATTTTTATGTGTAAAGTAAAATGTTACGTTAATGTTAAAGTTATTTGTCGTAGAAAGTTTAAGTACGTTACTTTTCTCTTGCATGTCATATTTTAAAGTCGTGATTTTTATATATGAAGGGAATTTTCGAGTAAAGGTTAAATATTTATCTTAGAAATTTTAAGTAAGTTACTTTTTTTCCTCTTATTTAGCGATATTTTTACTCATTTTAAAGTGATTTTTATGTGAAAAGTAAATTTTTTACGTTAATGTTAAAGTTATTTATTTTAAAGAGTTTAAGTATGTTACTTTTTTCTCTTATTTAGTGATATTCGTACACATTTTAAAGACATGATTTTTATTCGTAAAGTAAATTTTCACGTTCACTTTTTTTATAAGTTTATTTTTTATAATAATAATAATAAAATCTGATAATTATTACTAAATATTATCTTTATATTTAATAAATCTCATAATTACTCCAATTGCAACAACTGTCTACGCTAAAAACCCATTCGCTACACTATGACGTCACGAACAAATTATCTATCACTTTAACTGTTTCAAGCAAGATCGTTACACAACAACTCAACTCACAAACGCGTTGAAGCGTGTTGAAACATCCCTAGTCTCGCTCCCCTCCCTTCTGACGGGTCGATAGTCAGTAGCACCCTCTACCTTGAAACCTGATTGGTCGGTGAAGTCACGTGATCACCCCTCATATATAGACGCTACCGGTTGCCGTCTCGCCATTTCTACTTAGATACCTGAGTGTGAAAGACGTGTTTAATACTTCGTGTTTTTTTTCTCATCGCGATTTTGTTCGTACTTGTGTAGTTATTCACAGTTATTTTAGCTTCTCAGATTTCGTTTCGATTATTCGGTAAGTGAATTTTTAAACATCTTCTCACTCCAACAAACCAAGAGAGCCTTGTCGGCCTATGACGACAAGCGGTATCTGCTGGAAGATGGCATAACCAGCTATGCCTATGGTCACTTCAAAATTCCTTAAATCATTCATTTAATCGTTAATTTTTTTTTTTTTTTTTTTATCTCTTTAAGCCTTAATTTCACTAAAATATTACTAAATTTAACTAAATTTTTAAAAACTTATTTAACGTTAATTTTTTTTTCAGGATTTTGTATGTGATCATTAAATTTAATTCATGAGAGAAATATACGTTCTCACAAGTCTTCTTTTCAGATTTTTTAAAATTTAAAATTGTTTAGGATTTAAGGTAATGATGTCTTCTTATAAGATATTATTGGATGGTTGGTTAGTGACCTCATATTTCAAGGAAATATACGTTCTTTGGAATAAGTTTTTTTTTTTTTTTTTGATAGGGTGGAGTGAGGCGGTACCAATTCTTCCTAAAAGAGGTATCGGGCTGGAGGAGGGTCCTCACTTTTAAAATTTAAATTCAAAATTTATTAATTGTAATTCTAAAGTCTTTCAAATTAACTTATTCAAAATTGGTTAGGGAAGGGGGGTGGGTAGATGAGTTACCATGAAGGCAACGTCCGATAGTCGATATTTTAACAATTGTTTGGTAAAATATTGAAATGTCACGTGTAGCTCGGGGTTAGGGTTCTTTAGACCCTTAGCAAATGGCCTTCCTTTTATTAACTTTTCAAATTTAACATTTTTTTATTTTTTTTTTTTATTTGTGTAACTTTGTTGCAGGTATTTTAACTTGATTAAAGGATATGTAAGTAACTCGCTAGAAAACCAAACAGTCAATCAGAAGTTAACTTTTAGTCACATGTTTAAAACTTATCAGTCACAAGCGAGCATTTAGCTGACCGATCAGAACTCGTTGCCAACACCTGAAAACTAAATTTGGTATATATCTAGTGTTATCATCACTTAAAACGTAAATTTTAACATATAATGACATCATACCCACTGTGACGTCACTAGTAAAAATATCTATCACTCTTAACTTATTCGTTTAGAAGCAGTCCTAGAACAACTCAACCCCGTCTGCTAGATAAACCGAAACTAAAAAAGTGTTGCCTCTAAACTTTGATATAAAACACATTATGACGTCATACCTACTGTGACGTCACGCAATAAAAACCTATCACTCTAACTTATTCATTTACAAGCAGTCCTAGAACAACTCAACTCTATCTTAAAGGTAAATCGAAACTAAAAAGTGTTGCCATCGCTCTAAACTTTGATATAAAACAAATTATGACGTCATACCTACTGTGACGTCATGCAATAAAAACCTATCACTCTAACTTATTCGTTTACAAGCAGTCCTAGAACAACTCAACTCCGTCTGTTAGATAAACCGAAACTAAAAAGTGTTGCCACCACTCAAAACTTTGATATAAAACACATTATGACGTCATATCTACTGTGACGTCACGCAATAAAAGCCTATCACCATAACGTTCTTATTAAGAAGCAGTCCTAGAACAACTCAACTCCGTCTGTTAGATAAACCGAAACTAAAAAGTGTTGCCACCACTCAAAACTTTGATATAAAACACATTATGACGTTATTCCCACTGTGACGTCATACATATACAGCTTATAATGAAACTAAAACAGCAGCAGGAGGGGAACAACTCAACTCCACTTCCGGTCACGTGACTTCCGGTGACGGCATATCCTGTGATGTCACTTCCTGTGACGTCATATCCGGTCACGCCCACTTCCGGTGACGTCATCATCCCTCATCCCTGCTCCGCTGCTCCGCCATGGCTTCGGATCGGCATTTTCTAACTACTATAGATTGCTTTCAAATTGATTTATAAATTGTAAATTTTAAACTGGATTACCATAGTACGTTTTAATAACTACTAAAATAACGCTTAATACCTTTAATAGAACTTTCAATAGTACAAGCCTTAAAATTAGCATATCATTTATCAACTTTGGTTTCGTATCAAGGGGTCGTCAAAAAAAAAAAAAAAAAAAAAAAAACTCCATCCAGAAATTATTTATAAGACTTAGTTAGAAACTGTTATGCTTTCAAGTGAGTCAGAAACTTAATAAAAGACCTTGATTAATAGGTTACGTCATGTAATGTAAATCATGACTATCGAAAATACACAACGAGAAATTACTGAAGTTATTTGTAGAACATGGTGGTCTTATTTAAACTTATGTTGTCTAAAGTCGATGTTCTAATGAACTTTTCCTTAAATTTAGTACATATACTGTTGAGACAAAGGAAAAATTACATCTGAGGAAAAAATATAAGTAAACTTTACAGGCTAAACGGTTGGGAAAGGAGTTTTATACCAACAAGAAAATAATTCAATGCAGACTTGGATAAATGTGAGAAAGTTTTGACCTTTAAGCATCATATGGAAAAATATTAACTTTTTTTTTTTTAAATTGAAATTAAATTGTAATATTCCTGTGATCTTAGAAGTTTAATTTCTACAGGTTGCTCTAAACAGCGTGGATTGAATCATGGCAGTCCTGAATATTTGTAATAGCCTAAGATAAGTAAATTACATTCTTTCTTTATGAATAAAATATGAAAAATCTATAAACATCAAAAACTCATAAGCCTAAACATTTCATTTGCATTCATAATTTTGTTACCTTACTGGCAAAGACAGATAGACCGGCTTAATTACTGCAATAATTTATATCCAAGAAATGTATTGTTTCATGTTTATTGTGACCAACCTTATAAAAAGGCACATTTAATTAAAACTTACATTTGTGAATGGTATACTAGTTCTTGTGTGTGAAAAAGCAATCCTATCTATTTTGCTCTCTCATTATATAGCAAAGACGTTTATTAAATCTGAGATAAAAATGTTTTTTTTTTTTTTTTTTTTTTTTTTTTTTTTAAATCCTAGCACAAAGAATTCATCATCAACATTAACCCTAGTAACAATCACTGTATTATCCTTAGCTAATGATCGGAACTCATTGGTTACCAATTATTAACCGCAATTTGGTATCGATAACTGAATTTATATTCATCATCTGCCGATGATAGTAAATTCATCAAGAAAAGTCATAGATGTGTCAACTTTCGCCAATGACTTTTCGAATATGATAGCCATACATCATCTATAATTATTTTCATCTATTATCATCGAATACTTCGACATTTGTTCGTATATTTATCGAATCCTGATGCGAATTTATGGGGTACCGATAATCCATGGATGATCATAAAAGCGGACATTTGGGCCCATCAGTTGTGGATGAGCTTGGTGCCAGTGGCTGATGGTTGGCCATCCCCGTGTCATCCGCGATGAAAGGCCGATCATGGGTTGAGGAGTAATTGTTACTGTAGTCTTTGACAACTTATCCTGACCTCATTGAATAAGCTACAGTGATGTGCGATCCGGTTTTACTAAGCACTGATTGGCTGCGCAATAATCTTACATGTGACGTCTTGAACTGAGCGGAGACAGGATTAGCCAATAGTGATTCGCCAAGTGAGTGACGTCATGAAATAGCTCGGTCAAAATCATATGATTCGTTAAAACCCTTATACTAACCGTGGTTAGAAAAGTAAAGTATCAAGTAAAATTAAAATTTAAAAGCACTTATTTTCTTTTTGTTATTAACATATATTTAAGTTTAATATAAAACTATGTGCACAGGTTAATAATATTACTATTGTTGCATGGATGGGTTCGAAAGATTTGAAGACAAAGCAGATCAAAACTTGCAGAAATTTATTCCGATATAACTCTTCGCAGATTCTCTTACAACTCCGAGCTTCTCGTTCTAGAAGACTCAATACAGCTCTTTACACAACAATAGAGCTCAAACAGCAGTTAAAAAAACACTTCACAACTGCTACAAATCACCGCAAAAGACAATGCAATACAGTTCACTTTCGGAACTCTTTGAATGCTCGCTGACAGACAACCAAGTCAGTAACTCAGTAACTCCACTCAGTCAGTATCTCAACTAACTCAGTAATTTCAGTCAACTAATGGACTCAACAAACTAATTCCACTCATGGCCGGCCTTATATAGGAGTCAATATTTCGTGAATCTTCTAGAGAAGAGATAGAAATTTGGAGGACTTTCCAGATCGTAGTCGAAAAGTCCTATACATGTACATGGAGGCTGAAAATGTCGCCAAAACCGTCTCCAATTTGGTGAGATTGTCATTACCATAATGTTAAATGCCCTGCTCCTTGTAAAACTCGTTTCACAGCGTTATCTCTGTAAAACTCGTTATCAAGCATTAAGACACATATTGCAGGGAAGCCAAGTTAAGACGAACTATTGCACTGCCTTATGCGAAATGTACATAAATTTTCCTATTTACAAAATTAACACTACGAAATATTTACAAATACAAAAATTCGTAACACTATATAAGTTGTGATTTGCTCGAACTATATCTTTTAAGCAGAAGGATCCATCCTACAGCATATTTAATGAGGTCAGGATAAGTTGTCTCAGACTATAGGGTGGGTTCTAAGTTCTTGGTTAAAAATGCGAGAAAACCTCCACTTACCCGTATCCCTACAAATTGCTCATGGAGTATGACCCAGGATAAAAGGTAAACAAAGGAGGCGCTAGAGGCTTGAAGTGCCATGACTGCTGTAGCGTCAAGTTTCCCGATCGAGTAGATCAGCATATAATTCGTTCCAACCCATAGGACGCAGAAAAAGATGGAGCGAGTTAAAAAGTTGATTGCTGAAAGTCCCTTCTCTCGAAAACGACGCATGGCCTCCCTGAAACACAAACGTCATTCAGAAACAATATGAGGATTGAAAAAATTAAGCCCAAAAAACCCAAGTTTTTCCTCAGAGCTTGATTACTGAATTGGCTTACCCTTCACATTTTCAGGGAGATCTCCAAATCCCCTTTTTCATTGTTTTTTTTCCAAATGGTAAGGTTTTAAACTTATATATGCAAAATTACTTTGAGAATACACATCCTATTTTTACATTTAATTTATTTAGTAACTAATTTATACATACAACTCAAATTATGTGCAAATTTTATTTGAACACAATTTAAGTTGTAACCTTTTTACACTAAAGTAGTGATTTATATTTGATGAATGCTTGTTTATAAAAAAATAATACAATCAAGAATGAATGATATTAATACTTTTAGTTGTTCAATACTTCATTAAATGCAGTTTACTTTTACAAGTAAGATTTTAAGTGATTTTGTTTAGAAAATTATTCATTTCATGCCAACATTACAATGGGTACCCCGGTTAAAAGGAGAGCTTCCTTCAAAGTTTTGATTGGACCCTGTATTTACTATAAACAATGCTTTACTATAAGCATTTACAATTTTTATGCGCAATTCTATTTTATGTGCAATTTATAGAAATATGTGTCTTTCAAACTTGATAGTGCATTATCATCGAATATGAGTGTATCAGTCCAGTTTCAGTTCAATTGGATGACGGCAAGTGGGTTAGTTAGCCCTTCAAAGAGTTTGCTCACCACAAACAAAATCGAAATTAAAGTACATTTTTCCTATTTTTTTAAATTTTGGGATGAAGCATGGGTACCTATATAGACAGAGCAATTTTTAATACCACCCCTTATGAGTTGAGTTTGTAACGAAAAAGACTGTCATACTTATAAATTATTTATTTTTGTACCACAAAAGCTTGAAATCAGGAATTTTTTGTACAGTAGTAAAAATAATCCGAATGCTGGCTTTATCTTTTACTTAAATAAAAATAAAAAAAGAAGTTAAATTACCATTGAAATTTGGGGAATGTTTTTTTATAAATGTAAATAGTTTTTTTTTGCCATTAGAGACTATCTATATATTAAATCTTAATAAAATTTGTAAAAGTTCAGTAACAACCCTAAAATATTATTCCATATTTGGATTTAGTATCTAAAATAGCGTGGACATACCAAGTTTCATAAGTTCTTACTAAGTTGTTAGTGATTTAAATAATGTCAAGGAAATGACTAACTAATGTTGAGAAACGGTTTTTTTTTATCACCTAATAAAACAAAGAAACTTTCTATGTGTGTGGCTGTATAAAAACTAACTTTCCGTACACGGAAAATTCTGAAATTTTAAACAGAAGTACAATTAAACCTCAAATTGTTCAAAGACTTTTTAGCAAGAAATTAATTGCAGCATATTAACATACCCGTATGGTGAAACGCCTTTTGGTTTTAATTTGGTTTCAGAGTTTCGGTTGTAACAACAATCAATGCGGGACTATCTGTCTTGGTATCTAATTTTAACAAACAGAACTTTTAATTAAGTATCTGCGTTGCATTGGACATTTTAGGGAGCTAAGCGAGCCTGGTTTGCGAGCGACAAGAAGCGAAGATCTATACACATTAACGAGTCGCCGCAAAGCAGCCCAAGCAGCTAGGAATCTCCAATTCTGTTAATAAATTATTTAACATTTAACTTCATTTCTGATTGAGTTACTTTACTTATTTTGCTTTAAAAAGATCGTTTAATAAATGTTGGAAGGGAAGAGAATGCATTAGAATCTTAATTCATTTTATATTTGTAAGGGGAAAGGTAACGATCGCATTTAAGGGGACAGATCTTAAGGGCTATGTCTTAAAAGAGAACTTAACGATTTTTAGAACTTAACGGAGAGTTGAAAAAATCAGAAAAGCACCAAAATTTAACAAGTTAAATAATGAGTGTTGATTTGTCTTGTTGACGCAATCATACTTCGTAAAACAGCGTACTGTCTCAAAGGGAATTTGGCCTGGGTTGCCGGGGTTTTGTATATCAACGTCCTGGCCGTATGCTCAAACGTTAACAGATTTTCACCACATCTCAAATAGCTTTTCTCCTACTTTATGCTTTTAGCTTCATCTGATAAGTAATAGCGAAATGGTGTAAAGGGAAGCTCCGCATTTGAATTAAAACAAGAGAGGAAAAAAAAAATACCTACAGAATCGATCTCCTTGCTGTTATCCGCGTCCTTCTCAAACAGAACCTGCTGCATAAATACACAGGAAAGAACAAGCAATGGCAAGCCGTGAAGAACCATGTAGTCAAGAAGGGTGCTTTAAAAGGTGCTAGTCCTTCCTCATCCAACCCATCCATTTTCGATCTGTTTGCTTTGATGTCGATGCTGTCGTTCGTGGATGAACAGTTGCAATTATAGGGTGGCATGAGGTGGATGATGTAAGCCCACTTCAGCAAGTGTGTCACCCCTACCCATGTGGCGCACATGATGATAGTGAGAAATAAACCCATGGCTGTCTTCTTGGCACGCCCGGAACAACACTCAGTCTTCTGGTTACCGTCGTCCAGTTGGGCTTCGTCTGGAAAAGAACGATTTGGTATACAAGCACAAACAAGTTGACTCGTGAGTCATCCAATGCGATACATATGATCACATTTTTTGGATGAACTGATCTAGGAATATTATACGAATTGAAAATCTTCCAAATACTTTTTCTAAGGGTTGACTGGCAATTTTTTTTTATTAAAAGCGGAGAAGCAAAATATGCGGAATTTGGCAACAGGTATGTTTCCAAATCAAGGTTGTTGACAATGGTAACAAAAATTCTGCCACTTTGGAGATTTTTTATTTTAAAAAATGTTGCTATGGCCCATGTTGTACGACAATTTAGGGGGTAAAATGTGTCGCCTGAACTCACAAATCTCACCGAGATATTTAAAATCGTATGTGACACATATCTATAGCATTTGCAGCTTAGGTTGTTGAATTTGAGAACTGTCTCCCATTCGAAATTTCAGAACTTCAGATTGAAGTCCGGCATTGGAACTTGCCTTGACGAGGCATTTCATTTGACATCTCTCGCGTGTGGTAGCATTTGTTGTTTTATTTGAGAATTTCGGTGTGGTGTGAACACTATCTAGTGTTTTCACTGTCTAGTGTTCTCACTATCTAGTGTTCTCACTATCTAGTGTTCTCACTATCTAATGTTCTCACTATCTAGTGTTCTCACTATCTAGTGTTCTCACTATCTAATGTTCTCACTATATAGTGTGTAGTTGGAATGACAATTAACTAGAGGCTTCATACCCAACTATGTTTTATCAGTCTAACAACTCATTACACTAGAAAGTAGAACAGAAAATTATTTACCAATAAGAAAGTGGATGGAAAACGCAACGATTGGATAGGTGCTCCACTACCTTTTTTTTAAAGATGCAAAATTTAGTCTCTTTCAGTTTGAAACTTTCAGTTGAATTTTGACATTCGATTATTGTTTTCTATTACCTTTTTACTTTACACCTCAGAGCTATTTACCGGTGTGGAGTTTACAATGAAATCTGATAAATTAGTCCAATTATTAATCAGTCGATTTCTAAATAAATTTGTGATTATATAACTTGTATCTCTTGTCTTAACTTACGATAACACTTGAATTATACTCTAAACCTTTGAAATCATTTCAGTTTTGATCATTTAGCTAAATGATCGTGACTCACAGCGAGGTTTTAACATTTAAGAAAATTTATTTATAAAAAAAATAATGCTCAATTCATCAAGAAAGTCCTGTAGTTAACTACAAATTTTTAGATTTCAAAATTTAAAAGTTTCAACTAAATGACATAACTATTCTTCAGAAACATTCAATCATTGAATTTGCAATAGTATTTTAAGAAATATCAATTTTTCAAATCAATTTTTCAAAATTTTTTCAATCAAAAAAAATATCCATACAAATTTACCTAGTTTTAAGTAATATAAGTAAAAATGGAATACTAATTATAGCTTTTGTCTTTTTTTTCTGGGAATATTTTAATTCACACTGAAAGTTTAGTTAAATTAGTTTAGGCATTTATTGTGACTCATTATTGTAAAACCTACACATTTTTAGTAAAGTTATTCTAATCCGGAATGTGAATTACAAAAACTGAAATTCAGAAAAATTCTTTTTGTCATTTTTTTTTTTCAGTTTAGTGTTAAACTAAAAATCTAACACATGCATGGTACATCATTAACTTCCATCTTCAGCTTGATTCATTAGGAAAATGAATAAACTATTGATTTGATGTTCAGTTAACTAGTTAACTATTCCGTGTCCGTCCTTCACTGCATGACCCCAGATGACCACGCCCGAGTTATTTATGATTGTGCATCAAGAGCATTATTTAAGAACATTTATTAGAGCAAAGATGTTCTTCTGCGGACCTTGGTTTCTTTTTTCTTTTGAGGTTCATCATTTATTGACAAGAATAGTTTTTTTTATGCGGCTCATTTGCTTTTTGGGATCATAATTTTCTATTATTCGAAAGATTATGTCTCGTAAAAGTACCTTCTTATTATTAAACTAATTAAGATAAACATTAATTTCTTCATGAAAATCTGTACTGACTTATTAATAAATACAAAACGTATACCTTACATAAAAGCTGATGAAACTATTTCTGTGTATTTTTTATGTGGTGTAATTATGTTAACTTTGTAAAATTTATTGTCTTGGTTTATTATGTAATCTGCAATTTTGGTGATTTCTATTTTGTATTCTGTAAATTTTCTATTTTCTATTACGTTATTCTGCAATTTCTGTATTTTAAGTTATATACATGAAAATTCGATTAATATATACATTTTTTTTACTCAAACAACCCTACTGGGATTTGAGCCTGTTGTTAGTCTTCAAATTTGTATTTGTGTAAACGATAAATTATTTTTTTAACAAAATGTTGAATAAATACAAAGATACGAAAACATGTTAGTTCCTACAATACGATTTATATTTAAAATTAATGGAAATGGTTTATATCTAGTTCCTACAGTACGATTTATAGTTAAAATTAATGGAAATGGTTTATCTCTACATACGAATTAAACGAAATCAACTTACGATTTCGTTAGTATTCTTTCCAGCTTCTAAGAATTGCCCAATCGCTTTACGCTAGTCATTCGAGACAGAAATAGCCACTAATAAATTAAGGAAAGAGCTCGAGAAAGCGTTCAGAAGCAATTTAGAGAGTGAAAATATTCTCGATGGCTTTATTTACGACACCTGTAATCTTCTGGGTATACTTTATACTTCAGAAAATAGGTGTTTGTGGGTAATCAAATTGCATAAGGACTAAACAGGAAAAGTGTGTACTTTTTTAGGGGAGGAAAGGGGAGGGAAGGAGTTAAGGTTTAACAGAATATTTTATTGCGTCTTCTCAGAACATTAGGATATTTTGTCGATTTTTCTAGTTTATCTGTATTTCAGTTTTTTTAATTTTAAATAACTCTAATGTTGAAATGCTAATCTTGGTTTATACAAAAAATTGCTTACATCAGTGTTTAAAGAAAAAAAAAGATTCTAGGAATGCAGAAAACAGGTGTGAATTCATTTGAAATGCATAATATTCAAAATAATAAAAAAAAAATTCTGAACGATGACAATATCTTCGGTGGTAAAAGAAGTAGAATATTATGGTTTGTTACAAAGTTATTTGTCTAAAATTCTTTATAGGCTTGGTGAGCATTTTTTTCTTAGGGGATTGTTTACTAAGTGAAATGAACTCGAACTTAAAAATTTCGACACGAACTCCTTTATTTTGCTTTTTCATTCGAACTATTATACTTCGTTTACTCTAAATATAAAATTTCAATTGAATATGTTGGAAAACACGCCACTTATAAGCTAAGTGAAAATCTTAATATTAAGATGTGCAATTTTAAAGTACCCCGCATGAAAGCAAGCGAACGGATGCGTGTTTCAGGACGTTACAGATGTTAGTCTAAAATTACAACTGGAATTTATTGTATCATGTTTAACAAGAGACTAATATCAAAATATAAAAATAACTCTATAAGAAAGGGATTTTAATATAACATAATTAACAAAGTTGAAGATGAGGCAATTTAATATGCAATTCAATTAAGGCTGGAAACAAATATTTAAAGCATATTAATTAGTGTTGATAGTACAATTGACAAATATAAAATTTTTGAGTTATGGTTTTATCTGCCATTGATAAAATACTTGACGTTAATTAGATAACGCACATTTCTTTTAAGTTTCACTAATCTAAGAAAAAAGGTATTATTATTTTTTTTTACTTCATCTATTAAAACTTATTTTTTGAATCTTAGTGTCTATTTTCAACGTAATGGAACATTGCATACAAATACAAACTTGTTAAATCACTATATTATCTGAGAATGATAATTTTTTTTAAAATAATCCCATCATCATAAAATCCCATCGTAATGGACATTCACTATATTTTTTACTTAAGGTTGTAATCTATTAAATAATTATCTAATACGTGTGATTTTGCATCTTAATCAAATGTCCATAAATTTCCTGGTGACCTATGAAGGCATTTTTTAACAAATTTAGTTGCATCGTCATTTTTTGTTGTGGTGCAAAAAGATCTATATAAAGGCTGGGCCGAAATTTCGTAAGACTGAGACTATTATACAAGTCCCAATTTCAAGGGATTAGAGTAAAGCCTGGTCAATAAGTAGAGGCTTGTTTTTAAAACTGAGCATACGCGAAAATTCGAACATACAACTGAAAAAGGTCAGCTGTTTTCGAACTGCCGTTTTTCATATGTGTTTGTAATGAAAACAGAAAACAAACTGCCATTAAAATGAATAGCCAACAACAAGAATTCCAAAAGCGGTTGATTATAGACTTTTTCCACGCCGACGATGAAAATCGAAAAGTGACATTAAATAACTTCCGATTACAAAACGTGCCAGAGAGGACAATCCAAAGTGTGTTGAGACTATATACTGATGAAGGTAGAGTAACCTACCAATCGATTCCAGGCCGTCCTGAGTCTATCAACACTCCAGTATTGCAGCGAAAAGTGCTCAAGAAAGCAAGAAAGGACTGATCAAAGTCGAAGCGTGAGTCGGGTTCTGAGCTGAAAATCACGAAATCCACGTAGCGAAGAGCGAAACCGAAGGCGGGACGGAAAAGCAGGAAGTAGCAGAAGAAGGCGATATACTTTGAAAGTAAGCAGGAAATATAAAAAGAAGGATGCAGCGAAACTTTACCGTGAAAGCATCCACAATGGAAAAAATTTCTTCTTCATTTTGGACGACGACAGAGGATCCGACCAAAATGTTGCCTAAGTACCTGGAGCAGGGCCTGCTTTCCCATAAGTACCGTGCCTAGGACCCCAAAATTTTGGGGGCCCCAAAATTGCCTAAAAAGTTCTGAATTATGATGTAAATATCAATATTCAGTTCAGAGCACTTGCTCAATGTCATAAAATCTGAACATATATTTTAATAACTCTTAATAGTTATTAAAATATTAATATCTCAACAATTACTTAATCAAAGTTGGAATAGATTGTAATCGAAATAGTCATTAATATTTAAATAGCATCAAAACTCGTCGTTGGGGCCTCATCTACTATGTTGTGTCAATAGTTATTGGTTTTTTAAATCGGGCCCTGACCTGGAGACCAGTTTTACCTGTCGGACGAGGAAGAAGAGACACCAGTGGAAGAGGAGACAATTCAAACTGGCAAGTTTGAAGTCAAATTCATCAGTTTGGCAGATTATAGCAGAAGACGGAGACGTTTGCGAGCCCAATGTGAATGACTGCCCTATCAACTTACATATCTATTTAAAAGATAGAATCTAGAAACGATTCTTCTTGAATACGAAGAAAGGTTAGAGATGAATTTTGTTCTGGGATGATCACAACTGTCACACTGTCGTGTTTGATAGACAGAGGGAAGAACGAACAACCCACTGAATGAGATTCTGGGCAATTTGCAAGCACAGATATCGTGAACTGAATAAGCTAGCAACCACCATCCCGAAGATGAACATCATTTCTAAGCAAGAAGCTGCTGAATCCAGAAAATCCTTGTTTGAACACTTCTCACCAGAACCTCTGAAATTGTACCGAAAAAGAACAGCTAGGAGTATAAATTTTTGTGTGTTTTCTTTTCTTCAATAAACTTTTTTTTTTTGTAAACAAGCATTTGTTTCTGCTTTCCGTTCTCTATTTCCAAAATAATCGACTATTAAAATCGGCCGCTACTTATGAACCTTCTTCATGGTCTATTAAAATGAATTTCTGTACATTCCAAGTATTGAATGGGAGAAGCCTCGAATTTCAAAATACCTCATTATAAAGCACAAAATCACAACTCCTACTGTGTGTACTAATTTTTGAAAGCAGAAATCCGACGCGACGAGGAAAATTGAAGCGGGAACCCCTCTCATGACAAGAGCGTATGTTGCCTCTATTCCAAAAGTTTGGCTCGATCACTGGATAGTACTTATAAAAGAATGAATTTGTGATGCATGCATCCTGAAATTTCTCAATTGCCAAAATGCATAGCACATTTCAATATTCGTTTGTAACTATCTGAATCTAATAGTGAACATTTTAAAAGTTTACTACCTATGTTTCCAACAGTTTGAAAAAATAAAATAAATACTTAACATTTTTGCATTGAAATTTTTTTTATTAAATTAATTTTAATTAATTTCAAATGTAATCTTGTATACGGTCCCTAAAAGTAGGCTTTTTTTTGCATTTTTGCTAAAATATTGAAAACCAAACGTCGAAATGGAAAAGGAAAAAATGGGAAGTTTTCGATCATGATGAATCTACTGAAAGGAAAAAAAAATTCTATTAAAAAAATATTTTATTTATTAAAATAATTAATTATTAAAAAAAAAAAATTATTTATTAAAATAATTAATTATTAAAAAACTATTGCATGCTATTTATGTTTGGCCTTTAACAAATTGGCGTTGTAAACAAAAATTACTAAAATATATTAATTATTTAACAATTTATGGCTAAAAGAAACAATTTTTCTTTTTAACATTATTTGTTATTAACCCTTGTCATTATTTAAAAATTACTAACAAAATTTCTAACCACTCCTTCCTGAAACACCATGTAGGTAAGGTTGTTTGACAATAGAGCGACGTTTTGTTGAATGTTGAATGCTACACAAATCTTAAACGTCTAACTACTTTAAATCCATGAAAAAACTTGGTTGGCGCAGTATGGTCCTCGTGTTGCCCTGGCGCCGTTAAAATTAAACCAACCAATCAACCATGAAAAAACATTTTAAAAGTAAAATTCAATTTGCTTCTCCAATGGCCTCATTTTGTAGCCCTAAATCTTAATTATTATTTTCTTAAAAATACTTATGATTATTTTTATTTAGCCTTTTCATTACTTTTACGCTATTCTATATCTATACTTTCATTCTGCATAAATTCAAATGAACATAGTAATAAATAAGCAACAGTTGTTCAGGAAAAATTATAATTTTTTTATGAAAATTATTGTTAACGTAAATATCCATTACTTAAGTTGTAAAAAGTTATTTGATATTATATAAGTGTCAAATTGAATTTTGCCTGAATTATTTATTGAACTTAAAACAAGTAGAAAAATGAGTGTTTTTCGTTTGAGTATTTCGTGATAGTTTAACCCAAAGACTATGATATAGAAGTTAAAACAAGTTTTCACAATCTAAGAAATGTAAAGTTAGCAAAAACCTGACGAACAAGTTTAGAAATGATCATGTTCAGGTTCAATCAATTCTTATTAAGTGGTCTGAATGTGAGCAACATGGCCATTTATAGGTTCAAAAAGTGAAAGGAGATATTTTGGTACTTAAAAAGACTTTGTTCAATAGAATAATTGCTGGTCTATATCTAGTGGCGACAGCGTTTTGATTGGGTCGACCAGAAAATTTGCAGATAATTGCCCATTTGAACAGGTTACGTCAAAACTAAAAGTTTATGTAATTATAAAAAGTCAAGTTGCTCAAATCCTGAGGGTTTCTTCAACAGTATTTTCTGTAAAAAACATTAATGATTCCTTAAAACGTGTCTGTGTCTACATTTTTACTTGTTAAAGGAAACTTTGGAAGATGGTATTTTGGCAGATGAGTGGTAATTTGACAAGCAAGTGGAGGCCATGGACGACCAGCCCATTCGTAATGAGTTTTACGATACATTTGGACAATTTGACTCTTATCGAGTTCTTTTTTAATTGAGAAACAAACATGCAAAACAAACAATAAAAGCAGCAATGTTGATTGCAAAAAAAATCAACGACGGTTCTTCCCTGAATTGGAAAGTTTCCGGCAATTTATTTAATCAAACGAATACCACTTACTTCCTAACAGTTGGTTATCTGTCGAAAAGACGGCCATGGACGAGCCCGACTTGGGCAAACTGCTCCCTTCACTGGGGTGTATTTTATGCCTTGGCGATCCCGTTCTAGAAGGGGGCGCCCCAGCGAATACTCCATTGCGCCCCTCAGTAGCCAAGGACAATGTGCTTGCCCCTGGACCCTTGAAACTGAGAAGACCTTCGTCTACTGAAGGGTTGTTAGAAGAAGGGGAGAAGTTGTCCGAATCATGAGTGATGACCACTGCTGGGGGGCGGCCCATGCCTCGATCCGCCCCACTCATACTGAAGATGCTCACATCCACGTCGCCCATAGGGGCTGGAAAAGAAACAAAGTGTTGTATCAGAAAAGATGAAAAAATTATTCAAAAATACTGGAACAAATTAACCCATAAATAAAGTTTTCAATGTTTATCATTTATATACATGTGAAGATAGTCTTTGTAGGGGATGCGTCCATGATCCCCTCTTTTTCCGTCGTACTTTAAACTAAAATGTTTAAGTGTATCATTGTTTTAAAGATGTAGTTCTCCGCTTTATGCAATTCCTTTCGTTATTTAGTTATAAATTAAACTTAAATGTTAAAAAAGTTCCCTTGGATACTCTATTGTGGATATACGGGGTATGATTTATCACCAGACCGACCAGCTAGACGAGCCTTGCCTTGCCAAGTTTTGCTTTCCCAAATCCACTCTCAGCAATAGAATACAATATCTAGTACTAAAGAAAACTTCCAAAGAGTAAATTCTCTAAGCAATCAGAAATGCGCAGGATATGCACGGTTCATTAGTAGTAATAGCAATAGAATTTTAGCTAAGAAGTTACTTCTGAAGTGAGAATGAAGTTACTCTTTCTTCAAAAGTGTTTTGTATAGTTTATTAAAAACTTACTTTATTCAAATTTTTGTATGATTAAAATTCTTACTTCCTCATAAACTTAATATTTTATTGAAGACTTGAAGACATTTCATCACTGAAAGGGCTTGCAATCAAGTATTTAAATATAAAGTATTCCCACTGGTGTGTGTGACATCTCTTATTAAATTTTGTCATGATATACCAGAGGATTGCTTCGTCAGAATTATGATTGAAGTAGTGGTGCAACTATTTTGTTGCCCATATAGTGGACGGAGCGTCTCGCAGTTCTTATATTGATGTTTAGTGAAAACTCATCATTGCATTTGGATGTTGTCAGTCTACGCTTGTCACTACAGTCATTTCTTGGTCATACTGCTATCGCAAATACAATTATTGCTGCAAGACTTATAATAATGGTGCACCCTTTCAATTAAGGTATCGAAAAAGTCCATATTCTTTTCTACCTCCGAATCCATTCCTTAAGCCCCACCTCTTGAGATCAATGCTTTCTCTCAAGCCTTTCTAGAAAAAGTTACAGACGCCTCCCGCTTCAAATACGCAAATCTTGCCGCAAACTATTACGTATATATACGGTACAGTATATGTATTAACTGAGCGTCCCTAGTTTTTCTGTTATTTCAATGTACTGTTATTACATTAAAAGAGCTGACAGGTTTAAGTACTGTTTATATCTGCCACTATGAAGTACTTATCACAGCAAAATACGCCCCTTTGGACTATGATAAGAATATGAGGTCGAAACCTTAAGGTGATCTTTCTCTCTCTACGACCTTTATGTGCACTAGTATCCATTATAACAAACCCACGATCTACTGCTCAAGAGTTTGGTGTCTTTAACCATCGGTCACTGAAGCCCAGTATATTCGCAAAACACATTGTATTAAAAAGCATCAGTCTATATTATATTTTGCTGTTTAATCCAATAAAAGCTCTTATTTAAAAATGCAAAATATGGATTTTTCTGTGTTCCAGTGCGACATATAACCTTTTTATTTCCTTTGTACAGTAAAAAGTCCAACAAAATCAATCTGTTAATGATGTTTGTACGTCTGTCTAAGATTTTTCTCCTTATTTAACACTTTGAAGCATTGTGGTTCCACACAGAATCTACTAACTTAAATTTTTATTTCTATACGCAGACTGGTTTTACAGCGAAACCATGAAGCGTGGCAATTATCACTTATAAAAGTTAAAATAAATATTATTTTTCAAAAAGGAAATATACTCCATCATTCTTCTGCACATAAAGACGGCCCATACCAAATGACATTAAAATTGGAAATAAAATCGAAATTCGTATTTCAAAGGGTTAAAAGAAATTACACAATCCTTTTTAATACAACTCTTTATGCATAAGTATTGGTATTTCGGATTTGCATCTCTAGCAGGTGCAAACATAATTTCGGAATAATTTATAATCTAAAAACTGAAAAATCAAGATTTCCATATTTTTAACATAAAGGTTCATGCTGAGGTATTTCGTATTACTAGAATACTGTATAAAAATAGTTAAAATATTTTGGTAGGTCAACAAATCAACAGATTAGGAAATTACATTTTTTTTTATGATCTGTCAAATATAAGACAAGAAAGTTTTATGGGGACGTCTTTTTTTTTAAATATAAGAATAAACTTGGCGATTGACTTAAAATCCCCTTCCACAGTTAATGGTTACATTCCAGATGTTATTGGTAAGACGTAACAAATCCTTTAAAAGTTACAAGAGGATATCCTTTATGTTTGAATAAATATCTAAATTTTGGTTTAAATGAAATAAATAAATGTCATTTTCATGCAGATTTTTGTCTAAAGAATCTACCGAAAGGATTTTTTTTGTTAGTAGTTAGCTGTCAGCAGAATATTAAACGATTACATTTTATGAGGAAGTATACAATTTTTAGTCTCCAACTTGTTTTTAGTCATTTAATGATTTCTTTTTTAATTTCACTGGGCCTACCCTAGCCTTCCTGCGGCTTCATTAGATACGCCATTGGATTAAACATTATGATAGTGATATTGAACTATTTACTTTAGAATTAATACTTAAGGTACTTGCCTACGTTGAAAAGGTCGATTTTGATGAAATTTGAGAAAACAATATTATTCGTGAATATTTAAGCCCAAATCATTAAGTTTCTAAACCTGTCTACTTTTTATCTCTACGTTGATTTGAACAAAAGTTATGACAATTTGAAACTGATCTAAAACTGTAAAACTGATCTAAAACCGGAAATAGCATATTAAAACCAAAAGTTGCCAATTAAAAAGTGATTTCCTTCTAAATATTAATATTTTCTTCTTTTTAATAAATAAAAAAATTTAAAAAGAAGAAGGTGCATTTTTAAATGTGTAAGTAATATGGTTTATATAGAAATTGAATGTTTTAAAGTTTAAATGCATTTTTCTCGGAATTGATTTTCACACAAATATTGCTAATTTGAAATGTCATAACTCAAAAAATTATTCATGAATTATTATATAAATTTTTGTACTTCTCTTGTTGATGGTTTTCTAGTGCATCTGCTATAGAAATTGAGATTGGATGGTTATTTTATGAAATACCACCTTTAGTTTGAATAAAAACAAGGTGAAATTGTTAAAAAATCATGAACTTATTTTTCGACTATCCATAAAAAAAGTTTTAATGACTAAATTTTTCTTAATGTAGTATATGCGCTAGATATAAGCATATAGTTTATTTATATACAATTTATTTCCTAAAAAACTTAATAAGTTTTTTATTTATCTTATTTTAAGTTTTTGAAATATTTCATCAAGATTTCATGCGAAATTGCAATTTTTGAAAAATAGTAATAATAAATTTGAATTTTTTTCACTGTATTACTAATCTATAGTAGTATTAAATATAAAAAGACACTTAAAATATTCATACATAAAGTTTTTTTTTTTTTAAAGTACTCCGAACGTAGGCAAGTACCTTAAGATTTGTTTACTTTCAAGTAGAAAAATATATAAAAATAGACGGTTAACAAGTTAAAATTTACAACTATCTTGATTTGTTATATATTGTTTTAGTGTAATGCTATGCAGCAAAATCAAAGTATATTAACGATAGGAATTTTCAGGCAATACATTTTCAAACATGTATTTTGTTTCCTGCAGTATAAAGTTTTATTTGATTTTATGTTTTAAATGTTTCCCAAGAATCAAAATATAGTTTCCTATACAAATATAGTTTCCTAATCAAAATATTGTTTCGCTATATTGGCCACATTTCCAAATAATGATAACAAGGTACATAATGTCCTATTACGGAATGACAAAATTGACAATAAACATTTTTACTATAGGAAAATAAGTAAAATGTCATGTTTATATTATTAATTTCATTTTACTAATTTTATTTAAAGTTCTATTAGATTTACCAAATTCCATTTTATTATGGTTCATTATACTTATAAAAATGAATTTTATGTTCCATTAATCGTACAACATTACGTTTTCTATTCCAAAACACACACATAAAAACCCCATTTAAATAAGCATATTTCCTCTACAAATACAGGATATTTTTCATAACTAATCTTAAAATATCTGAATTCAATAAATATACCACAGTATATTTTTAATAAAATACAAATTTGTAAATGAATATTCTTAGCAAGACAAGTCCGGAAATCACTTACCACGACTCCAAACAGACGCAGATCTTCTGGATGTGAGCGCAATCTATTCACTACATTTGTAGTCTGTCAAAGATTCTCAGCGCTAGTAAACTAGTCAACACCATCCTGCATACAAATCACGGATTCTGATGTCGCCATTTTAAGCACCCAAATATCCCAAGATTTAAAAATCGATGCAACTATTTATCGAAAGAAACGATTACTCTATCGATATAAAGTATCGCAGGTTCTAATATCCCCTTCACACACTGGCATGTGCACTCGAAGATTCATGTGAAATCCCGAGAGGAGGATGTGAGATGTTTCACAACGAAAGGGATGGAAGAGCTTGATCGAGCTGCGCATGCGCAGCACACTCCGGTTTCTGTTGCATAGCTTTGGTGTGAGGCGGAAAGAAAACTTAACTACATTTGAACGGGTTTATGAATTCGCAATGAGTTGTTTCCCTTTTCACGCATTAAGTCATAAAGATATTCCAGCAGTATTTAACCCCCTGGTAAAAAAGATTTCCTGTCTTTTTTTATTAGCGAACACTTTTTCTTATTTATGGGTTTATTTGCTGAAAGTATACTTGACTTGAATTTTGTTTAAAGATAGTTTTGAGTAATTTTTTTTTTAATATTCTTGACTAGAAGGCTTTTTATCGACTATTAAGTGGTGGAAATCTGGTCGAAGGAGGGGAAGGGTCAAACTTTAAATGTTTAATTGCAATGTAAAAAATTCTGAAAATGTTAACATTTGAGTCATTTGTTATCCTGTGCTGTATTTATCTATAGACGAAAATGTCCTCAAGCTTTTGATATGAATTTGTACTATGGTATTTTTACAATTTTGAATATGGTATTTTTTATAATTTCGAATATGGTATTTTTATAATTTCGAATATTTTTTTTTTTTTTTACAATTAAAAGGAAAGGCCTACTTGCCCCATTGGGAAAATAAAATATAATAGACAATTCTACATCACAATGAGAGATTTAAAATTATTTATGATTAGTGTTTGAATATGTAGAGTCAGTCACGAGATAAGAGTAGTAAACGTTTCAGAAAACAGTAGATAAAAACATATATTATTGTTTAAAGAATTTCCAATTATTAGTGTCGATGGAAATGATTTAAAAGTTTGGTTTAATATTATATACAGCAATATAAAAAACTGCCTTTAGAGTCCGAATCTTATAGCGTCACTACAATAATACTACAATTAGATAACTACAAAACCATATTTTTGAGATAAACTCATTTGAAAATTTTCCATAGCATTGAAATCGTATAACAGTCTTATGGCTTTAATATAAATAGAATATAACCGGATATTGTTAAAATTATCCACTTGTGTCATGCATTAAAGGCGGGTAATTTATGAGTCATCGGACATATATCTAAAAAATGAACATTTTGGAGTTATCTAGTTGTAGCAATGAGGTGATGATATACCGGGTGTTTCTAAAATATCTGGCAAACATTTAAACGCAGATAAAGGGAACCAAAATAAGTACATTTTTATAATAGAATGTGTGTGTGGAAATAGCTCATTAAGTAGTAAGAGAAAGAGAGTTGAGCGTCATACGGAGGTGAGTGGTGCAAGTGGACGTGGTAACAGAGCATGGCAAAGTTGATGGCTAATTGTCAGATGTATGCGTTTACCATTTTGACAGTGATGGGGGTGAAGAAATGGACAGGACATCTAAATATGCCTTTTAACACCTCAATGCGTATTTTGCACAGGCACTTTTCATTACAAAATCTGTTTATTTTGCCCCCTACCTGATGCCTTTATATTTTTGCCAGATATTTTAAAAACACCCTGTGTGAGAAGAGGAGATACTGTTGCGGCTGAAAATACAATTTTACGAATTGATAATGATAAAATGTCTCCAAATAGATTACCATTCAAAAATTATGCGAAAAATATGTTTAAAAAATATTTTTTGACTTATTTGATTTCAAATAACATCATTTTACCAGTGGTAGAAGTGGTGGAAAAAAAGTGGGTGGACGCCCAAAATTTGCCCCTCTCCCCTGTGTCCCCAATGATAAATTTTATAATTTCGTAACTTATAATAAAAAGTTTAACTAGTAGGAAAAAAAAATTATACTCACATTAACCAAGGGTTTTTAATGAATATTCGGCGACTTAGTTTTTTTTACTTGGAAGCAAGAAATAAAGTCAAGTAATAATGCTGCGCTGTATACAAAACTGTTTATTTAATTTAAATAATAATTATAATTGGGCATACTTTCATGCAATTAAATTAATAGAGAATTCTCAAAAGTTTTTTTTTAAAAATAGCTTGTCTTTATATGAAACAAGAATAGAAATTTAACTTAAAAAGAAAGTTCCTCCAAAATTGAAAGTTGACCAAATTTAACTGTATTCGTTCGTAAAAAATACTTATATTTTTATACAAAGTAGTACAATACATTTTTATAATATGATATATACACCATAAATAGTTTTAATATTTTCAAATGTAAAAATAAATCAATTTTTCTCAGTGTCACTACATTTAAATGTTAATGTCATTTTTCATTAGTAGTTTTTAGGTGGATTGACTTTTAAAGTGGGGGGATGGATTTCAGTGGTTTTAGAAGTAGGGAGACGCATGGGTATTTTCTTGAAAAGTGGGGGGACGCGTCACCCCGCGTTTACCCACACTTCTAGCACTGCATTTTACCAAAAAATATATTTTTCACTGAAAATATATTATAAAGTTAATGCATTAAATCAATCATAGCACTAATAAAGACAAAATTATTTTATTCAAATCAGTAGATTTCGTTAAGAAATGCGCAAGTGACACAGCAGAATTAGCCAATATTGGAAACGGGGTTTCTGGAAGATTGGCCAATTTTGGGTAATGTCGGAATGATCAATATCTAAGGCAAATATTTTTCCAATATTGCAGTTCAGTTTTAGCCAGTGTCAATGGACAGTTTTGGTCAATCTCGATTAGTAGTTTTGACCAATCTCGATGAGCAGTTTTGGCCAGTATTAAAGGAAAGTTCTAACCAGTATTGATGTGCATTTTTTTGAAATATCAAGCAGCTATTATTTTTTCTTCATTGAGCAATATCGCAATGCAGTTTGGACATATTTTCTGGACAGCATTTTTTAACTTTCTTTTTATAAGTGGTAGTGAGATGTAAACGATATTTTTTTTTATATGTGATTAGGTATAATTTTAAACTGTCCTAGTTCAGCAATATATGGAAGTACAAAAAAAGGTTAATATTTTTAAGATTATATTTTAACATTTCTAAAATATCATCTGCACCCTAAAAGTTCAGAAAGAATCATATTTAGGAAACGAAATACCTTCCGGTAACAAATACATTCCAGGATTTGATATGAAACCTACATACAATTTAAAAATATACTTATGATAAAATATGTTTCATGCAAAAATTGAGTGTATTATCGGTCAATACTTACTGAAAATTTTTATGATAGTTAAGATTTTATAAAAATAGAAAGTCGAATTTTAAAGTTGTGAAATATGTTTTTTATGCATAACTCAACTTTAGTTATGAAAAATCACATCGCATTCTTAAAACATTACAATATTCCTTACATTAAGAATCATTAAATAGATGGTAAATAAATATCGCTTTAATGCATTTGCTCATTCATTTTAAATCATAATACTCTAAAATTATAATAGCAAAATAATGGATTGGAATAGCAGCCTCCCATATGAAATGATACTCCTGGAGAGATTGTATAGCAAAAATATCTATTATTTATACAGAAATCACAAGAATCTTAATAATTTTTTTTACACAAAATGAGTAATTTTTCGATTTTTCATTACTATTTTAATTATTTATACCTGATGGTTGTGTAGTTAGAGCTCTGACTTCACATGCCAAAGGCGCCGATTTCGAATCTCGGGTTAGGCATGGATGTTCGTTGTGGTTCGAAATAAAAGTTAAGTTGTAGGTTCCGGCCTGATTAGTCGTTATTGTGCTCAAGTATAAGTCATTGAATGCTAAAACAAACTAACCTGTTTTATTTACATTCTAGCAAACAATAATTGAAACTAAATAAAATTATACTAATGTTTTATGGCCTGAAAACCATGCACCCTTAAATTAATATTCACTTTTGCAAAGAATATAAATAACATCTTTTGAACTTTTCAATTATGAAGCATGTGTTTTCTTCTCCTTTTCCCTTTCATATTCCATTTTGACACTAGCTAGAAAAAAATATTCAAGTTTAATAAGATTAAAAATAGGAATTCGAGGAGGAAAAAAAAGCATCAATATTTTGTTGTCATACTTCATTTATATGCCAACTAATAAAAAAAGATGCTATTTGTCAGTTTTGCTTGCCAGGATACTTAACTTTACATATATATATACTAATAAGACAACGAAATTAAATGGAAAACAGCAGAAATTTGAGATTTCGTCAGGGAGTTGGGCCAAATTTCCAAAACCGTTTAAACCCAAGAGCTTTTTCTGTAGACAATCTTTCGACTGTCCTAACCCCAAAACCGCAGGGAAAATCAAAAGAAAAATGTGAAACTTAAGAACGAAAATAAAAGAAAATCTTCAGAATGACATCTTTATTTACTTTTCTTTTGTTTTTTCCCCTGAGCTTTTGGGGTTGGAACAGTCGAGAGATTGTCTACAGAAAAAGCTTTTGGTTTTAAACGGTTTTGGAAATTTGGGCCAACCTCCTGACGAAATCTCAAATTTCCGCTGTTTTCCATTTCATTTTGTTGTTTTATTAGTATTACATGCAACTTTTTAACCTAGCAGCTTAAGCGTTGGTAATTTGTTGTATCTCTTTTGTCTTCATGTGTCTGATTTTTCATTTGTAACTTCATTTTTTATATTTTTGTAATTTGTTATATATATATATATATATATACTCATTTCAGTAATTATATTGATACACAAATTTTCTGTATATAATTGTAAATAGTGACGTATTCGTTTAAATTTCTATTGTATTTTATTTTATCTTATTTTATTTGTTAACAGCGATAATACAGGTTAGAAAAAAGGTGGCAACACCTAAGGCAATCGGGAAATTTCAAAGTGTTTCTATTATTTGACCAGTTGGCTGGATATTTCGAGAAAGTTCTCACGCGCCTCCATAAATACAAGACCGCAAATCGGGAGAGTTTCAGTTTGACTTCGGATTTCGATGAAAAGCTGAACGCTTTGTTTGCTTATTGGAGTGGGCCTGAATTATCGCTGTATTCGAAGTTGTTTTTACTGAAGTTTGTGTTGAAGTTTGCGATCAATTGCACGGTTGTTCAGATAAACTTTGTGAGCCTTTGGAAAGAGAATGAATAATAGTTTTTATTTAATAAAAACTGTGCCATCATTGCCTCTGAGGAAAATTCATAACGATATCAACTATGAAATTAAAAAGCATTAAAGCTTCACTCCACGATTACATATACACAAATATAAAAATTATCACTAAACCGTTGCTGATTACTCTTCATACGACTACTTTGGATAAGAGAGAGGCTATGAAGAGGATTTACTAGTATGTAAGCCATAAATTCATTTTTAATTTGTTATAATTTTTCAATTTATAGTTATAGCTCTGTTTAGTCGTGAATTACAAATATAATTTTCTAATTTAATGCAATTACTTTACATAACAGAAGAATTCCATTTTCGTAATATGGCATTTTTATATGTGTAACACAAAGACAAAATGGAAAAAAAAATCATTCATTTTATATAACATTTATACTAAAACCAAATTTATATGTTTTACTTTAAAATTTAAATGTTCCCTAGCATAATTAAATGCCATTTTTAAAAGTAAAAACAGATGAAAGTCGTATTTTAATATTATACATACTAAAGTATATCTCTGCTGTCATTAAAACAAAACTAAAGAATTGACATTTATAAATAACTTGCACAACTTGTAAATTTTTCAAAAAACATGTACCTGATCAGTTTTCAAAAAAGTACTGTGGGTTATAAAAATGAATATAACTTTCCTAATGAAGCCAATTGATTTACCAATTGGAAGGATATTAATCGTAGAACTCCAACTTTCCCTGCCTACCATCTACACTTTCCTGTGTATCACATCTCAACCTACCCAGGTTGCATAGAAGATAGGCCAGTCCATGCCGAATATCGAGCATCGTGCTAAAATACAGGATTCAAAAAAAAAAAAAAAAATAATAATAATAATAATATGTCAAAATCATCGTAAAACATTTTTACCCTTCCGTCCTTATTTATAACAATATATTTCTATTTTAAAACTCTACATCAACATTTTAAAATTTCCAGTATATTTTACCCAGCACTGGACGAGATTGGCCAGGAACAGTAGCAACGGGCAGACGACAATACAACGGTCCCCACGGGATTGGCCAGTGTATAGCCTATATTGGCTAGCGGATTTCTGCTACTGGCGAAATAGCCTCTTCGTAATAAAGAGTAACAATTCATTGTGATTGGTGAGGGTGAAATCCCCACCCCCAAAAAAAAATGAACCTGAAGTAAAAAAGTGTACATTATTGTTTTCACTAAGAGAAATAAATACAAGTAATCGAATTACTTCTAATAGCACAAAATAAGTAAGAAATCATTAAGAGATGGTCATTTTCACGAGTAATTTATTTTAAAAGTAACCGAATTTTAATTTTTATACAGCCCTTTTGAGGAGAAAAAGGTCAGTTACAAAAGTTTTCTCAATATCAATTAAAGTTCGTTAAACAAAGAACACTCGATCTTTAAAATAAATTGTTTATAACGATTTTAAATTTGAGTGATGGTCCGTATCTTTATTAAGAAAGAGAATTAAACCTATCAAGGCTCCTGGGTCGAATGTCATGTATTCCAAAATTCTCGTTGATTGAGCTGAGAAACTTGTAGAGGTATTATTGCTTTGAAACATCTTATTGTTCTGGGGAGGTACCAATTGACTGAAAAGTAGCAAATCTTATGCCACTTTTTTTTTAAAGGATTTAAAATGCAAGGCAGGTAATTACCGACCAGTTAGCCTAATATGTTATTTGTAAAAATTTTGAAACCTTAATTAAAATCAAATTCGTAAAATTTCTTGAAACAGAGGGCTTGATTTCGGATGCATGGTTTGGATTCAGAACAGAAAATCATGCACAACTAATCTTTTACAATTTTATGATGGACATTAAGGAATTGACATAGAAACAGTGTGGAAGTTGTTATTATTGATTTCCAGAAAGCTTTTGATAAAATTTGTCACATAGCATTAATTTATATGTTGGATAGAATTGGGATTCGTGGCAAAGTTTTAAAGTGGATTAAGAATTGGTTAACTGGGAGAAAACAGAGTTCTTATTAAGGGTAGCTATTCACAGAGGGCTGAAGTTGTAAGTGGTGTACCACAGGGTACAGTATTATTAGGGCCATTTTTGTTTCTTATTTTCATCAATGATAATAGCATTAATTTATTGGGAAAGGCTTGTATCTTCGCGGATGACTTGAAAGTTATGTTGTTGTTGAGGCTTATCCTCCAGCAGTCTGACGAAGTCAGACAAGGTCCATTAGACCGTTGACCCTAAGAAAATGGAGGACTAGAAGGGTGAAAGTTATGGGAATTGTAAATTCTAAGGAACAAATTGCAAAGCTGCAAAGGCATTTAAATAAGTTAGCAGATTGGGCTGTCAAATGGGGTAAGCTCTTTAATTTAGATAAATTTCAAGTTACAAAAATTTGTCCCAAAAAATAAGAATAAAACCTATTTTTTACAAGAAGTTAAAATTAATGAGGGAGAGGTTATTAACGATCCAGGAGTGTCAATTAATGGAACTTGTAAGTTTGAACGTCATTGTGGGATAGCAAGTAAAAAAGCGAATAGGAGCTAAGATTCTCCAGAAAGACTATCTCATCTAAATCTAGTGATATTATTTTGCTACTTTATAGAGAGAGGACTGGTCAGACTACATCTAGAGTATGCAGTATAATTCTAGTCGCTTCATCTCAAGAAGAATACTGATTTGTTGAAAAAGGTTCAGCGTAGAGCAACAAAAATAATAGAGGGAAACTCGACATTGATTTAAGGTGCTAGATTGAGAAACCTTAATACGTTGAGAGCCGTGTCAGCCATCAGTGGCTGACAGTAAAATATGATATAAAACTAAAAAAAATTACATTGTTTTAAGCAATTATTGAAAATTTATTTAATTTTTATTTTTTACAGGATAGTATCATTAACACGTTGAGAGCCGCATCAGCCATCGGTAGCTGACACTGAACTTTTCGTTTAGGCCGCGTCAGCCATCGGTGACTGACAGTACGCTGTCGTTTTTCCCACACTTATAATTTGACATAGTGCTTTTCTTAGTACTTTTTAAAATGCAGGAAGTCTTAGTTTTTGAAGTACTATTGATGTTCCAATAGACAAAAATATTATTAAATATACAATGTTCAAAATGGCAATGTGAAAAATTGCCTACCTAAGAATTTTAAGTCCGAGGTCTGGCAACGCTGCTTAAACGTGTGGAATGAATGTCTATAAGCATTTCATTCTAAGCGTAAATATCTTCTAGTGCGATAAGAAACAATGGCCCTAATATATTTACTCAACTGCATCGAATAAATTTTAATCTGTTATCAGCGAAGCCCTGGCATTGCTGTATAGCAATGCGAAGTACCCTATACTGCGTGTGACCTGAAGAGGATTTCCTTAAGAATCCGCGTGGCGCTCAACGTGTTAATACGTATACATTGGAAGAAAGAAGGTTTGGAGTTGATTTAATTCAGTTGTTTAAATTTATCAAACAGAGTGATTTCAAAAGTTTAAAGTTCAATATATGGGACCGGAGAAGTGGTCATGCATATAAGCTATTTAAATTGCATTTTAACTTCATCTCAAGAAGAATACTGATTTGTTGGAAAAGGTTCAGCGTAGAGCAACAAAAATGATAGAGAGAAACTGGACATTGAATTATGGTGCTAGATTGAGAAGCCTTAACACGTTGCGCATCGTGTCAGCCAGAAAACATTATTTTTGCAATAGAGTGATTGGTAAGTGGAACCATCTGCCAGACCACATTGTAATTTGTACCAAGGTCAACAGTTTTAAATGTTAGCTGGATCTATAGTGGGGGATTGTTGGGAAAAGTTAATTAGGCCAATCTTGATGAGTCTTGTGCCTGTAGTTGGTTGTCATCGGGGATGTAGTGGGGCCGGTACGCAGCAGTACGTCGTACCAGTACTTTTTTGAGAGCCGGTACGGCATAACGGTACTTTTTGGAGATTTTTTTATTAAAAACTAATTAAAAATAACTCGTAAATCTTTATGCATGTATTATGATATAAATTAGTGAGAAAATAAATACACAAATTAAGAGTATTTAGATTTTTTACTTCATAAATTGTGAATTCGCATTTTATAATTAAAAAAAATCTCTGGCTTCAATTGGGGTTACTACAATGATCGAGAAGATTATGTACTGGGGAAATTTTTTTTAGCACTACAACTCTAGTCGTCATTTTTGTATTGGTAAAATAAAAATAAATGCACATTTTTCTACTTGAAAGCTATAAAAAAATCTGTTTTAAACACTTCATTAAAACTTACCTTTAGATAAAATAAAAAAAAAAGACTGCTTCCAAACACGCTTCTGGGTGCATATAATTCATAATGTTTAGAATACCCAGTTCTATTTCAAATTTAAACTAAAGCATTGATAAAATTGTGAATGAGATTTGTTTCATTTTAATATTAAATTTGCATGAACGAAACATTTTATCTTATTGATCTTTTTAAACTTGTCTCTGATGTACTGCAACATTAATTATCTTTAACTCATTCCGTTGTTTGAAATATCCATTTATAAAAATAACAATTAACGAATTTTTTCTGTTACATTCCACAAGTGACTAAAGGGCTCTAGACTAAAAGACCAAAATTTTTTAGGAAGTAAAAATATAAGATTAAAAATATTTTTCTGCTGAGTAATGAAATTTTGGACTGAAATATTAATTAATCAATGCTTATTAATTCGATGATTAAATGAATAATTTAAAACCCATTCTACACTTTTTCTGTAAATTTCCCCACTTTCCTTCACTTAACTTTTAATTTTCAAAAGCCATGAGCTATGAAGTTCAGAAGCCATGGGACATGGGGAGCCATCGGGTAAATCTTCAAAAGTCATTGAGCATGGTTCCATCCTCAAACAAAATGCTGGAATGTCGGATTTGTTATAGTTATTCGTTTTATTGAAATTTATTTGGATAATTTAATAGTTTAATTTTCTTATACTTTTGTTTGTATGTACATTTGAGTAACATTTATTTAATTTCATGGAATTCATGTATTTTGAAATTTGCACCTCCCCCCCACTAAATAAAAAAAAAGTATATATATGCCGTTGTTAGTTCGGGCCCCCTCACTTTTATTACTCACGAGCCGACGCTAGTTTGTTTAAATCAGCGTTCGTCACTAACTTTTAGAGGCGGGCCGTATACTTTAAATTGGAGATTTTCGCGGGCCGGATACACCAAAATATGTCTTTAATTATTATCTATTTCAAAATATATAGCATATCTGAAAACTGGAAAAAATATCATTTTTTTTAATCTTAATAAAATTACAATTGATATTTGATTCTTTTTTTCCCAAAATAAAAACATGTATGTTATTTAAATGTTATGCTAACATAAATGTTATGAATTACATTTATGTTAGTAAATCAAAGTCTAAAAAAAAAGCGAAGATTTGGTTTCAGCGTGACAATGAGAAATGACATAATTAAACTGTACTTCTAGATTACTCCGTTTTAGTTGATATCAATTGTGAGACGATGGCGGTCGAAATCGTTTAATTTATTTTATGATAGAATCGATGTCTTTTGGAATATTTGTTGCAGTCAATTTTAATAAATTGACTGCAACAAATTCTTGATGAAAACTACCTTGCATAGTTTCTTCGGGTGCGTAGTGGAGAACTGTGTTCTACATAGTTAATACATATTATTTCGGATGAATTATATTTATGTAAAAAAAAAAAAATCAAAACCAGTGAAATTTGATTTTTTTTTTTTTTTTTTTTTTATCGTGCCGTAGGGCCGCAGAAATATCTGTCACGGGCCAAATCCGGCCCGCGGGCCGCGTAGTGGCTGACGCTGGTTTAAATATTTCTCCCGACATTCGAACTAATTTTAGTTATCTAGATGTAATGATATTTTGGTGAAGAATAGTCTTTACTTAGGATATTGCACCATTAAAATTCCAACAGTACAAAATTAACTAACTGTCATACCTAGAACATTACATAACTAAACAGAAATTAAAGTTAATTTACTAGACTTAAGGTGGGAGGCAAATTCATATTACATTTTGGTTCTTGCACATGTATTACGATTATTTTTATTGGCAAATACTTATATACTATACCTAGACATGTTTTGGTTAGTGTGCATAATATCTTTATTTTTTTAAACTCTTTAGGTTGGTTGGTTGGTTGTATTCAGATTATCTGGCGCCGTCAGCAACACGAGGGCTATAATGCGCCGAAACATTCGTCATTAGACAAGCCAACATACATTTACAAACACCCATGCCAACACGGGACTCGAACCCGCAACCTCGCGCTCTAGAAGCTAGCACGCTAACCACTATACCTTAAACTCTTTAGGAAAGTGAAGAGTGGGAGTATCAAATGGTGTCATCCGAGCACGTTCCTTGATTAAATGTATTTTGCCAGCATTTTATTTTACCATGCCTTAATCTTGCACAAAATAGAGAAAAAAAAGTTTTACTGTTTTGCTTCGCCGTCATTTGCTCAATAGTTTTCATTGTGTTGCTGGCATTTGACCCAGGGCCTATTCTAACGGGCAGTCGTGGCTCATTTGAGCAGTCGTAAATTGAAAATGGGCAGTCGTAAATCAAAAATTGGGCAGTAGTAAAAAAAGGAAGGGGGGAAAAAAATCCACAAAATTGTAAACTAATTATAATTTCCTCTCTCTAAATTTTATATGTTTTGGTTTTCTTCCTTTATCAATTTTCAAAGTTTTGCGAAAGCTTAATTTCCTACAAGTTGCACAGATCGTTTTTACATTTACATCTATATGAAGTATTCAGCTTTGCCATGGCTCAAAAAGCTCTGACCAGGTGTTACCTAGTGTGCAATAATGGTGTGAGATACGAATAGAATAAAAAAATTATTCAAATTGGGCCAGTATGTATCTTAAATTATAATATCTTTCACCCCCATCCTCGATTTCGTCCCCTTAATAAGAAAACATACAAGTTATTATGATTTCCTTAAGGGGCTAAAAAGATTAGTATTCGAAACTTCAAGTAGTCAGAAATTTTCCTCTCGTTTTTAAGATCAAGTCTGCAAATATATCCTCATAATCGAATAAGACTATATTTTTGGTTATGATTATAACCCTTAAGGGGTCAAAAAAAGGGGAGGAGAGTATTTTTCGAAATTTTAACCAGCCAGGAATCTTCTTTGTTTCAAAGATCAAGTGTGAAAAATTTCAGCAAGATTGGAATAAAACTGTAGCTTCTTATTAAATAACATGTATAAATAAGGACACTCTCATTTAAATATATAGATTTTGTTACATTGCATTATTAAGCCCAACATTCATATATTCAAATTTATTTTGAATGTGCTTTAATGACATGGTATCTCTATTTCTTTTTCTTCAGAAAGTGAAGAAAAAATCTTTTTGCGAGTGTACATTTGTCTTATTTTTTTTTAATTTAGGAATATTTTTAGGAATCCAAGTAATTCTTTTTCTATTGGGATGACAAATGCTTCGTTTTTATTTAAAAATAATATTCGGCTTTACTTGCTAATATGTGTAAAAGGATTTTTTCATCCTATTTGATATTTCCCGTGTCTGTTCCTTTAACGACTTTTTTAAGCTTTATGGCCTAGGAAGGTCTATATTGTGTTTATATTGACCATAGCTTACAAGATAAGAGAATTTAGTGTCACAAAAGATTTAAGTTCAAGAAAAATTGCAGTATAAAAATTCAAATTGATTTATAACTCAATTTGATCATTGATCTATAAATCTCCCCAAATGAGGTTTTTGTTAGAATTAAGCTTCATGTTATTTGTCGTTTTTAGTCATGCCATCCCATTTTAGGAAGAATTGTGCAGTTTGTTTAAACATTTCTCCACTTACAATACGTACGCAAATGTGACAATATCATAATCACTCGATTTGCAACTTTATAAACTTTTCATAATAAATCTTTATTTTTTGGCCGTGCATTTACAAATCTAAGCTAATTGCCTGACTTGGGTTATAAGGTATGTTTTTTCCCATGGAAATATGAACAGGAAATTATTGAATAAGAAATCAGTAAATTTCATGGTGAGTGTGACAAAATCGTTTGCAGTTACTACAGAATAAGATGAAATAGTCTTGGGGGATTTTTGACAACTGAGCTTCTTTTCTTTCTTCCACATTCGGATTCGCAAGCAAAACGCAAAACCCCTCTATGTGTCCCTTCTTCCCGATTTCCGGTCAACGGTACTGTAGTGGTGTAAAACTCCCCTGGAATGTGTTTGAGAAACTAGGGCGAGGGGACATCTTTTTTATTATCCTTAAACAATGTATTTTTAGGGGGTCGGTGACTACATGTTGTTTGTTGTTGTGAGAAACGAGTACGAGACTGTAAGAAAAAGGCTTTGAATTTCTGAAAATGGTTACTGGATGCAGTGACTGGTAATCTTTTATTATGTTTCCCTCAGAAAGTTAAATAATTTTTATTAATAATTGGTACAATTGTCTCTTGCGATGTCACAAGGAAAAGTCATGTCCATTTTTAAATAAATATAAAATATATAGCAGGGTACGAAATTACAGTAATAAAAATCGAGTTATCGCTAAATTCAAAGATAAATTATCAGATGATATTGTTTTTAATTTTAAAGTTGAAATTTGTTTGTAGTTAAAACTCAGCTGAATTAACAAATACAATTCTGTAATTCAGGAACTAAAGGACAACCTAATGGATGTGGGGTTAAGCACTCTGGTATTGCATGCCAAAGGTACTGGGCTCGAATCCTGGATAATGGATGTTGATTACGATTCAGAATTCACGTTAAACTATAGGTCCTATCTTGGCTAGCCGTTATTGTGTATAAAAATAGGTTGGTAACCAAGCAAATCAACCATCCATAAAATAGTTTTATTAATGAAAATTAAACATAATTTATAAAATTTTAAAGCAGCCATTTTAGAATCGTCAGTCCCCAATATAAATATTTGATTTTCCTAAACAAAAGAAAAAAAATTCCATGCACAAATGCTTAAAAAAATGTCAAATTTAACTTTTACTTGTGGAATATAAATCATCGGGGGTTGCGGGTTGGGCTATGAAGGCTTGTGAGGAGAAGCGACAGGAATAAACTTTTTGTGCAACTTTAAATGAAATTACACATTGGAATCTTTAAACCTAACCAATAAAATTGTACTTCAAAGGATTGAAATCTCAATAAATGAAGGTGGTTTGTAAAAAGGTATTTTTTTTCCCTTTCTAATCCAAGTTTTTACAACAAAATACATAAAATTCTATGCATTTGGTGAATTTCTCAGATACTTACCCTAGCTCTCATCCATTCACAGGTATTTTGACTGCATTAAGAAGGCATGTTTAAAAAAAAAAAAAAAAAAACTTGAAGAGGTAATATACTTCAAAAATTACATTTTAATACATATCCCTCCCCTTCATTCACTTAATCCTTAAATTTTCTACTTGATAAAATGTTTTAGACATGATGACTCAACGAGCTTACTTATTTACTCGTTTATTGTAATTTATTTATTATACATTTGATATTTTTTTTTAATAAGCGCTTTGGCAGATAGGAAAGAATCTGTTTCTTTTGATGGATTTGAACACACTTTTATCACGAAAGAAATTTTGTTTGGCAAGACAAGGGTTTTAGCTCTTGATGAATGCTTGAATGGTCAACTTTGTTGAACAACACACATATTCTTACTAAATTCAAAGCATCTAAAATACCAACTTTTAAAATTTCACCCCCCTCCTCTCCAATCTCTTCAAGTGCATATCCTACTTATGCTTATGCCACTGTTCAACTTTATTATACATAAGTTTTTTGGTTTTTTTTCCAAGTGGAGAGGAGAGAGGGGGAAGATTTTGGGCAGTCTTAAATTTTACTTGGAATAGGCCCTGATTTGACCGATAGTTTTCGAGGTATCGTCGGCATTTTCCCGATAGTTTTCACGGCACACCAACATGTGGGGCCGACTAAACGGTATAGTGGTTAGCGTGCTAGCTTCTAGACCGCGAGGTTGTGGGTTTGAGTCCCGTGCAAGGCATGGGTGTTTGTAAATGTATGTTGGCTTATCAAATGGCGAATGTTTTGGCGCATTATAGCCCTTGTGTTGCTGACGGCGCCAGATAATCTGAAAACAACTAACCAACATATGGCATCACCGGACGGCGTAGTGTTAATTGTTAGTGTGAGGTTTATAACCCTCAAGTGTTTTAGTAAGCATTTAAAAAGCATATTTCCGTACTGATACGAAAAATCGCGATCGTGCATTATTGTTATTGTTGTAGTTATTAATTTTAACAAAAAACTTATTTTGTTTCACTTTTTAAAAAAAAATCGTAGTTCAAAAAATTACCCTTTGGACTTAAAAATTTAGGGAGAGGGTGAAAATACCCTTTGGAAATATTTAACTGGCAAACACTGGTTGATATATGTATCATCTTATATTTGGATAAAACTCTTTGTGTGCAATGCAAATGAGGGACCAGAATTAATTTAAATATATATATATAAAAAACTCCAAAAAAATAAAACGGGAATGTTTTATTCATTATTACAAGATTTTAATGGAAATAACCATCAGACAATTGAATAACTATTGTATAAAACTATCAATACATTTGAGAAAAAGGCTTCAAAGTATAAGGGGCTAAAGACTAATGTAAATACAAAACTTGTGATTTGAGTATATTACAATAATCAGATTTGATGAATAGTTTAGAAAATAGACAGATTTGAAACTAAAATAAAATTTGAATCCTTAAAAAATATCTTTTTTTTATTTCAACTTTAATCATCAGGGTTGTTCTGCATCCATTAAGAGAGACAACAATGAAAATGTTACAAAGTTTACAAGTCTGAACAAATAGATTTAACACAATGTTTTGTATTTCTTTTTTTAAAGTTGTAAGTTCGGTAAATTTATTTTCAATTATAATAACAATAAAGTTAGTTTAAGTTGGAACAATATATTTTATTATTGTGCATAATTTCTTTACACATTAATCTATACTTTACAAAGCATTACAAATATAGTATTTTTTGGGACTACTAAAATTAAAAGATATACTTGTATATAAAATATAAAATTAAAATTTTAATATTTGACTATTCACTTGATCTATGCATGGAGCTGTCTAAAAATTAGGAGGATAAGATGAAAAATAAGACAAAATAGAGAAGGAATGAAACTTAGATAAAATCATTCCATTTTCTTTCTTACAACAAGATTCTACAAAGACTTTTTTTTTAACCAGAAGTTTTAAAATGATACGTGCAAACTACATTATTAAAAATCTAATTTAAGTATCAATCAGAATCAAAAACTGTAGCATGTTTTACATTATTTATTAATATTCTATGATAAAACATTTATATTATTTGAGTTTAAGATTTCACACAGGTGGGATTTTATAGAAATCACGCCTTTTTCTTAAGAACAAAATCCATCTTTTTTCTAAATCAAAAGCCAACAAAATTATTTTCTATATTAAATAGGATGAATAATAATTGTACCATGAGAAATAAAATTGAGCACATAGCTGAGACATGAATTAGTGAAAAATAGTAGGCGAGTATTTGTTGCATCATTAAATTTTCTATTAAAATTCATAATTAAATATTAAGTATTTGAAACATTTATGGCAGGAACAATTTCATAAGCAAGCTATAAAAAACATTAACAGCAACCTAAGTTAAATCATTCTTAGTTATAGTTACAGCTCCTAAAGAATGACTCATTAAAGTAAAAAACAAATGATAATGAATAGAAAATAAATGAAATGAAGGTGGTTTTTGTGTGTTCGAAAAATTCATCAAATGAAGGCAACATTTTCCCTCGAACAATCCCTTCAAATGATGTTAATGTTCATTGCAGCTCACTTTCCATTGTAGCTTCTTTGACCATTATAACTATTATTACAAGCAATATTTAAATTCATAATTTGCTTAGTCATAAACATTATTTTTTAAAAACTGTCTACAATTATTCAACAAAATAAGCATGAGACATAACAATACATTTCTTTATACAAATAATCAAAAAGTACATAATATATAACATTGATTTTTTCATATAAATAATAGACTTGTAGCAAACATATTTTATAATAACCAATTAAAAATTAAAATTTTTTCTCATTCTATAACAAACTTTTCAAATGAAAAATACAGCACAAAAAAAAATTCAAATCTATTAAATTAAAACTTTACAAAAAGAGCAACTGCAGAATATTTTTTTACATAAAATTCATATAAAAATAGTTTATACAATGGATCAGCTCACAATTACAACAAAGGTATTCCTCTATTCTCATTCTACAACATAATTCAGAGCACAGTAAAAAGAAATTGAATATTTCCTAGAAAAATGCCCATTTAATGAAAAATTCATTTAGTGATCTAATTTGGCAAATTATTGACTTTCAATGACACATGTAGAGATATCCAAGGAAAAAGAGTATTTTGGGTCTAGCGTGATGACTGAAATGTAATTTTTTGCAAGATATTTCAGAGTAAAAACTTTATAATTACATCCTCCAAAAAAGTGACTGCAAAATGTGTTATGAGGTTTGGAAGAAAAATTACAAAGTTCTGATTTCCTATTACTACTATGTTAAGAAAAAAACATACATTGAATCTGTTGGTTAATTTTATAACAAAACAAGAGAGACCATTATAACTTAATGGGTTGGTTCACCATTACAATTTTTTAAAAATCTATTATGAAGATCAAGAGATGCAAAAAAAAAAAAAAGTTCAAAGCCTACAAGGTCAAGCGCAAACACTCAAATGCTAAGTGTTTGTACTTGATTGCTGTATGTGAACATTAAATCATGATCATTTTTTATATATAGCAGGGGATTTAGAAACTATTTTCAACACTAACCCTTCTCGGCACAAGGATTCAAGTTTATCTGTGATTATTTTTACAGAAATCATCAAATAAAGTCTCTAGGGATAGAAACACAAATTTTAGTCGTTTCTCAAAATAGTTGTTAAAACATATTTAAAGTCCAATATTTTTTTACAATTGACTGCAATATTAAATATTTAAATTTATTTCTTTGAACTCAAGATATTTTGATGAATTAAAATTAATTTTCTTGAAACTATTCATAATCATCTACTTTCCTAACTTTTCTACTCGTGAGTTTCCCCTTAAGCAGTTATTTAGATGCTTTGTTAAAAAAAAAAAAAAAAAAAAATCTAGCACACAAGCCATATATGCTATACATTTAAAAAATCCTCTCATTTGTATCTAGATACCAAGCATGGAAATATTAATGAAGAAAAACATGGTTTTTTACTTTAAAAAAAACTGCAGTAAAATAATTTTTTTATTGGGCTATGTTGGAGGTAGTTGAATTAGTTGGTTTATAAGGTATGAACTAGTTGTGCACCAAATTTAATTTAAATCATTCTAAAAGTTCCCACCTTATTCAACTTTTATTATTTTGAATGCACTAACAGACATGGAAGTTATTTGAGCACTCACTGATGAATAGGTACATAGCTGTCTATTTTTAAGGTTTTTATTACCATAGATTACTGAGTGGCCAGCATCAAAGAGGTTTCAGATAACTTTTAAAACATAAATTTAGAATCGATTAATTCAGAATTATGTTTAACAATCTAAAATGTGATCCTCTTTTACGTTGGCCACCCTGCAGTTGCAAGTCCCAGTGTTGCTGGCCAATGGGAACAGTATACTTTTGTTTATATTAGGGATGGTTGTATTTTATAATAATTATTTTTTTCAGAATTTAATTGATTCGCTGTATGTAGTGCAACTTGTCAGCATGCATCAATGTTTGGCTTATCTTGGTGTAAAAACGATATTTAGAATAGAATTTGTGAGGTAAAATTATTTAAATTATATTTATATTTTTTTTTAAGTTTTACAATTTAAATTAAGTGTACTAAAAATAACAAAATCAACTCAATTACAAAAAATGTTGGAAATAATAGTTAAAAACAGTTTTGGGTTAAAATATCTTTAAAAAAGAAACTGCGATCTGGTGATGATGTAAAGATTACAAACAAATCTCAAATCCATTCCCTTGGAGACTTCTATAGTCAATATTGTAATTATATGGTAAGGATGCCTTGATTAGTAAAGAAAACCCTATTTGATTTTTTATTGATGCGTTTCTAATTTATTATGGACACAAATGATGCTTGCATTGCTTGTTCCTCCAATACTGAAATATTGATATAGGTTGTTTTTGTTTTGAGGTAAACAAATTGACAAAATGGATTATTCATAACTACCTTAAATACCAGAACTGATTAAACTACACCTTAGAAATGTATTTCAATGTTTTCTTTTATTTCAGAGAAACAAATTTACAAGATTATAAATGCAATACATTTGATGAGAAAGAAAATTTTTCACAGGGAACTGCAGGTTTAGATGAAAATAGTTTCCTAAAACCTAAAGTCTTTGCATAAGAAAACAAAAAGTCAAAATTACATATTTAAATCCAAATTCCTTATAAAATATTGCACTGATTTACCAAAAATAAATGAAACCGCCAAGGCAATAATTAGCATATACTATATATATCACCCAAACAAATGACTACTTTAAAACCAAAATGAACCTCAGCTAAGAATTAACAGACCTGCACTTCAAAAACATGATTAGTAGTAACAATAGAAAACAATAATTTTCAATCCTCAGAGCTTTAAGGTCACAACTCTATAACACCAAATTTTAAATGATTGAAATTAATAAAATTTTGGGAAATATTTTTGTTTTTAAAGATGCTACATGCTTCTATGATATAAACTTCTTAATTTAAACTTTGGGTACATTTGACGAGTGAGACTTGTCATCTGCTTACCTGGGCAAAGTTATGGTGGACGAGTCTAACTCGTCATCCGTTCATCCAAATCCGTCCCATGGGCATAAAAATCTTCAAATAATTCAGTACTCAAAGTGTTAAAAAGTTTTTCATCTTACAAATTTAAGGTGAAAATATTTTACAAATCTAATCATTTAAATTACTACTGAACATTGTGAGAGCTACATGTACAATTCTGAAATCCATTATTTTATCATAAATAACGATTTTTACATCTACAATTTTAATTTTTTAAAATCTAAACATTTTTTAAAGAGACATATAAAGGAAATAACTAATTAATTTACTCCATAATTTAGTACAAAGACCTCATCCGGAAACACCTTCCAGGCGTAAATATGATAGTTTTTTGTGGCAATAGAAGTTTACAATTTATATGAATTTTAACCAAAGACAGTGTCAAAGCAACAAAAACTCCCCCATTTTCCTAATTTTTGTAACTTTAATAGTGGAAAATATAGTGTAGTAACAATGAGCAACATTTAAACGCTAGTGAAATGTCCCTTCAGATGAAAAGAGTTTGATTCTCAACTTACTGATAGTACTACTAACATTTTCAAAGAACAGGGCTGTTAATTTCTGGAGAAGTTTCATTTTGTTTTTAAAGTATAATGTTGGCCTTGGGGTTTAATTTATTTCTGGTGATTAGGTGCCATATTTTTGCAATTTGAATGATTTGATTATGTATTTTTGATATCTCAATTTTAGTAGGAAAAAAGAGTTTCAATGAATAGTAAAAATATAAAAGAGCAGTCCAACAAAGTCCTTGAATTATGCTCCATAGGACAAGGTTTCTTTTGATTGTATGCTCAGTAAGGGAAAGGAAACAGCCAATTCGGCTGGGACATAAAGGTTAACTTTGAAATAAGTTTAGTGAAAAAATGGCAGAAAGAAAACTATTTTAGTTTCTGATATTAGGCTAGGTTAATTCAACTTCAGTATAAAAAAAATTTACATTATTATACAATCCTTAAACTACAATATTCCATGTAGTAAAACTCATGTTTTTAGTCTTACTCATACAACTGATCTTAAATATAAGTTATTAACACTTGAAAAATATATAGAACTTGAACAATAACAACAATGCTTCTAGAAATACAAAAGTAGACTTTCAATGTGACACATCTCCATTAAAATTAGTCTACAAAGACATTAGTTAACAAGAGATATTGATTGATTTACCTTCAGAATTGCTAAATATATTTATTGAAGTTCCCTCAATAACTGTGGTTCAGAAACAAAATTAACAATATTGCAAAATTTCTGGTGAAGATATAGAGAATGTGACAGTAACTCAAGTCTTAAAATTGTCTGAGCAATGTATTTTAATAAGATAGTAATATAATACTAAATTATCTTTGCCACTTTAACAAATAGGCTCCTAAATCTTACACACAATACTATTTTTCACACTGCTCATAGTCGAGATTTATTAAAGAAAACCTATGAAAGAGAGAGACTATAGGCTGAATAGTCAAAAAATTCTCTATTTTCTTAATAGCCTAAACAAGGTCAGCTTATTGTAATTGCAATAGGCTTGAATTTTTTTAGGCTGGTAAGAATATATAAGATAGTTTTTCAATTTGCATACTATATAGACAGTTTGCAATAAGCTATATCTTAATTTTGCCTAAGACTTTTTTAAATTGACTTAAAGTGCCATTTTAAAGACTAACCACTTAGTCGACTTCTAAACTCTTTTTGTTTTATAAGTATATTGTTGTTTACATTTATAGAATTTTTGGAACTTTGAAAACATATACATATACTGAAAGTTTTCATTAACTTAGTTGTATTTGATCAACATTCAAATTATTAACAGAAACATTAAGTGCAAGATAATCTACAATTATATCATTTGAGCTCTTTAGATAAAACTTGTGTTAGACATTCAAAAATCTAAATTTGTAAAGAGGATTTTGGCAACTTTTAATTACAAGGTATAACCTAACTAAACTGATGGAGTATTTAATTATAAAATAAATATATTACACAATTAAACGATAAACATATAAAATAGAGTATGTACAGATATATAAAATCAAGTCTGAATACAAATTTAACATAACATTTTATATTATTATTATAGTCCTGATAATGCATTTGAGTTATTTAAGATCAAACTTATGTTAGACATTCAAAAATATAAACTTGTAAAAGAAAATTTTGGCATTTTTAATTACAAGGAGTGATGTAACTAAAATGTAGGAGCATTTAAATATAAAATAGACATGTTACATAATTGATAAAATAAACATATAAAACAGAATAAATATGTATAGATAAATAAAACCAAGTCTGAGTATATATCTGACATAGTTTTTTTCTATTATCGTACCTCCAATTTCAAAGAGACTAGTATAAAAAGAAAAACCAAAAGGACCTACAATCCAACAATAAATATATTATTTAAGGTATAAAAATTAACAATATTCCCCAGTAAACATTGAAATGATAAATAGATAAGTAAAATTAAACTAATCATTCAAATAAGACTTTTAATAGAAATTGAATAAATAAGAAAATATATTGATTGGTTATAAAGCAAATGCATGTCTGTACATTTTTCACCACTAGTGCATACCTGCCATTAGAATTCATACAATTTTTTTGAGAAAATATCTTCACCAAAGTTAAACATCAAGCAAAAAAAAAAATTAAACTCATCATTCAATAAAACTTAGATATTGAATAAATAAGAAAATATACTTATTGGTTATAAAGCAGAGGCATGTCTGTACATTCTTCACCACTAGGTGCATACCTTTCATTAGAATTCTTACAATTTTTTAGAGAAAATATCTTCACCAAAGGAAAACATTGTGCAAAACAACTTGAGTATTTGAAGTATGCCTAACATCTTGAGTATTTGAAGAAATACATTTGTTGAAAATATTTTCTAATAAGTATTTTCTAAATAGTATATTAAGTAATTAAATAGTTTCTATTATAACTAAAACATTAATGCAAATTGTAATAAAACATAAATAAAATGCATTTAATTTTTTGTTTTGTTTACAAGCCATTCTGATTAGCAGTCAAATATTTTTCTTTTTTCTTTTTCGCTATCCAATTAATCTGACAAAATTTCATAACACTGATTTTGACTAGAACACATGCAAACTCAATAAAAAAAAATTCCACCTTTGGAATTGAGACCAAACTGGCAATTTTCATTTTGTGCATAATTTAAATAATCTAATTATCTGATGAACCTCTTATAAGTGATCAAAGCCTAAAGAGGCAGGCAGGATTGAATAGTTAAAATGCACACTAGGTACAAAAAATATTTTACCTTCAAAATCAAGAAAACACAGAACCAAAATGGTTATTTTTGCCAAAAATCTGGCACAACTAATTAGATGCTGAAATCGTCATACATCTAGGAGCCTATAAAGGTATATAGAATAGAGAATTTTTACATCTTCCTTAATTCTTGTAAGCCCACAAAAAATTCATAATTTTTCATTTTGAAACCAAGAGAAATACACGATTAGAATTGTGATTTTTTTGCACCAGGCTGAAATGATTAACGACTGAACATCAGATACCTGTTGAACCTAATTTAAGCTTATAAAATAATTACAGACAACAGAACTGGTATAAATTTGGCAGAAATGGAGAATTTTTTTACATTCAAATGCATAGTGACATGGCAATAGCGATAATCATGACAATCAGTTGATTTTCCTTTAAAACTAAGTAGAGATTGGTTGCCGCAATTTCACGATTACCTTTTTTGTTTACAAGATATAAGCTTATCGAGGCTTTTCCAAAGCAAAACCGGAAAAACTGTTCAATTTTAGATTGCAGCAAAAATCCGGCAGTAAAAATGCAAAATTTTTACAATTTGATAAGCCATTCGTACAATTGTACAAAATGGTAATTCACTGTAAGCAAATCCGTAAATGTAGTCAGATGCGACTATGACTGTTATGAAAAAATTTAATACTTAAGACAATGAATATAGAATGAGATTTGGATTCTAGAATTTGCAAAATAGAAACTTTTTAAAAGTCCTTTGATTTGACTTTCAAGTTATAAGTCAAATCAAAAGAACTCGATATACTGCTATTACAGTTGCACGCATGCTATAACCTTAAAATATTCTTGCCTCTGAGTATTTTAATAAGATACATGATTTACATTTAATAACATTTAAATTGTAAAACCAAATATAATTACTTTAGATAAGGCATTTCAAACATTTAAGGCACTGAAGTTTTAAACTAAAAACATTACTCCAGTTTTTAAAAAAGGGTTACTTATACACATCCACATAAAAAAATAGTATATCTCTTTGAAAAAATCATGTAAATAAATATTATCCTATAGTAAGTATAATTTAAGGACTTCAAACATTAAACATTTCACCCATTACATTTAACCTGGCTGTAAATGGCTGAGCTGGACACATAAGGAGTTCATACTTAAAAAACTCTGGATCATAAGGATCACTTAAAGAGCTAGAAATGACTTCTTTTTCTTCTATTTGAATTTCTTTAGTAATATTTATATTTGTGTCTGTAGAATTTGCATTTAACTGCGTTGTCTGATTTGATATATTTTTAATAATATTTTCTAATACTTCAGATTCTAATTGATTTTTTAAAGTAATATCAAAGGAATGTGGTAAAGATGTTTTATTGTCAACTAGGGAAGTACTCATAATACCTGACTGCTCTATAGACAAATTGGAATTAAGCTCAAATTCACTAAAAAAATCAGAGGTACTTTCATTCTCTAAAGATGCCATGTTAGATTCTAAGTCAATATTGAAAGTCTTTAGTGAAAATTCGTTAGTATCTTCTATATTTTGAGGATCATCAATTTGAAACATTTCAACAGGAGGTTGCTGAACACTATTATCTAAAGTATTTGTAATATTTTGGCTTGTCTCACTAGTGTTCAGAAAATATGCAAGAATAACTGTAGAATTTAAGTCATACATGTCTTTATCTGAATCTAATTCATATGAATCATTTATTTTCTGGCTTGGAACTGACAGAGATTTAGATTTTGGACTTTTTCCTTTAAAACTCTGTTTTCCCTTGAATGTTTTGAAAAATTCTGTACTATCACTAATTTCCAAAAGGGAATGTAAATCCATGCTTTTCTGAAAGTCGTATAAATGTAATTTATGATCATGGTGTCTTGCACTGCAGCAATACACAGCACCAATATCAATGGGATGAGCTTCAGTATTAAAAACATAGCCACCTGTTCCAATTATGCAATTCCCACCAGACATTTGAATCAGTTCTCCACAAGATCCGTTATTATGAATGAAATTATCAGGATCAAATAACAGATAAAGGTATTTGGTTGTTTCAGCTAAGAAAAAGGATTCCATACGGTCTTCAATTTTATGGTCAAACACATTTTTTATCTAAAAAGAAAAATAATACATAGTTAAAAAACATTTTTAGACAATCAATGCTTTCATTTGATAAAATAATTTCATAAAATGATGACATTATTATAAATGTGAGTGTTTAATAAAGAAATTAGTTGGGTTTTCATTTTGGGACATATATGAACAACTTAAGCTGGAGGCGAATTTAAAACTTCATCTTGAGTGCAAATTATTATTGCGATGGGTGGTAACCTTTTAAAACTTAACTTTTTTTGGAAGAAAGGACTATTTTTCTTTTGTTTTGGTTTTCTCAGGGGAGGAAATTGTATAAATGGGAAAAAGATTTGTAAAAATATTCTTGGAGGGGCAGGTAAAGGGGAGGGGGTATTGTACAATACAATTGTATTTTTTTGCTTTTTGTCTAGAGGTTTTTGTATTAATGGGTAAAAATTTTTTAAAAAAATTCATGAGGGGGTGGTTTATATTAATGAGGATTTATATAGCAGTGAACCTTATAGTCTAGATTTTCATAAAGCTATTTAGTGAGACTATGCTTGGGTTACCATGAACCTTTTAGCAGAGTTCATCCTAGGCATTTTTCGAGGGGCGGCGCGCCCTGCCTGCCCTTTTTCTATAAAAATAGCGCCTTTCTTGCCCTTTTCTATAAAAATAGCGCCCTTCTTGCCCTTTTCTATAAAAATAGCGCCCTTCCTGCCCTTTTTCAGAAAAAATTTCACCCTGAAAGAATAACTTTAGTTTTTTTCCCTCCCAACAGTACGCAATATGTGGATCACCCCTACTGAAATCGGCTGTCACGCATGCGCATTCATGTTCAAACGCGCAACGTATATATCAGGGACTGAAACCATTGAGTAGATGTCCATATAACGTGCTTCATTAGTAGGTGGATTGTAGGGCGCCGTCTTACAATTTCAAAAGTGCACATTAGTAAACTCCGATGGCCATTTCGTACGTGTTTTGATTAAGTGTATTTCGCTGAATTTTTACCATGCCTCCTTCAAAATAGTGAAGAAAAGAATTTGAAAGACTTGAATAACTTAGTTAAAGGTTTATAACTATCAAATATTTACACTAAGAATTTAAAAAGAATATTTCCGTTTGGACACGCGTAATCGCGATGTCCTCCTGTTAAATTTAGGGGGTGTTTTTGGTAATTTGACTGTTACCAATTAATTTCTAAACATCCGTTTCATATTTAAAATTTAACATAACAAAAATGCATTTAAAGTCCCAGATTATTCCCGATTTTTAAAAAAATAAAAATTCTATTATAGCTTACATAATAGCGGCATGCACGGTAAAAAAATCGCCGTTTTGACGCTAAATTTGATCCGATTTTGAAAATAAAAAAAAATTCAAAAATTTCAGGACATAGTCCAAGTTCTTAAGTCAGAATACTCCTTGTGATATCCCACAATGAATAATGTTAAATTTGGTGAAACTCTATTCTCTATCTGACAATAGCAAAACTAAGAGATGAAGTTTAAGGTTGATTCATTCAAACTTTAGAAAATTTTGAAAGAGTAAAAGTTCTTATCTTAACACATTTTCATTATACTAAAACATTCTTATTTTAATTTTACTGTATTATAAATTGATAATTTTATAAAAATTACTATTTGATGAAAATTTTACTGTGTATATTGCACTTTAATTTTAATAATTTTCTCAGTCTCATTCCAGCAGAATTAGGACAGAAGCATTTTATCAGTATTTTGATATCTTTTAAGTTTCTGATTCACAGATTTTTGCATTATAATTTTTTTTTTCTCCAGAATATTGAAAATATTTATCGTGGTAGAAAAGTATAACAATAATGAAATTGTGGCAGAAAACGCGTATTTCTGCAATTTGCCATAAAAGTGCCCTCGTAAACAGGAAGTGCCCTTTTTTTGGAAAATAGCACCCTGTCCTTTTTCATTTCTAGGATGAACTCTGCTTTTAGTGAATGAAGCAAGCTCGTGCAGCAAAGAAACTTTTAGAGAACAAAACGAGCCTAATTTGAAAAATGGCGAAAGCTGGGATGATCTGTAAAAGCCAGGATGTTTATTTTGTTTTTATAAGAATTAAATCAATCATCTAACGCTAAATAACCATGCAATAAATATCATTTGATAAATATTAATTCTAGTGTGATCCATTATTATCAACTTCAAAAATATTTTGGCAATAGTTGCTTTCTTTTATGTACTGACCGTAGCATATCCACATTCAGTTCTGGCACTTTGTTCTATGGATTCTAGAATATCTACTCCAATTTCTAGAAGATGTTGATCTTTAGTTGCATAATACAAATACATAACACTTTCGATAAATTCTGAAAAACATAAATAGTGAATTTTGTATTTCAATAAAATTTATATGATGAATGAAAACCTAAAATAAACTTTGAAAACTTTTTTTCAGCAAACAACTTAACAATTAAACGCCAGTTAAACTTTCGAAGAAAATATTCCAAAAGCCTGAAAAAAATATATTAATGGCTGTACGGGCTGTATTGCAATACAGGCTGTATTCATCCAGGTTTATACACATAAAAATACAAAAATTTATAGATAACATAAGCTAAATGAACAAAAATGAGTTTTTAGTCTTCATAAAACTTAAAGCAAATAGCTACAACACTTGAGGTATAAAAGTTCCTATAAAAAATTTATCGATACTATCCGCTACTTTTGCAATATACAAGAGGCATTAAATAAAGGCTAATTATTTTGGTAAAAATATCATATAGTCCTTACAATGGACAATTCCCGCATTTTTTAAAAAGGAGTGAAATTAGTTTATATTTATGAAGAATTTCTTTCTGATTCCAAATATTCAAATAAAAGTTCTTTAAAAAAATTATTAAACGATCCACTACAGCTCTGACGTTACGACATCCTTCCGTTTCTATGGTTATCATGAGGTTTCTGTCAAATTTTTGGTTTGTGTTCGGTAGACAATTGCTATTTCCCATACCAGTTGGCACGATTTGCGAGAAACTTACAAAAACTGGTTTCCGATATTGCGTTTCAAGCCACGTTGTTTCAGTTGAAGTGATGTCACATTCGCTTCGAGCTGAATGTTTAATTTTTTCCGCCAAAACTAACAAGCGAATTTAGATTGCAAATTAAAAGAAAAAGCCCAGTGAGCAGAAATTTTTGAGTTTGTGGCCTTTTCGAAACATTTAGAACCAAATAATTAAAAAAAAATTTTAAAAATGGGGGAATTGTCCATTGTTGCCTAAAATCTTGAAACAACTGTATTTCCTTTATTGTATATCATGCAATGTATTCCAATCTAAAATTTCAATTAAACAGTTAAAAGTTGTCAGAAATCGTGTTTATTTATCTTGCATTGAAATATATCCATTTTAAACAAAAGTGTAATTTATTAAACAAGGGCATCCATCATAGTGCCTATACAATTTTTCACCTCTAGGTTTTTTTACGAGTTTTCTTTCACTTGCCTGGAATTACATTATTCTATTCTCTAACAGAATATATTTTAAAGAATAACTGTTTGTAATATAATTTTAGTTCATTAAGATTACAAAATTATGTCTTGTAAAAAATATCATCCTCCATTTGGATTCTTGAAGCAACTGTTTTATCACAATCATTTTCTGCAAAATTTTAATAAGATCATGCTTAAAACAAAATAGAAACTGAAATAAAATATAATAAAACTAAACTTCTACTAAGATTATGAGGGGTATAGAATATAACTATATACATTTTTACTGATTCATTACATTCCCAGAAAAAAATGAAACAATATTTCAAGCACGAGTTTTTATAAGGAAAAAACTTTACAAGGAAATATTTTTATAAAATATAATTTAAACCAAACATTCTAAGTAGTCTCTATAAAACAGTTTAAGTCAAATATTATAGTCTCTACTCGTGCTAAACATGAACACCAAAAATGAAAACTAATAAGGTTTTACAGAATACAACCACTTAATTTTAATTTATGATTTGAAAAAAATCAAACCTGGTCTGAGTGGGTAGTTTTCTCTTTTAGCATGACTATGACTAACATCATAAATTTCAGGAGTAAAGCCATATTGTTTCCATATCGAATGATAATTATACAATGTCTTCACTGCTTGCTCTATGTCCCCAACTATCGTCTGAAAGATACAAATATATTGTAATCTAATTGTTTTATTTACAATCAAGATTTAAAAAACTATTTGAATGAGAATACACACCAAAAGACCAGGCCAAAATGCTTCCAAAGATTGAAAAGTAGGCATTGTTACTTGACCACTGTTCATGCTCACCCAAAAATACCAATCATCCTTTTTCATGTATTTCGAAATAACCTTTTCATATTCTAAAAATCAAGCAAAAATGTTCATGAACATTATAAATTTTCAAGGAGTTTATAATGTAAAACCATATAATTTAGAAACATAATGCAATACTTACCTTTGAACATTTTCAGAAATTTAGGTTCCTGAAATAAGACAGCAGCTTTCACCAAATATTCAAAATAGGAATCAACTCCTCCCCCGATTCCAGAGTCTAAGGCAGTCCACTTTCCATCTTGTACATTTATATGATTACCTACCTTACATAAAAAAAATTCCACAAACTTAGGAATCAAAATTGAAGGGCTACGGCAAAGAACGATCAGAGTCTGTTTTTCTCAATTCTCTATAAAAGCTGATTTAAAATTTCAAGTCTAAGGGCTTGTATCAGGGTTGAGGTAAATGGTTGCTCAAAATCTCACATACCACAATATTTTTTTTGCCAGAAGACTCTGCATGGTTAAATTATCTGCTATAACCTTGCAGATAGCGGGAAAACCTCGATTTCGAAAAAATTGGACTCTGATTATTCTTTACCGTGGAACTTTAATTAGTATCAATAAAAGTTACTTTCAGTAATAAATAATATATACTGACGAGATTTAAATTTTACAAATGCAAATTTTATCTACAGATCCAAAGTGTGGGGATGGAAGGAGGTCAAGAGGCCCAACATATCTTAAAATCTTTATTAACAGTTCTAATTAAAATATCAGGTGCTCATTTTCGATTATCTGCAACATACATCAACTGCTCTGTCAAGCCAGAAGTAACAGGTTAACCTGTTCAATCCAGCAAAAGTAGAACTGTAACATTTTATATGGATGTTTCAGTATTTTAACATAGCTTGACTTTTGAATTTCAGTTTTCTGTGCAGTTTTTTGATTTGTACCTTTCGGAACATTAATGTCTTTTTTTAAAAATCATTAGTGTAGAAATATCCACTGTAGCAGAAAAATAAAAAAAAATTTAGTAGAAGAAACATAAATTTCTGCAATTTGCAAATTTCTGCAAAAGTTTCCTTACAAATGGAAGTTTTCATTTTAAGGAAAATAAAATCTTGACCTTTTTTATTCCTAGGATGAACTCTGACCGACTATATAAGTTTTGATGAAGAATATAAGTTTATTGAAGTGAAATTTTCATGAAGAATCTTATAAATATTTCCCTAGATAGGAAATTCAGGAAAGGTATGTACTAGATACCCAAGTTTTCTTTAAATTCACTAGCTTCAAACAAAAAGAAATGAAGAGCACAGAGCATGAAGAAGGTGGTAAAAGATATTAAAACAGCAATAAGAAGTAATAATATCTTTCCCAATATTCAAATTGTATTTTAATAACAAAATGCCCCACTAGCTCTTTGAATTCAAGTTTGTGATGTGGTATTAATTGAATTAATGGCTATTGTTGTAAAATAATGGACTAAGCGACTAATCGATCAAGACCTACATAAGCATAAACTCTTGCTTGATAAAAACCCAAGAAATAAAAAGATATCTCAACACATTCTAAATTTTTTTCAAATATATGCTCACCAATCCAACCGGAGACCTTCGTTTCCACAGAGCATCTAAAGCGTTAACTGCTACTTTCTCAAACACTGGATCTCCTGTTAAATGACTTAATGTTCCAAATTCAATAATAAATGTTGACACCCCAGCAGTGCAAGTGATTGGAGTTTCACCTTCTGGTACACCATACTGCAAATTTACTGTTCCAAATGGCATTCCAGTTTTAGTTTCAAATGCTAGAACAAAATTATGTAAACAAATTTGACAAAGAAAACTAAACTAACTATTTACAGTAATATTTCTATAACAAGTTTTATTATATACTGTCATTGATGAAATCGTTACACCTATTTAGAAGGAATCTTTTTGAAGGTTAATAGATATTAGTACACCCCTCAAAGGTTGAAAGAACTTCCACTTTTGTTAAGGCATTTTATAGTAGTATTGTGATAATGATTTTTTCCCCTTCCATATAATTTTTAGAGGCAAGATGTTTAACTTCTAACAAAAATGGATAACTGATGGGGATACTAACTTTATGGTTGAACAAGATGTAAATTTTTAGTTGAAGTAAAATGTATGGCATATCAATGAGATACAAAATAATCCAACAAGTATAACATTCACTTTTGTTCTTGATAATTAATAAATTTAATTAAGCTAAGAAAGAACAGTCTTTATTAACAGATTTGGTAATCAATACAATATTTAAAGCGTAAATTAAGGATTTCATACCTGGAAGCAAGCGTCGAGCCACCTTCTCAGCAAGGGTTAATAATGGACCAGAGCATGGCCAACCTGGATCAACATCTAAGCCAGCTTTCTTTGATAATAAATGGGCAGATAACAAACCTCCAACCACTGAAAATAAAACTTTTGTATTCCAGCTCTTATATCTAAAAGATATCAAATAACAACTGGGGAGGGGGGTGGGGGCATATTTATTATTCCTTTTACAAAGGCATCAGCAAGTGATTCAATCTTAAATCACAGACTGTTTCTTACTCTAATGGTGGAAATTAATTGGACAGTGCAAAATATTGAAATTTTTTGCACACGCAACAAGCAACATGCACTGCAAACATTTCCTGTCGCAGTACATCATTTCTTTTAAAGAGTACTAACACAGTTTATCTCAGAAATAAAAAAAGGGCAGGGTGCGCATTTCCAAAAAAGGGCAACTTCTGAAGGTTGTACTTTTATGCTGGGCTTGTAACAGATTTTATACATCTCCCCAGAGAAAAATAATAGTTTAAAAAACTAAAAAACACACTTTAATAGAAAAATGAACTAAAAAGTAGAAAATAATTTTAAATAAGTTTGAAATAAGAATAGAGTGATTAATAAGAAATATGTATTTCATCGTAAAGAAGCGTGGGGTGCTTTTAAATATATTTTCATAATGGCTCTACTTTTACCAATATCTGTCATTAAATATTTACAACAATTGACATCAAACACCCTATGCTTTTTTACGATAAAATAAATATTTCTTGTTAATCACTCTATTCTTATTTCAAACTTATTTAAAATTATTTTCTACTTTTTAGTTCACTTTTCTATTAAAGCGTGTTTTTTAGTTTTTTAAACTATTAATTATTTTCTACTTTTTAGTTTGGTTTTCCATTAAAGCGTGTTTTTTAAACTATTAATTATTTTTTCTGTAAACTATACATTTTGTTTAGTTAATTTTTTTAGCTAAGTGTACAAAACTCTCCAGTTGTTCCTGCCAATAGTCACATGCTTGTCTCAAATTTAAGTCATGTGTATGCCTTAGTACACGTCGCATTACTTGGCAGAAAATACTACCGTATCTCTGAATATGAAAAATCACTACTCCTGAAGATCCTGGTATGGATAATGTGACTAAAAAAACACGCTTTGTATAACCGTCGTGGCCACGACAAATCTTTCAAATGTCTACCTTATCAATTGTCGATGATAGGTTCTGTGATTACTGGGATTGTAACGGGTAACGGCACACCAGGGTTCGATTCTGGAGAAGGTTGGTTGGTTGGAATTTAACGGCGCAAGGGCAACACGAGCTAATCCTTGTGATAAAGCGACAAACTTATTGAATTATTGTATTGTCATCGGTCTTTGACAAGTGTGCAAAGTTTGAATAAAATCTCATCGCTCAAAATAGGCCAAAATCAAGCCCAAAAGAGTCGGTTACAAGCAAACATACAGGTAAAACTAAAAAAAGTGTGTTAAAAATGGATGATTCTCTTTAAAAAAAAAGACACCTAAATTTTTAAGACCACAACTACTTTTCAATGAAACCATACTATTGCAAAACATTCATTTATCATTAACATAACAATTAATATTGCACTAAACATTTTTTTCACAAGAAGATGTGGTCTATCTCCCAAGCAAACAAAGTTGAGCTGCATGCAAAAGCAATGAAAACTTCAAATTTTCAAAAAATTGCATTTCAAGTCAAACAACTTCGACCAATTGTACAATATCGACAAACAGTATGATGAATTTATTTAAGCCCAGTTTTCCCAATTGCTTTTTTCATCCAAACTATAGTTCATTCACAATTTATAATAGCCAATTAAAATTACAATTTAAAAAAATTACACAGAAAAGCTAGTACTAATTTTCTTCTACAAAATTAAATTAAAATTTTAGTCATTTTGTATCAATTCGAATGAAATCGATCTCCACACAGTCACTACGAAAGCATTAACGAATGCAACCAAAATGGCGTTGCAAAACTCGGTAATAGCTGCAATTGCCTAAGCGGAAGTGAAGTTAATCATCACTGAAAAGTAAATATCGGGAATAGAGCCGATTGTACTCTTAAATCTCGGCATTTTTTCGGTAATTTCAGCCTAAATCTCAGGTGTTACAATTGCATAGTAATCAGCAAAAATGATCATCACATTAACTTAAATGTCAGTGTTAGCAGCTGATATACAGATGCAAATCTCTGCAATATTACCAATTACATCGGCGTAACAATCAATAATATCGACAATCACAACAACGTCAATCTCTGCGACAGTCATAGTGGCGTAAATATTGGAAATGGTGGCTATTATGTCGGAGAAACACTCGACAAAAATGATCATCACACTAACGTAAATTTCGGCAATAGCACCTGCCGTAGCGAAGTAAATCTTGGCAATAGCAGCCATAATATCGACGTAACGTTCAGCAAAAATGACCTTCCCATACCAACGTAAATAATAGCGATAGAGGCTATCGGCAGCAAAAGGGGTCATTACATCAGAGGTTTTGCGGGAAGTCTTAACGTACGCAGGTTCAGTGGTTGTCAGAATTGTAAGCAAGGGCATAAGTCGCCCCCCCCCCCATCCCTTCTCTCATATAATAGTAATGAACATTTGCATCGATATCAATGGTCGAAAACCTCCTCTCCCCCCTCCCTTAAAAAAAGATGGGATTCCAATGTCTGGATTATGTATAAAATTTTTAATACATTTCATTGCTCAAATTATATTAAATTTTAACCCTTATGCATAGAGTTAAATCTAATGGCGAAATGATCCTTACACTGACATAGTGGCATCACATCAGTAGAAACCTAAGCTAATATGCCAACATAACGGCGACACACATCCTGACAATAGCTACTATTACATCAGGGTAAATCTAGATGCAAATGCTCATCACTTTAATGTAAATACCAACGATAGTGTCCTCCATACCGGTGCAAATCTCTATTTTTTGTTGCCATTATAAGAGTAAATCACTGTAATATTTTATAATGCAACTACATCAGCATTAGACCCTAATATATTGGCGAAAATTTCTGTAATAGAGACGATTGTATCAGTGTAACACTATAGGCGAAATTGACAATTACAACAACATAAATCTCGGCGATAGTGATAGTAGGGGCGCATATCTTGGAAATAATGGCTATTATACCGGCGAAACACGACGAAAATGATCAATACCAACAACAAAAATCTCGGTAGTAGAGCCTGTCATATCGACACAAATATCCGCAATAGCTATGTAATATTGACGTAACGTTGAACAAACTAATGTAAATAATAACAATATAAGCTATCCGAGACATAAGTCGACATATCAGAGGTTTGTTAAGTCTGAATGCACGCAGGTTCCGTGGTTATCAAACTCGCAAGCGTATGCTTTTTTGAACATCAAAAAAATAGTCAACAATGTTCATTTCAACTCGGAAATGTAAGGATTTGGACAAAATAGAGCAATTCTTAGCTATTTTAGGCAAAATAAGGACCTTTTTCATGAAAAAAGGACTTTTTGGGAATATAGGGACCTGTTGTGAGGCCTGATTATGGCACAATGCAACATTTTATAACCGGTTTTCTACCATAATTTCTATATTGTTTTATTTTTTTACCACGACGAGTATGTTTAAATTATCAATTTTAAAATAAATTAACAATGCTGAAAAGGGCACACATCAGAAAACTTAAAACTCGAAAGTCAAATAGTAATATTAAAATGTGTTAGTCCTACTTTGCTCGAATGTGATTAAGAAAATTATTAAAAAAAAAAAAAAAAAACACAAAAACCCCGCATCTACACTTAGTAAAAATTTCATCAAATATTCATTTGTATAAAAATAGCAATTTATAACTGCAAAATTAAGATAAGAATGTTTCTAAATTTTTCACAACCAACTACCATGCATAATTTTCTAAAATTTGAATAAATCAACCGTTAACTTCACTTTTTCGACTTTGTCATTGTCAGATAGGGGATTGTGTTTCTCCAAATTTAACAACACTCATTGCTGGCTATTAAAGCATACCAGATTCATGACATCATAAGGAATATTCAGACTTAAGAACTTGATCTATGTCCTAAAATTTGTGAATTTTCGTTTATCTACCAAATCAGATCAAATTCTGCGCCAAAACAGTCATCCGCGCTAACTGGCACTAGGAAATTTTGGAACGGCCCCCTACAAATCTTAAAGTCTGTAGGCCAGGTACAATAAACTTAAATGTTATACACAAAGGAAAAAGTTATGTTATTTGTGTTTGAAATACGAATACTTTACATTGAAAAGAAAAGTAAAAAAGAACTCACCTCTAATGTTAGTTTCAAAAACAGAGACATTAATATTAACATTAAAATCTGCCGTAGCCAAAAGAGTATTCACAACACGCCTGAATTCTGTAAAATTCTTCATCACAGCCAAAGTATCGAGAGCATCAATCAAGGTCAAAGAAAAGCTGCCCCAAGTATCCATACCTCGACAAGAAATTGGTTGCAATTCATCGTACGGAAAAGCACTTTTTAAATAATGATCATAAGCATGGTGAAACATTTGCACAACTTTTTCTCTGAAAAATAAAGAATAAACATAAATATGCATTGCAATTTCTTAAGCTACCAACATATATTGCAATTTCTTAAGCCCAACATATATTGCAATTTCTTAAGCTACCAAAATAAAGTTCTAGAAAATATAGCTATAGTTTAAGACAGGTCAGATGACTTTTCAGCAAAACAACAGTTACATAATCAAACAACTATACTATTTTTAAAAAAAAATCAACTTGTTTAAATTTTAAGCAACATCCAAAGTACTTCAAAAAGAATATTGCTTCAACTTTAAGACTTAAACTGAGTTTAGCTACAATTTAAAATTGTTTGTCAACAATTAAAATATCAGACAAGATATTTTCCTGAGGATGAATATCTGGGGTTTTTCGTGGGTTATGGAAAAAAATCAATACATTTTTGAGGTTTTTAATTTTGTTTTAGGAATTATCGAAATATTTAAGTACAATTTTAGGGAGAAACAAAAACTTATAGAATAATAGGAATTTTAGGGCGAATGCGATCCCTGCGACATAACTTCGATTCGAAGCCATCATCAAATGTTAATAAGACCATTTAAAAAATAAATCGGGTTGGAAAAAGATGGTAGTTGCTGAATCACGATTGAAATTAAAGCAGCGTTTAACATTAAAAAGGTAAACATTGGCGAAGAAAAGATTCGCGCGCCAAATATGATTTGCCAAGTGAGTGACGTCAGGAAATAGCTCTGTCAAAGCCATATGATTCGTTAAACTGCTTATAGTATCCGTGGGTAGAAAAGTAAAAGTATTGCCTAAAAGTAAAAGCACGTATTTTCTTTTTATTATCAACATATATTAAAGTTTAATACAAAACTATGTGCGCAGGTTATTAATATTACAATTAAAGTTGTGATTTGCCCGGAACTATATCTTTTCCGCGGAAGGATTTATCCTACAGCGTATTCAATGAGGTCTAGTAGGCGTGTCCGTTAGTATAGGTGAAGGGCATGTTTACCAAGAAAGCATTGGAGGTGAGTCGAAATCTGGTTCCAGGTCATTTCGGGTTGGCAAAAGGCTGGCTTGCAAAATATAGATTTCAATGGGAATCTGTGAGTGTCTTGTAATTAAACGGTAAATAATCAAGTTTTAAATGCCTAATTCATTCAACAGACCTTCTAAATGGATTTTAGAAATTCGGAAATATATCTTGACTAAGTTAAAATTGTAATGTTTATGTATCAATGGCTCTTATCAAATTTCGAAGAAATGGCGGTGAAAAGAGACGATTTCGGTTGTCGTCATTGCGCATGACCGGTTCACATTTAAGTATACCGCACATTGATTCAAACCACTGAAAAGAATGAAATTGCGCCGTTGGCTGATACGTTGCTTTCATGGAAGCCGATAAACACCTGACAATGTTTACTGTGTTGACACAGAGAATTAAAAGCATGTTTTAAATCTTGAGTTTAGGAACTGATTTTTAAATTGCGAATGTTTTATAAATGATAATTTTACTCCTGATTAATGTTTTACTCCAATTGAATATATTTAACAGCTTTTAACAACAAAGTATAAATTTTGGATATTTATCAAGGAAAATTATGTAACTGGAATATATTTTTGAAACCAAGTTTTTTTTTTGTGTGTGCGTGTGTGTGTAAAGATTTAGACGCAAAATAAAAGTTTAGGTGACTCAATAAATCGAATGCTATTTTTGAAATTATCAATCATTTTTCTTTTATTAAAAATTATTTGTTTATTTGTTGTCATAATAAAGGAGTAAATAAAATGATTTTTAAAAACATTTGGAAAATCCCCAAAAAATTTAATCAACTTTTGTAGCAAACGAAATATCTATTAAATTTTAATGTTTTTAAACATGCTAATAATAATTTTATGGCACAGATGTAGAATATGACATTTCTTCGACATGATTTTATACAGGTGTTGTTTTCTTCCAGATAAATGCGGTTTCTGGAAACAGATTTTAAGTTTTATTTTAATTTGATACTTCATATTATTTTCATTTTAATTTAATTTTAGTGTTATTTTAATTTTATTACAATTAGTATTTTAATTTAATTATTATTAATATTTTAACCTTATTACTGTTAGTATTTTAATTATTATTACTATTTTAACCATATTCCATTATTTTATATTCTGATTTGGACCCTTTTTGCTATTAAGAAATAAAAAATATCGCCAAATCTCCCATACTTCATTTGTTCCAGTTTTATAATAATAATAAATGTTAATTAATATTGAGCTTTTTTAATATTGACTTGTACTTAATAAGATTTAATGTGCAGTCTAGTATTATATTGGATTATAATATTGTAAAAATAAGTCATAACCATTAATTTATATTTATCTACTTTATGATAGTTGAAGTTATAGAAATTATAAAGATGCGTATTATATAATTTAACTGTAAGTAAAAAATAAAATATAAACATAATATAGTTAAATTTTTCTTTCAATCCATAAATTAAAAAGAAAAATAATATTTTTTCCCTTAAAACGTCCTCACTGAATCTTTATTTCACGTCTCTTACATGGTAAAAATATTTCATAAAAGCTAAATTGGGATTTGTTAAATTTTCATATAGATGGCACCACTATTCTAATTTTCAATGAATTATTATTAAAAATTAGTCTTATGATTATTTATAAGTATATTACAATTTTGAAGTCACAAACTAACTTAGTGCGACTATACAATAATCGAACTTCATTAAAAAAGCTACCATCAATAAATACCAGCAAACATAACTTTTCCCATTTGATTAGAATATGGCTCCGTCGAATTCAGCGCTAGTCGTAATGCTATAAAAATCGTCCACCCAGGAAATTTTTTCATACAATTATTTGACGTTTGCTTGTAATGAAAACAATAACTTCATTTTTTATAATCATATTTTTGAAAACAAACTAAGAAAATACGAATTCTCGATAAGAACTATCAACTTCCCATTCAGCATCAGCCGCCATTTTGTGTGGGCGTTACTTCTTCGCTTTGTCAACGCCCTCCGCAGTCTGACAAGATAATTGACCAATGGCGCGGCCTTATTCTGTATAATGGTTTGAATCAATGTGAAGTATGCTTAAATGCGACAAGTTCTATGATGTCACGTGCCCCTCGAGTATAGGGGTTAACTTGTAACTCGTGTTCAACTATCGTAATAATAAAACTATGAGTTTTTCTGTCTGTGTGAGTGGCTCGATCTTTCTTTGGCTTTATAAAAAATTACATTCATTATGCGTAGAACATTGAGCCTAAGTAGTTATGGCCTTTTAATTGTGCTTTTGACAAGCAGAATGTTAAAATTGTAATTAATTTTGTAAAGTTTTTTTTATAAAGTGACTTTAAATAGGTGCACAGCTCTGAAATTTTCAACACAGGTAGTTTTAGCCTAATAATTTTGATTTTCACAAACAGATTGTTAAAATTTTAATTAGTTTTTTTACTTAATTAAAAAAATAATAAGTTAGTTGACAAAGCGACTTCTAACAGAGGTAGGGATATGAAACTTACAATGTAAGTAATTTTGGCCTTCTAATTTTGATGATCCCAAACAGAATGTTAAACTTTAAATTATTATTATTTTTTTATAATTTTTAAAAAATTTTGCAACATTTTCTCAACTAGTCGGACACATTAAACGATGCAACGGAAATGTAGAAAAGCAAAGAGAGCTTGGATTTGCATAGCAATATTGACAAAGACGATCTTTCAATAGAAAGGTCTCATCGAAATGAATTCCCACACAAAAACCCAACCTGAAGTGTTAGAAATTAAAATTAGAATTGCATTTGGGTCATTCTACGGAAAAACAAGAATCTTCACACGTTTTGATACTTACTATAAAGGGAGATATAATTAATAAAAAATAAGATTATTTTTTGTTATAAAAAGTAGTGTCCATGGATGAAAATTATTTAATGAAGTTAAATTTAAAATAAAAAGTTACAAAATATGAGTAATATTACTTTTACAACTGGTTTAATATTATACAACTTAAAAAGATACCAAATATAATAATTTTAGAGCGTATTTTTGATTTTCGTTAAGATTTTCAGGGAACAATATTTTGACTACGTAGATTTCTAAAAAATAACCTAAATAGAAGAGAATATAACTGTGTGGGGTGTTACCTGGTGTAGAACAAATCATCTTTTTTTTTTCAGTTCAATTATTACAAATAATTCCTTTTAAATCTCGAATCCTCAAAAGATAGTTGCAAAAAAAGATATTTTAAAGGTTGGTTGGTTGCTTTTCTTGTGCAAGGGCAACTCCCGGGCCATACTGCGCCGAACAAATTAATAAATATCAACCATGTTAAAAAATATGTTGTGATCTATTATAGGTAAAAGATTAAAAACGAAATACTCAAATCAAGTGATAAAAGTAGCTCAAGTAAAAAAGTTTTTTATGAGGGGATGAACTCGGAAAAGATTGCAATGGAGGATGATTCATATTAAAATGTCTCAATCTGATTGTGTTAAAAGACGAGCATTCTTTTAAAATATGAAAAATTGTAAAAACAAATACAAGTATTGCATGTGGGGGCATCTTCTACCAGCAGAAGATGCACATGGGTAAAACGAGTGCGATCAATTCTAAAGCCTCGGGTATGTTACGAGCGGCAAGCGGTTGCGACAGGCGGCGGAACGATGGAGCGGCACCGCTTGCTTTAATGTTTACAACGGAAGTATGGGCCGGCCGGCTATGATGAACATGAGCGTCTGAGCGAAACATGTTGCCGCTTCATCTTACCGCTCATCGCTACCCCAGACATTAATTTTCGTTCACCGCCCAGAGACTTTTTCTGTTCCTTAAAAGGTCTCGTCCAATAAAAATGGCAGAGAAGAGAACATTACGAGATCTCAAGTGCGAGGATTTGATTTAGGAAGTTCAATGCATTCCATGTTTGTGGAATGACAAATTTAAGGATTTTAAAAATATTGTTTTGATTTTACATTAATTCAAAAATATTTTATTTGGAAATATAATTTAAAACGCTATTTTTTAAATAAAATTATGATTATGCGATTATCTCACCAACGGAAAACAATATTAATTTTAGACACTTCATTCTGTAAGAGGTAATCACTCAAAATGAAGCGCTTAGCTAGTTCACTGGATGACGTCACGTTAGGAAAATATCGCCTTCGCTCTCATTGTAGTCAATTGCACTTACCATTCTATCGCCCATAACACTCTACAGTAAGGTGGTCACCGCTCGTATCGTACCCGAGGCGTAAGGCTTGTGGTATGATACGAGCTGTGAAAGACTTGCGGCAGACCGAGGGAGTAATAGAACGGAGGGAGTTGTTCTGGATACGATGAGAGTGAAGGCAGCATTTTCCATCAACTCCTATAGTGACGTCATCTAGAGAACTAGCTGAGCGCTTCATTTTGAGTGATTATCACATACAAGATGAAGTATCTAAAGCCAAAATTGTTTAATAGTGATGAGATTATCACAAAACATCACTTAAACATACGTTTTTTAAAAAAATAATAAAATAACATTTCAAAAAAGTTATATATTTGAAATGTTATTTTATTGTTTTTTAATGTTATTTTACTATGTTTATGTGATGTTTTGTAATAATCTCACCACTATTAAACAATTTGGTTTTATATACTTCCAGGGTTCCCACTCAAATCACAGAATGGAAATCAATGACTTTTAAGGACCTAATTAATGTTTTTAAGGACCTTTGAAAATGTGTTTTCAGGCATCATGTCTAAATATAAAATTTTAATAAAGTATATTCTACCAAAAGAGTTACAAGTTGGTGGATGCGTAATACAAATACGTCGGAAAATTCCGATACGGTGCAGATAAGTGGCGGTCACGCGGGGATAGCAAGTCCGAGTTGAATTTTTATAAATTTTGCATTTGGACAACATCTGCAAAAATTAAGGACTTTTAAGGACCTCTAAGCATTTTCAAGGCCTTGAAAACATGTTAAAAAATATTAAGCACTTTTAATGACTTTCAATGACCGTGGGAACCCTGACTTCATCTTGTACGTGATAATCACTCAAAATGAAGCGCTCAGAAAGTTCGATGGATGACGTCACGTTAGGAATTGATGAAAAATACTGCCTTCACTCACATCTTAGCCAGAACAACTCGCACAGTTCTATTACTCCCTAGGTCTGCCGCAAGTCTTTCGCCGCTCGTATCGTACTTATCCTTAATCTCGTATCGCCTTAAGCCTCGGGCACGATACGAGCGGTGAGACTTGCGGCAGACCGAAGGAGTAATAGAACGGTGCGAGCTGTTCTGGTTACGATGTGAGTGAAGGTAGTTTTTAAAATATAATTTGAAATGTTACTTTATTATTTTTAAAAAAAGTATGTTTAAATTATGTTTTGTGATAATCTCACCAATATTAAACAATTTTGGTTTTAGATACTTCATCTTGTATGTAATAATCACTCAAAATGAAGCGCTCACCTAGTTCGCTGAATGACGTCACGTTTAGAATTTATGGAAAATATTACCTTCACTCTCATCTTAACCAGAACAACTCCGACCGTTCCATTACTCAATCGATCTGTCGCAAGTCTTTCACGGCTCGTATCGAGCCCGAGGCTGTACGCCTCGGGTACGATACGAGCGGCAAGCAGTGATCGACTTGCTATAGAGTGTCATGGGCGATAGAATGGTAAGTGCAACTGGCTATGATGAGAGCGAAGGCGATATTTTCCTTCAATTCCTAACATGACGTCATCCAGTGAACTTGCTAAGCTCTTCATCTTGAGTGATTATCACTTACAAAATTAGGCTTAAGTCGTGTCAGAAGCACTTCCCTTTTCGAGGATTGCTGTATGAGGACGAATCCAGAAATTAGAGGCTGAAACGAACGCAGCTTGTTAGCCGTCTGTGCATGTGCATCTCACATGGTCTGCCAAGAGAGAGACAGAGCAGTGTCACAAATTTTTATTGCGTCGCCAGGGCAGAGCCATGTGCTCCTATGTTCACTTGCAAATCTTGCGTTTGCATCTGTGCGTTCATTACCCATGATCCCTACATGACCTGGGATCAAATAGAAAATAACTTTAAAATTCTCTTTCAACAAGTGTAATATGAAGTTTTAAAATATCTAGTATGAACGGATGGGTTTGACTCAGTGGATTATTCAGCACATCCAAACAGCTCTTAGAATCTGTATAAATAATCCACTGGCCATGACCTTGCTCACGGGCGTAGCCAGAAATTATTCCGGGAGAGGATATGAAATCAAACGTTGTGATATGAAATTTAATTTTTAAATTCAATATCGCATATACATAATTAATACTTATAAGTGGGAATTTTTCTTTGCGCCCCCTTTAAAACAAGTAAAAATTTGCACGAATCCAATAATTTATTCCGTATAAAAACTACGTAGTCAGATAGGTTTGCATTGGAAATCAATAAGGAACACTTTCGAAAACAAGGATTTTTAATACGAAACATAGGCCAGAACATTGTTTGCCGTTTATTTGCTAACATTAGAGAATGATTACAAGCATATCATTCAACTGGTGATAAAGCCTTTCAATATCGACATAAAAAATACCTCTTACAGAATGGAATATATTAATTAAATAACTAAAAAATTGAGGCACTGCATAAACACGAGCTTAGAGACGAACCTATGTTTCGTATGCAAAAAAATATTTACTTTATTTTATTATAATTTTCAAGTGGTCACTAACGTTGAAATGGAAATCTTAATTTGGGATTTTTAATCTCCTTCATCAAATTACCATCGTTTCACTTGTAGTATTAAACTTCATGTGTCTAGTAAAATAATAGAAAATATCGATGTGTTAAAATCATATTGGATCTATGATTGAATGAGATCAACATATAACTTCGGGAGGGGATGTATCCTCTTATTCCACCCCCAGGTTACGCTCCTGACCTTGCTGTAAAATATACCGCAAGGCCAAAGAAAATAGCCAGGGATTCAGCTGTAAATATAGAGCAACTATGATGCAGTTCACGAGAGACGATGATATTATCACGAACTGCAGCTGCTCCGACATGGCTCTGGCATTTAGACCCATCCGTGTACATGGATTTGAAATTTGAAAAGTGTTCGCTATGACAAAAAAAAACTTCTAAAAAATAGCTTTCGAGTTACATTTTTATTAAAATTTCTGAATGTATTTAAAATTATGATTTCATGAGTATGCCAAAGTGGAATTGTGGAAATGATAAGTTGCACCCTGAAATTGTCAGCATTACGAGATCAGAGTTCATCCTAGAAATGAAAAAGGGAAGGGTGTTACTTTCCAAAAAAAAGGGCAACTCCTGTTTCCGAGGACACTTATATACTAAATTGCAGAAATTTGTATTCGATTTCCTGCCATAATTTCTGTATTGTTTCACTTTTCCACCACGATAAAGTCTTAAATTAATAATGCTTAAGAGGTTGTGAATTAAAAACTTGCTCAGAAACTCAAACGATATCAAAATACTTATAAAGTGCTGGAATGAGAAAATTATTTTTAAAAAAATCAAAAAAATCTATGCAGTAAAATTTTTATCATGTATTCATTTTTATAAAAATTTCAATTTATAATAGGAGAACTAGGAATACTTGACAAAATTTTTAGTTTTGGGTGTTTAATTTTTATTTTACATTACTTATGAGTGTGTAAAGGATGTCTATTTATACTTTCTGAAGTATTAATTGTAAAGGTTGTAAAATATTAAACATAAAAAAACCTTCAACTTGGGTCAAGTATCCCAATGTATAGGGATACTTGACCCAAGTCATATGTTTGGGAATATACAATTTAAAATTGTAAATGCAAAACTTTTACATAATAATAACAACAACAAAGCTCCCATTAATAAGTCCAACGTTAATACTTTTCTATACTTGTTCAATGAGGTCAATACTTTTTCTTTTTATTAGCTATATAATGTTAACATGGAGTCCACTATTAATTTTTATTGTAAGAAGCTAAAAATATTAGCAGTTTTAAAGTTATTTTTGTTCTTATACAAGTTCAAGAATAAGAAAATAACTATTTAACTACAAATGTAAACTCACATTAAAACCCAAAATTTGTAATTCTATCATTTTTCATTGAAAACTCAGATGGATGAAGAATAGTCTGAATTTAGTCAGGTTTGTGTATCTTCAGGTGATTTGTGCATTGAACATAGTAAAATCTTTTGAAAGATGAGTAAACTGATACACCTAATGGTTGTACTTTGTGAAGACAATGTGGAGGAAATTATAATATACCGTTAACTCATGTGACTTCGATGGTAGGCCTACATCATACAACATTCAAGAATATTCATCAGTAACAATACCTTGTTATCAATTGAACATCTCACATACATAACAAAATGGTATTAAGAAAATCAATAAAACCTGCCAAATGCCATTCGATTAGTATCCCTATCTTAGTTCAAGTATCCCTATATGGCTTGGGTCAAGTATCCCTAATTGTACATTTACTACATAATCTTAAAATGTAACCATTTGCAAGTAAGTGGATAAAAACTATTATATATGATATGTAATTGTAGCTAAAAGTTGACCAAAAAAAAAGTCTTGCTTTCAAACAAAAACCCTTTTCACATCAGCATTTACAACACTTATTACTTTTAGAGCATGAAAATTTTGTCTTATAGTTTAAAAACGGATGCGTAGATTCAGTTGTCAATTTCACCATGCAGTTAGCTAGCTGAAGGGTAAGAAGTGATATCATTTTCAACTTATAAAATCTTCCCAATTCTGAGAAAAAGGCATTGGGTCAAGTATCACTAGTTCCCCCTACTGTAAAATTGATATAATGAATGAGGAGTTTTGATATAATGAATGCTAAGATAAGAACTTTTCACACCCTAGCAACCTTGTAAAATTTTCTAAAATTTGAATGAATCAACTTTAAACTTGATTTTTAGGCTTTACAGGACAGGAAATAGTGTTTCTCCAAATTTAACAATATTCATTGCGGGATATCACAAGAAGTATTACGTCTAAAGAACTCAGTCTTTGTTCTAATATTTGTGCATTTTTTTATTTTTCAAATCGGATTAAATTCTGCTTCAAAACGATGTTTTGCCATACTACATGCCGCTACTATTAAGGCTGTAATACAAGTTTAAAAAATCGGAAGTAGTCCGGGATATTTAATTTTAAATATAAAACGGCCGTTTAAAAACAAATTAGCAACAAGCAAATTACAAAAAATATACTCCTAAATTTAATAAGACATCGCGATTTCGTGTGTCAGAACAGAAATATTCTTTTTAAATGCTTAGTGTAAACATTTGATAGTTATACACCTTTAACTAACATAATCAACCCTTTCAAATGGGGAAGTTGCATGATTTTCAAACTCTTTTGAAAACAATAGTTCCTTTTAAAATAAGCATAATGGTACCATTTACAGTTTGAAAAAAAAATAAAAATCAAATTATGTTATTTAAATTAACTTTTGAATGACCCCGACGTCACTTCCTTTAAAAACACCGTCTTTGCACTGTGACGTCACGATACATGGCCTAGGTTCTTCGATTTATGATAAAGCAAAGCTGTTGTTCGGGTGTTTTTTTTTTCTTTTAAAGCTGTTGCACTGAAATTTTATATTTACAATGTCAAAAGTGCCGTATAACTATTGTATTGTTCCTTGCTGCAAAAATACCACCATTTATACTCCGGATAATGTATTTTTTTAGTGAACCTAAGGATCCATTAAGGCGCAAGCAGTGGTGTACTGCAGTGAGGCGAGACAAAACCAAAAATAAGAAATTGTTTTATAAAATTTCTCTCTGCTGTGAATACTATTTTTCAGTAAATTGAAATTAGTTTTGTTTGAATTAATTAAAAATATACTCGAACCAATTTGTTATCGTTAGGATATCTTTTCTTTAGCATTTCAGATCAATAACACGCCTCATTTTATATTTTAATAGATCGTTAAGAAATCGAAGTTTTGTAATAATATTTTCCCTTCAATCAATAAACGAATTATGCGAGATATTTCAGTTGGGTCTAATAATATATATATATATATATATATATATATATATATATATATATATATATATATATATATATATATATGTATAGGAGTATTTATAAATGTTATTTATCTTTTCCTTCTTTAAAGATTAAAAGACAGTTGTTTGCGATTTTCAAATCTGGAATATATCCAATTCCCCAGTTATCGCCAAAACTTTCACGCCCTGCTCGGTCAAAATTTTTTGTCCTTTTCTGAAAAAATAATTTATACAAACATAATAAAATTAAGGTACTACTACACATTAGTAACTGGAAAATTACTTTTGAGTCTTAATGTTTTTAGAAAAAGTGGGTTGTTTTAAATACTTTCAAAACAAAACTATGAAAAAGAAAAGCTGTATTTAAGTTCTGTTTAGAATTCTAGTAGGTTCACTGTAATGAATCATTGTTTCATTTGCAAATGAAATCAAAGTTCTAAAAAAATTACAAATTAAGTTATGGCCGGTGCTTTTAGACACTTATTAAGTAATTACATTTTAATTGATTAAATATCAAATGAAAAAAACTTTAAATATATATATTTTGACACTTGTTTAATTGTGAAAAAAATCGCGAGTCTTGTTCAAAAATTAAAAAAAAAAAAAATAAAAAAAAAAACGTAACCTTAAAACCAACAAAATTATATTAGAACTCAGATAAACATATGAATGATAACAAAAATTAAAGAAAATTCTCTAATTTAAAAATCACTAATCTTTGAATTTTAACTTCTCTTATTTCTTCCCCTAAAAAGGTTGTATTTCTTGCCGAAAATGATATCATACTTATAGCATCTACTCTAGGAAGGTTATCCGATAGTGCTTTTTTAAATCCTTGGTCTAACGGTCATGATAAATTTGTAGGGAATATTTAAAAAAAATATCAAATTAAACAATTTCGTAATGAATATTTTAAATATTAAGACGTGGAGTTATAGATTATCCAAGCAATCGGTTCATTCAATGCACTAGACACAAGGTGAAGTTAGCTCCGGATCGGGAGTATTCGTGCATCCTGACGTCACCAGTGAACGGGGCTGTTTTCGGTCACGTGACGTTGTTCACGTTTTCGTTCATATTTAATTGCATTTTTCAGATGTAATGGAACGTTTTTTTGAACATTTTGATTGAATATTCAGAAACTACATCAATTTTTCTCTCAGAAAAATATAATATTACGGCATTTTGGGGATAATGCAACTTTCCCGTTCCTTTCTTCTCTGTTCTGAGGAAGAAGGTATAGTAAAAATTCGGCGAAATACGCTATTTAACTAGCACTTCGAAAATTTAAGGTGGCCTCCTGCAATCCACCGACTAATGACCAGTGGTGTAGTGTTAAATAAAAAGGTGTGGGAACGCTATGTCACATAAAGTGAACGATATATATATATATATATATAAAACAAAAAAAAAAACACATTATATCACTTTTGTTGATAAATCGGTTAGAGTTTCTGTTAAAATTAGAGGAGCAGAAACCTTCTTCAAGGTAAGGGAGCAAAGAACTGTGTGTGTCAGACAACAATTTTGTTTTTTAAAAATGGAGATAGTTGGCGTGAGCTTGTGTACGTGAGTTTTATTCCGTATTCATGACGAGCCATATAAATTTCACTTCTAGAATTCATCCACAATTACAGATCATTCGTCGAAGAAGATAATTGCCATTGGATGAATCATAGTATTGCATGTGTCGGATTGTTGATGGAATGGCCATGTGCGGGTGGCCTCGCCACTTTCAAGTGTTTTGCAAATACTTGAACTTGCCTGCTCAGCTCTGAAGTTGTGGATAGAAAACGAAAGCATAGTTTGGCGTTCAGTTTCCCGTAAAGAAAAGTGTAAAAAAAAAAAAATTATGTGAGGGAACGCCGTATCTCCTACTATAAAGGTAAAGGATCGCCGTTCCCACGCGTTCCCGCCCCACTACACCCCTGCTAATGACGCTCGTTAAATCGGCATCCATTCAACGATTTCAGTTCCTGGTCTGTGTGTTGCGCGTTTGAACACGAATGCGCATGCGTGACAGGCGATTTCAGAAGGGGTGATCCACATATTGCGTACCGTTAGGGGGGAAAATGAAAGTTTTGCGAATTCGTGGGGTAGGTATCTGAGCCATATTTAAGAAGAGCTAGGGACCGTATGAAGCTCACGTTTCCGACAAAAGTGCATTGCCACGTTCTTTTGATTTGTGCATTGAATGCAAATCCATTATGATTGGCCTAGTCTGTAATCCTTATGAATGCAATTTTAATCTGCCTTTCGATAAGAGATTATTGATTGAGGCGCACGATATCTGGAAGTCATCAACAAAAAGGTAATCAGACACAGCAGATGGTATGCAGGTCATAATGTCGTTGACTTTCATGATAAACAATGCACAACTTTATACACTTCCCTGGGGAACACCTTGCTCTTGTATACATTCTTCGGATAAGATGGAGTTGACGCGTACTTGGAACTCTCCGAAAAAGAAAGTTTTCAATGAAGAGGTGGTAAATTTCGCTCGGACCTAAATTATGCAGGTCTTTGAGGATACCATATTTCCAAGTACGGTCATTGGCCTTCTCCATGTCAAAAAATATAGATACCGAATGGTTGAACTTGACAAAAGCCTCCCGAATAGATGTTTCTAGGAGGAGCAGGAAGTGTACTATCATGAGTGAAAGTTAGGAAAAAAAAATTACGGAATTTTTTTTAGAAAGTTGAGTAATAAAAAAAAAATAGTAGTAAGGAAAACAAAGGCTCGATTTAATGATGCGTTAATTAGGAACACAAGCTACGCATCAAACATTTCAAAAATCAACCAATTCAATACATCAAATAAACATACACTAATTAAACCAATTAAACCTTTGCTGGGAAAAAAAATTGTAATAACAAGTTGTCCAGCAAAATTTCTGATAAAAATTCAAGCATACTTCAAGGTTCGTCCAAAAAATTATCAATGACCCCTCCCGTGACCAATTAATTCTACCATACTTTCAAAAGTATACCCCCATAATAGTATTGTACAGAACTGATTTTAGAAATTAGGAAAATTAGGCAACAACGTGATTCTCGCGATGCACGTTCCGTTTTGAATTCTGTGTTAGCTATTGAAAAACGTGAACTAAAGTGGAACTTTTTCACACTAAAACACTTCCTAATTGAAAATAATGATAAAATCACGGAAATCCGTAAAAATACTGAAAACTTTCACCCATGTGTACTACGTCCACAACGGAAACCACTTTGAAACTGAGAGAGACAATTGTTATTTTCTAAATAAAAAACAAAAGACAAGCATTAAATATTTTTTCCAGTAGCTTGCATAAGTAACTGGTCTGTAGACGGAGGGATTCTTAAGGTATTTACCAGGCTTGACAATTGGAATTACAAGAGCACGTTGCCATGCTGACGGACATTTATTTTCTCGCCAGATCCTATTATACAGCGTGAGAATGAACATGATACTTTTGAGGGAAGAGGTAAATTAAAGATACGATTACTAGTTGGTTTTGGCGACTCTAACGGCAACAGCTTGTAAGTTAGTGGTGAGAGATGACAGGGTGGATGGACCGCTATTCGATGTAAATATAGCAACACCACCGCTAGCTCTGTCGCCGTTGGCATAGACCTTACGTAGATAACTACATTCCCTAACAAGATAGCTTTGAAAATGCTTCAAGAGCGTCTCTTGCAAACAGAAACAGACAGGTTTGTACAAATCTACATGATGTTTTATACCTACCGAATTTTGGTGGAAACCGCGACAATACCAAGATAACATATTGAATGTTACTTGGAAGGATTAGCGATCCGCCGATCTTTCGACTTGCTCCTTGGGTGAAGAAGATCAGAGTCTCGAGGCCTTGATCGACCTCCATGTCACCTGGATCAGAGAGAGCCAAGATGATATAATTTTCATCATCGGATGACGTTACCGATTTGTTAGAGTTCTCTTCCTTTTATTGCGTATTTATTTGGATCCTTGATAGTATCTTATTTTTCAAAACTCCTCTAGGTTTATTAGACTGCTTTGTTTCGGATTGTTTTTTGGTTTTGGGAGGGTTTTACAAGAGCTTTTGTACGATTTTTATTTGATTTTGAAGTGCTGGAAATTGGGCTTGATTGAGAACAAGAGGCACTGTGTTTCGCAAGCGAGAAAAAGCACTTAAGGCTGTTCGGGTGATATTTGATAATCAGAGACAATGATATTTGTTTGAGTGGACATAGACAGTACATGGGTTGGTTTGGAAGCAGTGGTGTTATCTATTGTTTTGGCCATAGAATTTTCTATTGTAGTTTCATAGATAGTTCAGGCTTCCGGATATGAGATGTTATTGTTTTTTATTTCTTAATTTTTTTTCTTTATTGTATGTTTTGCACATTCTGGAAAAAGATTCCAGAACAGTTTACGCAGGTAGGCTAGCTTGGTAGCCTTTACTTTGATGTTCAGTGCTGCCACACACTGCGCAAACTTCGTGCTTACTTCTGCATGTGTTTTTAGAATGCACGAACTTCTGATATTTAAAGCATCTAACAGGATTTAGGATGAAAAGGCATAAGGAACAACTTAAATAGCCAAAAGTGATTCTATTGGGAAGGTTAGGTGTAATTGGGTAGGTTAGGTGTATTGAAGGTTAGGATAATATGCTTGGTCTCTAATATATTGTTGTCTCGTTTGATGGTGATTCGGGGAACATTTGTAACCCCTTGGAAAGAGAGTTCCCTTAGGAATCTTCAACATGTGGAAGATCCGATTCCGAAATGACGTCTTGACATGAGTTGAGAGCTTTATGTGGGGTTACTATTATTTTGATATTTCATATTGTTGTTGCGGAGAGTAAGTAATGGGACTGTCTTGAATCTTTGGTTTCGATTAAGAAGTCACCTAATCTTAGTTTCTTAATTGCTTTTGGCTCGTTACCACAGACACCTTTTATCCTCTTTTGGATAAAGAATGGGAACATTTTTCCCTATTCACCGAACTCAGATTGTACTATTATGAATGCAGGTAAATTTGGTGATGGAGCTTGCTTTTTTGGTATATTATTGTCATCATTTTCTATTGTTCTTTTAAGTTGGAGATTTTGGCCTCCCGTGGGGCAAAAAGGAAGCCATAGTAAAATATATAAAAGGGCCATTCTACAGTCACGAGCAGGACATTCTGCTTTTTAAACTATATTTTCAAGTACATCTTTTTTGTAAAAATGAAGTTTGGGAATTTCTTATGGTCTGATGAAAACTCTTGAGTTGGGTATTTTTTTATAACCTTTTTAAATCCAAAGCTATTTAATTAATCCTAACTATCACTTGCAAAACACTATTTGACAAGACTTTTTATTATATGGACTTCTAACAAAAAAATTTCCGATTCTACTATAGTCATGTAAATTCAGCATTTTTTTTAAATACGTATCTCCTAGGTTCATATTAATCATTCATAAATGTTTTTATGAGAAGAGGTAAGCATATATCAGGTAAATTTTTTTTTATAAACAAATGTCACGTGTGGGACATCTCCGTCAAGTGCAGAACATAGAGAACATAGTGTGATTAGATATATCACTTTAAAAAATACTATTCTTTTATCAATTCCAAGAAGTTTATTTTAATGTGAAAGTACTGAACTATTCTTATAATATGTATGAATAGACAGAATAACAGCAAAAATGCTAATATTATTAAATTTTCATCTTTTAGTATTAAGTAATTATCTATAATGAGAAACTCAAGTCAAAACAACTCCACACAAATAATCAAGAAATATCAGGTATTCTTGGTAATGTTTGATTACAGTGTCATAGGTCAACAAATTTGTAAGAGACTATTATTAGAAACTGTCTGCGTGGCTCTGCGTTGCGGAGACTTATCATTGTGTACTTATGTTGAAAATTTCAAAGCTCTAGGCCAATTGGAAGTCATTTTATAAAAGAAAATTAATTAAAAATTAACTAATTAAAATTTTACCATTCTGTTTGTCAAAAGGCCAAAACTACTTAGGTTGAAAACTTCAAAGTTCTACGCATATTGGAATTCACTTTCTATAAAAGTCACAAGCATACAGCCACTAACACACATACAGACTCTGTGTTTTACTATTTTAGACAACTGGTGCCAAAAAAAACTCACTATATCTTAATATTTGTAAGAAACTTCATCGCCAAAATTTGCCACTTCCTCAACATGAAATACTAATTGATACTGAATCGATTTGTTACTCTACCATCACATTTATTATAAATATACCATTTTCTTCTCTTTTGCAAATTTATCTGGATGGAATTTGTCCTTATAATTACTTTGACCTATTTTCCACGTGTCAGGTGTTTATTAGGAATCAACTAGGGAAAATTGATGTTTCCAAAGGTGATTTCAATAGAAAGAGAATGGGTTCGACAGTTGATGACACGCTTTCCTTTTGATTGGATTACATGGAAATCTGATATACCAGTAATTGGAATTAAACTGTTCCATGGGTTTTTCTCTCTATGTGATAATTTCCAATGTAGAAGACCTTTGTACTTTTCGTAAGTTGGCAGATTGGACAGTGTGTATTTCATCTTGACTCATTATCTTTTGACGTACTACAAGTCTCTTTATATCACCTCCCACTCCGTTCACCCCTCCCTTGTTGTGAGAAGTAGAAAATTATTTTCAATATTTTTTTTTGAATTTTTTGCCATTTTACTTAAAGCCACTTTCAGATAATTTTATTATAAATAAATCGTATTTAATTAATTTTTAAACAAAATGTGAACATAAAAAACGTCCCTTTCCCACCCACTTTCCGCAACTTATCAACTGTTACTTTATTTTAAATCATTTCATAGTAACAACAGGGAAATTCCTTACTTGAAAACATTTATATTTGAAATGTCCCACATGTAACGTCACGTGTGGGACAGAATAAAGTATTCTGTAATAAATATCAGAAATGAAATTGACATTTTATATTTTAAGGGAAGTTCATGAATATTTAGGTCATTTATAAAGTGGCATGATAACAAGCTAAACTACTTTGTTCAATACAAATAACATAAAATACTGTAATTTCTGTTAGGTGGGGAACAAACATTTGTATTAACTTGAATTTTTAAATATACACATTTTAAATTGAAGTAAACGTTAAGAAACAATTCATTTAATATAAACTATATTTGCATATTATACCTACAAAACCCTCCTACGACCTGTAATATTGTATGGTAGTGAGTGTTGGCCCTTCAATAAATCAGAAGAAAATAAACTGGTGATTTTTGAATGAAAAATATAAAGAAGAATCTTTGAAGCAGTCTATGAAAACAATAAATGTCGCACCGCAAGATCTATAGAAAATTTAAACAACCGGACATAGTTCAAGTTATTAAAGCCAACCGCATTCGGTGGCTGTGGCAGATTTACAGAACTGAAGATAATAATCCGACAAAAAGATATTCTCTAAACTAGACGAAGTTAGAAATAATAGTTTACAAAACTAAAAAAACACGCTTTAATAGAAAAGTGAACTAAAAAGTAGAACATAATTTTAAATAAGTTTGAAATAAGAATAGAGTGATTAACAAGAAATATTTATTTTATCGTAAAAAAGCGTGGGGTGTTTGATGTCAATTGTTGTAAATATGTAATGACAGATATTGGTATAAGTAGAGCTATTATGAAAATATCTTAAAAAGCACCCCACTCTTTTTTACGATAAAATAAATATTTCTTGTTAATCACTCTATTTTTATTTCAAACTTATTTAAAATTACTTTTTACTTTTTAATTCACTTTTCCATTAAAGCGTGTTTTTTAAACTATTATTTATTTTTTACTTTTTAGTTCAGTTTTTATTAAAGCGTGTTTTTTAGTTTTTTAAACTATTATTTATTTTCTGCTTTTTATTTCAGTTTTCTATTAAAGCGTATTTTTTAGTTTTTTAAACTATTAATTATTTTTGCTGTAAACTATAATTTTTTCTAGTTAAATTTTTTAGTTAAGTGTACGAAACTCTCCAGTTGTTCCTGTCAATAGTCGCATGCTTGTCTCAAATTTAAGTCATGTGTATGCCTTAGAACACGCCGTATTACTTGGCACAAAACACTACAGTGTCTCTGAGTATGAAAAATTGGTAATCCTGAAGATCCTGGTAAGGATAAAGCGACTAAAAAAACATGCTTTTTATTAAAGCGTGTTTTTTAAACTACTAATAATTCAATTGTGAAACGTGAATGAAACTGCCTATTTGTTGATCCGGCCAGTAGTCATATGCTTGTCTCAATGATTAACTCATGCATGTCTCAGTACACGTCATATTAAGGTGAAACCGCGAATAGCTCATTAATTCGGTTATATCGTGTCCACATTTACATGGAAAACTGTGGTATTTCTAGAACTAATCCTTGCAATCCAGAGTTCCGACCAGATGAAAGGAACGCTTTAATATTAGATCAAAACCAATCGGTGGCTCGTCCATTATTATTATATGATAAATCTGAATAACTTTTGCTGATAGTATAACTGTAGTGCCCACGACAGATCTTTCAAATGTCTGCCTTATCAACTGTCGATGGTAGGTTCGGTGACTACTGGGGTTGTAACGGGGCACCAGGGTTCGATTCCGGAGAAGGTTGGTTGGTCGGAGTTTAACGGTGCAAGGGCAATGCGAGCTAATCCTTGCGATAATGCGACAAACTTATTGAATTATTGTATTGTCATCGGTCCTTGATAACTGTGCAAAATTTCAAATTAATCCAACGTTTTGAAGTGGTTGAAAATCGAGTTCAAAGATTCCGTAACATAGATACATACGAAGCTAATAAAAGCGTGTTAAAAAAAGTTGTTGCCCTCCTACTAGGTGACTGGATAGCGTCGAGAGGGACCTAAAGACAGTTGGAATCACAAACTGAGCCTTAAAAAAAATATTGCTCAATTAAATAAATTGTAGTTGCAATAAATTCACACAGTAGAACTCTTTAAAGATGACGCGCGAGCAGATAATTACTCGAGATTTTTCAAAGAAAGTTTAATTTACAAAGATATTTGAAAGTATTTATCAGGGTTCGCATTCAAATCACAGAATGAAAATCACTGACTTTTCAATGACTTTTAAGGATCTAAATAATGTTTTTAAGGACCTTTGAAAATTTGTTTTCAGGCATCATGTCCTATATATAATTTTTTAATAAAATATATTCTACCAGAAAATTTACAAGTTGGCGCATGCATAATAAAATAGGTCACAGAATTCTGATACAGTGCGGATAAGTGGTGGTCACGAGGAAATAGCAAGTCTGAGTAGTATTTTTATAAAATTTGCCGTTGGCAACAACAACCGCAAAAATTAAGGACTTTTAAGGACCTCTAGGCATTTTCAAGGACTTTTAAGCACCTCTAAGCATTTTCAAGTACTTTCAAGGCCTTGAAAACAAGTTCAGAAATATTAAGCACTTTAATGACTTTCAATGACCGTGGGAACCCTGTTTATGCATTCAATGTGACTGATGATAGTATAAAATTTTAAATAGTTTATTCAGATATGCAAAAATCGTAGGCACAGGGATTTTTTTTTTTATTTGGCGATCATTTAGTAGACGATAAAATATCACCAATGGTCGATTTTATAATGCCAAGTACAATTTTTTTATTATTATTTCTTGATTTTAGAGACTTTGTGGCGTGAGGTGAGTTTCTCCTCCATTCATATATGCTAATAGCTACTAGTATTTTAAGTTTTATAATTCTAGGTCCTATAGAAATGTATTAGAATTGAGATTCAAATGTTTTCGAACATTGCCCCCTTCAGGGGGAAATCTCGATTTTTAGATTTTTTCTTTTGTATGGATGGTAAACCTTACAAGCATACCGAATTTCATAGTTCTAGCTCAACTAGAAGTACCTTAATAAATAATTTGATAATCAGTGAGTGAGGTTGTGGGTGGATCTCAAAATATGTCATTTTCGAATTTGATTATCTTGACAACCAATATAATTGAAGACTTGAAACTTAGGGGTCTTACTTAAGTGGCTAACAGCCACCCGTAAAAAAAAATAATAATAAAAGCTCTCAGTCATATTGTAATATGCAGTTATGAGAGATCAAAATACTGCTGAGTGGCTTTCCGGTAAAAGATGGCTGGCAGTGAACTTGGCGGGTGCACTGCCATGCACCTAGATCAATAAAATTAACGTACCATTCTCTTTCACCCATGGACAACTAGTTCCACGGATATGACAAAATTATAGTTTTTTACATGTAGTGAATTTCCTGTTAGATTTTATTTCATAATATTTGCAAAACAAAGATATTTCATCATATATTAGATTCCAACGATTATTTTATAAATTTAATTGATAATTTAAATTATATTGACTTCCACGGAAGTAACATCTCATCTCAACTTTTTTTCTGTCAAGTCCAATAACTTGATAAAACTATTCATAAATAACCTAGTCTGTAGCTTGTTCTTTGCATCTAAACAAAATATCTCCTTCATACTTGATCTCTTTAATCAAAACAGTATATTACTACCAACTGCAAGGATTTAATGACACTTTTTTGGGTGTGCACGAATGTGACCTATTGCCCTGGTTACATCATAAAACTTGAAACAAAGTGAACATAAAACTTAACTCTTTGCACTTGAGGCCTTTTTCGTGCGAAGGGACCAGCAACTCGAGACATTTTTTATTCGATTCCAGGTTACGGATTCGCTTCATAGAAACTAAACACAGTCATTGGCCAGCCATGCATCGAATTTTCGCATCAAACCCAGTGGTCATCTTGTGTTGGGGCATCCAATCATGTGGTGCCTGAGAGGCGCAGTTCGAGAGCAAAGGGTTAAACCTTACTAATAAGTGTTAGAAATATGTTCCACAGCATTATATTAGCCTGGTAAAAGTCAAAATAGAAAGTGGTGACATTCGACAAATGTGATATTTCACTGTTTAGGAGTAAAATTTGAGTAATAATTAAAATATTTCATTCCAATTTAAAATTGCAATTAATTATACAATATCTGTCATACTAAGGCTGTTTATAAAAAAAGTATTTTTATTAGTATACTTTTTGTAATATAGGTGATATCAATAGGTTTTGTCAGTTGCACAAATTCCTGGTTTTCTGTAGAATAACTCATTTACAAATCTATGTATGCTATATATCAAGTTAAAAGTCACATCTATGAGTTCTCTATCCAAAATTTAACTGGAAGTTGCAGAAATAACATCTATGTTTGAAGTTATAACTCGTACATGTTGATACTTGTCACTTGATATAGAGCGCACATAACAATTGCAAAAGGGCATGGATTTATAATATCTGTCTTTTAAATTCGATTGCTTTGGAAATTCATCTGGATAAGACACATCAAATTATATAAAGCTCATTTAAGAGGATTACAAAAATATCTATTTATTCTTTCTCTATGATACTACTCTTACTATTTCTGAAATTCTGATGCCATTCAAAGAGGCAGTTTCTGTACTTGAATTTCATAGTTGAAAAAATAGTTATTAGAGGCAAATGAAGCTTCGAAGAATATTGATCTGAACACCCATTCTTCCTTAAAATGGTGAATGAATTGAGAGTCTGTCTCATGATTTGCTTTTTCCTTGATCCAAAATAACAAATTGTGAGAATACCAAGTCAAACTTGTTACCGATTCCATTAAATTAACACTTTAAATGAAGATTCCTTGAGTGACAATGGAACACTATCGTGTACAGGAAAATGTGATTTTTGAAAATGGGGTGTTCCAAACAGACATAAGAATATCTTCTTATGATTTATAATTAGGATAGTGAAGATAATCGATTGGCATTAATAAAAGGCTTAAGAGCAATTGAAACCATTTAATAGTGAACCTTACAAGTTCGAACATATAATCCAATAATAAAGAAAAGGTTTTGGTCTGTTGTATATCATCTATTTTCAACAAAGTTTTAGAATTTCCAAATAAGTTTTAAAGAATTTAATTTTAATTAGTAATAAGTCTGTTAAAAAAATTTTATCATTGTGAAGGAAAATATGTTAAATACCAACTTGATAACAGATAATATACGTTAATTTTGAAAATCAAGATTTTCGTGGCGAGGTTTGTAAACTGTTGGGTGAAAGCATTCTTAGTTTTCCATAGGAAGATGTCTCTATATTTACTTGTAGCAGTTTAGTAAAATAATAAAAACATTAACGGTTTGTTTAAAAATAAATTTACATCAACTCAAAAGTACAGTACAGCTTCTACTGTGATGCATTTAAAAAAAATTACTTAAACTACCAGTTCACAAGACCCCAGAATATTTTTCGACACATATCTGAAAAAAATTGTGCCAAAAAATTACAAGTCTTAAAAAAGTGTCTTCAATGCTAACCTCAAAAATAAAATAAAAAAGATGTTACAAACCATTCTTTTAGATCAATACAAATGCTCTAAAAGAATGATTTGTTGTTGAAAAAATTATGTATAACATGAAATTTGTAATGAACAGAAAAAAAAAATTAGGTGAAACTTAATCTGGAGTGCAACTAGAAATTTTTTATGGATTGGGTTTTCAATCAAGAATTAAGTTTGGTCCTGAATTTCTCTGTACAAACACAACATTTATGTGGAACATTTTTGTTCAACATATGCAAAACTTTCTTGTCCTATGTAAGCACAACTTTTTTGTCCTACGCAAGCAGAACGTTTTATGACCTACATAGAGTGGAACAAAAAAAAACTTTTTTTTTTAAATTCGTTTTGGTACTATGTTTTTTAGTGGCCATTTGGAGTATAAAACAAGATCCTAAAATATGAAGTTAATGAATAAATATCTTAGGGTTTTTCAAAGCCTCCGAAAATTGGAACTTTCAGAAAAAATGCATAAAATCGAAAATTTTAGAAAAATATTTAAAATACAAAAACATGAATGTTACCCTGCGTAATAATTTCTATAAAGTACCCTAAACAAGTAAAATATGAATAATGTGAAGCAATTATTTAGGAATCCAAAATTCCTTCACAAATTGTAATTTTTCAAGAAAAATGCATAAAATAGATTTTATATATATAAAAAAAAATCGAAACATAAATATCACCATGCTCAATTATTAAAAAGGCTTTTAAAATAAAGAACAGTAGTTAAGAAAAACCATGAAAAATGCATAACATTTCCATATATTTTTTATAAAACATTCAATTCGCTTCATGAATAACCAGATAAATATAGAAGACTGTGAACGTGTTGTAAACCGAAATAAAGTGTGTAGAGAATACATAAAAACCCGAGGGAAACTACAAGTTGCTACGAATGTGCAAAACAAAATTATATCTCTTTTTATTGCTGGCAGATGAGACGAAACACTTAATAACATACAAACTAATGATAATAAATATAATAAACAAAATATATACGAAGACCATTTAACATTAGTAGAAGAGTCACACTCCATTTATTTATGGCATCTTGAATTAAGAAGCAGAAGTGTCAAGTATATTTCTGAAGGAATGCTCAGCTTTCTCAAAGAAAAAAACTTTGATACCTCAACTTTAATCAGAATTGGATGTGATGGGGAAGCAACAAACATTGGAATAAATGGTGGACTTCATTCTCAAGCTGGAGATACTTTCTACAGCTTGAGAATAGCATGGAACTTTTTTAAGTACATTGATGGAAATTCCCGGCTTCCATTGTATAAGGTTGATATAATAATTGGCTAGAAAATTCACTTTTGGAATTTTTATACTCCTGTTGCTGTGGCTTAAAAGCATTTCCTAGTCTTCATAATGCGACGTATCACAAGTTGTCTAACATTTTTCCTATCATCAAACAACATGGCAGCGAGCAAATTTTCTGGGTGAGAGCGATACGCATTATCTTGAATTACTTTTTACTACACACACTGGAATAAATGGTGGAGTGATTCAGCTCTTGGAGAAAATCTCAATACACCTATAAACTGGATTATTAGTTACATTTTAATGATCTATCTCTTCGTCATCTTTTAGAAAAGCTCAATGGAAAACATCAGCGCCTAAGGTACTTGTGGTGTGAACGAAAAAAAACTGCAGATAGGTGAAAAATTACAAGTTTTTAATTTCTAAAGAATTAATTTTACATTTGATTATAACATCAATGTTAAAGATCTTTGTAATGACAGAAAAATACTTATAGCAAATTTGTGAAGCAATTTCTGAAGGGAAATAGTCAGAAGCTTTAGAAAACAAATATTCTGGAAAGATTGCCCATTCCCGAAGGCTCACTTTTGCAAGACACATTTTACCTTTACATTGCAGCTTGCCAGCTATCATCCCAATTGATATTGTTGTCTACATTTACTATGCGAGTATATGTATCATTATGGTTTACAATAAAAGTTAACCATAGCTTCATACTTGGCCCACAAATTTGCAGCACTTCATAAGACGATTAGATTGTCTGGCAGATGAGTTCAAACAAGTTGTAAAAAAAGTAATTTAAGATAATGCCTATCTCACTCACCCAGAAAATTTGCTCGCTGCAATGTTGTTTGATAATAGGAAAAATGTTAGAAAACTTACGATTTGTTGCATTATAAAGACTAGGAAATGTTTTTAAGCCTCACCAACAGAAGTACGAAAATCAAAATTCCAAAAGTGAATTTTCTGGCAAATGATTATATCGACTTAATAAAGTCGATATAATCATTTGCCAGAAAATTCACTTTTGGAATTTTGATTTTCGTACTTGGAAGCCAGGAATTTCCAGCTATGTACTTATAAAAGCTCCATGCCATTCTCAAGCAGTAGAAAGTATCAACAGTTGGAGAATGAGCTCCACCATTTATTCCAATGTTTATTGCTCCATCATCACATCTAATACTGATTAAATTTGAGGTATAGAAGGTTTTTTTCTCTGAGAAAGCTGAGTATTCCTTCAGAAATACACTTGGCATATATGGCATCTTGAATTAAGAAGCATAAGTAAATGGAGTGTGGCTCTTCTACTAACATTAAATGGCCTTCCTATCTATTTTGCTTATGATATTTACTATCATTAGTTTGTATATTATTATTTCATCTGCCACCAATAAAAAGAGCTATAATTTTGTGTTACACATTCGTAGCAACTAGTAGTTTCCCAAGGGTTTTTATGTATCCTCTACACACTTTATTTCGGTTGATAACAAGTTCACAGTCATCTATATTTATCTAGCTATTCACGAAGAGAATTGAATGTTTTATTAAAAATTAAACTGATTTTTCTTAACTACTCTTCTCTATTTGAAAAGCCTTTTTTAAAAATTTGATTTCTTTTGTATTTTTTGATAAAATTTAAATTTTAAGGGTTTTAAAGTACCCTCAAATATCAGCTGAAATAAATAAAAATTTACTGTATTGTTTATAAAAGTAATAATTGAGCATCATAATATTTTTGTTTCTATATTTTAAAGGTTTTTAATAAAATCTCCTATTTTATGCATTTTTCATGAAAAATGACAGTTTTCGAGGGAATTTTGGGTCCTTAAGTAATTGCCTCACATAATTCCTATTTTACATACTTGTTTAGAGTACCTTATAGAAACTATTACACAGAGCAACATTTATATATTTGAATTTTTAAAAAAATTTCTAAATTTTTTTATTTTATACAAAATTCCAATTTTGGGGGGCTTTAAGGAACCCTAAGATATTTTTTCATTAATTTCATATTTTAGGGACTTGGTTTAGATCCCAAATGGCCACTGAAAAACGTAGTACCAAAACGAATTTCGAAAAAAAAAAAAAAGGTTTTATTGATTCACCCTGCTACATGTGCCCAAATATTTTATTGATTTTCATTACTCAGTATATAAAAATATTTTTTTTTCTAAATTATACAAGGTGAGACCAAAAAGTAAGGTGACTGCTGTCATAATAATCACTGTATTATATATTTGTAGATAAATACATCACTGTCCATCAAAGTAGTTCCCACCGTCTACAATAAACTTCTGACAAGGTTCATACAAGTTCTTGAAACTTCTGAAAAAGTCATCCTTTAAGACTGTCTTAAGTTCCTTGGTAACAGCAGCTTGAATGTCTGAGATGCTTGAAAATCGGTTTCCCTTCAGTGCCAATTTCAGTTGTGGAAAGAGGAAAAAATCTGCTGGTGCTAGATCAGGGTAATAAGGTGGGTGTAATACTAGACTGAAATTGGCACTGAAAGGAAACCGATTTTCAAGCATCTCAGACATTCAAGCTGCTGTTACCAAGGAACTTAAGAAGGACTTTTTCAGAAGTTTCAAGAACTTGTATGAACATTGTCAAAAGTATATTGTAGACGGCAGGAATTACTTTGAAGGACAGTGATGTATTTATCTGCAAAAATATAATACAATGATTATTATGACATCAGTCACCTTACTTTTCGGTCTCACCTTGTAGATCAATTAGCTATGTTTGTTGTTTGAATTTAATAAGAGAAGTAAGGGTGGATGGACAAACAAGATATTTATAGCATAGGAAATACAAAGACCATGTGGCACTGAAATACTACAACATTTGGAAAAGAAAAGCACATATATTTTTACACTTATTAAAAAACAGCTTATTAAGATAATTTTTTAATGCTTTGAGATACAAATCCATAATTTCTTTAAAATTTCTTGTACATATATGCTATTTCAGTATAATAATGTAAACTCACTGTTTGAATGATGGCAAATTATAAACTTATAAAATTATCTACAATTGCTAAATGCATTTCTTATTCATTCATAAAAAACATTGTTGTTGAGTGTCATAGGGGTTTTCTGATATTAAAAACTCTTTATTCTGGTTGCACGTCTGAACTTATTTCATTTCAGTTTATGCACATCTATGTTTTTTCTCTTTATGATTTCCTAATATTCAATCACTGGAATTTGTGTTAATACCAACCTCGGGTCTATGACATAAGTGCTATCTATGATAAAGAAGTTGATCTTATCCTGCAAGGCTTTTCCAAGTCCTTATATATCGATTAATGATACAAGCATGTCAGCAATGGAATTGTGAGGTAAAAAAAGTGTATTTGTCAATGAAAAAATACAGATCAGCTGTTAAAACAGCTATTTTGTAAATGTTGACTAAGATTAAGCGGTCCATAGAGGACCGAGCTCTCTTTAACCACTAGAGTGAAAAGTTAAGTATTTTTTAGTTGAATGAGAAAATAAATTTGACTTATTAAAAGTGTTTTTTAATTTTCATTAATTCGATGAAGTTGCTGATTGAAAGACATCTTTCAATTGAGAAAGCTATATCCCACTGACACTGGTGCCACTGACCACATGATGAAATATAGTGTTTGTATTATTTGGCTCCAGGAAGGACCATCAAGAGGACTTTCCTTAGGGTGATTCTGTGTAGATATGCCACCTACTCATCTGCTTTAGAAGACTGATAAAGAACTAGTCTCGAATCTATCCAGACTACTTGCTTTCATTGACAGATATAAGCAACAAATAGGTGTGTTTTTTTAAATTTTTAAGTACCTAAAATAGTTCAATTCTGGACATAGCTTAATATAGATTAAATTGTTATTTTAAATTAGACTCATTGAATTTTGGGTATTCTTGGTATTTCTTGGTATCACATCTACTAGAATTTCTGTTAATTAATAACAACCTTCTGAAGAGCATGGATGTGGTTGAGTGGGTTTGACTTACTATAACTCCAGAATTTGAAGGATCAATAAGGCTCTTGAATTCAATAGTAGCTGAAGATTGGCAGTGGAAAATCTCAGTGAGTGAGACTAGTTTTTCTCAAGACCCAATTCTTAATTTTACTTACTTAACACTTTGTGATCTCTTCACATATTAGTATGTGTTTTTGTCTCCAGTATCAGGTGGCAGCTCACGTATTAATACGTGTTCATCAAGTCTCGAGTTTTTTATGCCATGGTGGATTTATATCTAATAGTACAGGAGTTGTGTGTGTGTTTTACTAAATGCTTATATCTTGAATGCTTATATATAATGTATATTTTTTAAACGATGACTATAGGGACTTGACTATTTTTAGTAACTTTCTTTGTATCTAAAACAAAGCAGCTAAACCTTACTTATTGTTGTTATAAAACAAAATAAGAATAAGTGGTTGCAATTTGGAAGTAATTAATTTCAAAATAAAGCAACGATAAGTTAACAAAATTTGCCAGGTTGCTTAAATGCATCTATACCGAATTTTTTAGAAACCATAGATAGTACTTGGCCCTATCTCTTTTGCTGCAAGCAGGTCACCATATTGTTGCAGTATGATCAAAATTACAAATGGTTATCTGTTATAAGCAACAAAATATTATATTACGTGAATCTTCAAATATATATAAATTTATTCAGCTGCCGATATTTTGTTTTATACTAAACTACTTTTTAGCAGATCAGGACTAAAAAACGCCGATAGGCACCGGCTAAAGCTGTCTACTACAGTAAGGATAGTAAAAAAATGTGAATAATATTAATAGCGAAATATTTTTTTTTATGTTATATCTCAAGCAATTAACCGATAAGAAAATTTATTTATAAGAAAACAATTAAAAATAAATTATTAGTAATAATCCAATTCGAAACGAATGACTGGTATATTACCTGTACATTTTTATATCTTTGTCTGTAAATGTTCGGAATGATTGCGGTTTCAAACAAACAAAACCTATTATTAAAATATAAACATAAGAAAACGCACACAAACACTTCATATTACCACCACGTAAACATCAACATCACTCTCCGCAATGCTATTACAGTTGCCACTACCTTTTAAATTAGTTATGCGAAAAAGAAAGTGGATTTACTTGGATTACGCAAATAGAGATCAAGAGTAATTTTAGACTGATATTTGAGCTTTATATTTTTTAAGCAATATTTTAAAATTGCAAAGTAGAATGATTTATGCAAAAAGATATTTGACGCATAAAGATGTAATGTATCGGCCTTTATGCATGGTGTTATTCAAGACGATTGCTTTTCTTCAGAAAAGTAAAATACGCATTTGTAATTGGCTGTACTTTACGTATCAATTTAGTTTTAAAAGTGTAGTCTGAGGAGCGAAGAAATAATCGAATCTCCCAAAAAACACTTTTGAAAAGTAGAAAAACCGCCAACCTCAAAAATACAAAAAACTTTCTTGCAATAAAAAAATCATAAACACGATGAAAATTTTCAGCTACAAACACAGTGATATCAAAAAAGGCCAACCTCTGATTACAGCTCTCGAGAATGTACACTTACTTAGTTTATTTTTAAAATTTAAGTTCCACTCCCATAAAAATGTACGCTATTTTCACGAATATTGGAGGAGATGTGATTTCATTTGGATGGGTAGGAAATACAAAGTAGTGTAAATCCTCATGTTCAGGTGGATGTAATTTTCAAAATAGTATAGAGAAACTGTGCTCAAACGATAAGCTTTTGTTTGGTTGACACATGTATTTTGGAAAGTTTCTATTGTGTGAGGGGTTTTAAAAAGGTTAATGATTAAGTCGGGAGCCAACCTCAAGCAGCATAAATATTTATGGGAGTTGAACTTAAATTTTAAAAATAAACTAAGTAAACGTACATTCTTAAGCGAGTCACAACCGAGAGCTGTAATCAGAGGTTGGCCTTTTTGATATCACTGTGTTTGTAGCTGAAAATGTTTATCGTGTTTAGGATTTTTTTTTTTTTTTTTTGTATTAATGAGGTTGGTAGTTTTTCTACTTTTCAAGAGTGTTTTTTGGGCGATATCAGAACTTTTTTTAAAACAATGGCGACTTCTATTTTTTGAATTTGTCCGTTTCGTCGTTTTTCTCTTTATCAACGAAGCCTTTTCTATTCTACGCCAGGTCACTCACGAAAGTTTCATCATCATCCCTAGCCATACGTATGTTCTGTAATTTCTTCATTCTTCATGGCGAGTTCAACGACATCCAACACAATGGGGATCCAGCCAGGGGGCCCGGGGTGCGCGCGCTCTTCCCTCAGGTTGAGTCTATATTTTATTTTTACAATTTACAAAAAAAAAAAAAAAAAAAAAAAAAATTAAACCTTTTTTTTTTTTCAATAAGTTCACACAACAAACATAATTCGACCTTCATCTAATTTCCGAAAAAAGCAAAAAAAAGCTTATTTTTTAATCAAGGTTCTTTTTATAGCCTTCTCCCTTCCCATTCAAACGGACGTTGGAAAGCTGTACAAATATTCAAACCTTCACCCCATTGACCTTGAAGACATCTTCATGACACTTTAAAACACATCCCTTTCTGTCAAAAGTATCTTGGGATCGAATTATTAATAAATATTTTTCCAGTCCTCCAGAACCCCTGATACCCGATTTCATTTTCTGTCGGGTGGGAGGAAGAGATTTTGACTCTCTTGCGTAATTTCTTACGCCAACTTGGGGAAAAAGAATAATGAGAGGTTGACTCTTTGGGTTACCCCCGGAAATTGCCACCCCCATTCAGCTGGACATCGTAATTGGCTAAGCTTAAGAGTTTTGAAAGAAAGGAAGAGGAAGTTTGTTTATAAACTGCATAAGAACTCGTTCAGCTCTAGCTCGTGCTTGTGTTTCGGCTTGTAAATAAGCGTCATATTTGAATTCAGATTAATAATCCTCCTTTACGATACCACAGGGAAAAGGTATGCTAATTTTTTACATGAAATAGACTCATAAACGATTTCGTAAAAAGTATTATCTGTGTAATGTAACAGTACAGTTGCAGAATTTGTCAAATTTTATCACTGGATTTTTTATTTCATTTTTTTTTTATTATATCACTAGACTTTTTCATGTTTAAGTATAACTATTGCCAATAGAGACATTCGAAACTGGAATTTGTTTTGTAATAACTGTTCAGTATATAAATTATATTTGTTTCTATTGCCTTATTAAAAATATTACTTATAATTATAAGTAAAACATTCTCTTTGAAAAACAATTTTCCCCTACATATTTTAGATTACTCAAGTAGCAATGGATTATCCAGTAAAACAAAGTATTTTTACATAAGCTCACTGCATAAATATGTTATGAATGTGTTAAATTTTGATGTACAATTACTGATTTCCCATTTTGATGTAAGTATAATGTAAGATTTACACTTAGTCAGTTAGTCTCAAATTAAAGTAGCAAGTTCCCACTTTCATTGGAATTTCTTCAGTATAATCGATACCTCCGTAAATGTAACTTGCTTAAATATTTAATATGTACGGTACATTTTGAATACAATTTTTTTATTAAAAAAAATAGTTAATGAAAAACCAAAAGGACAGTGTTAACCTCCTTACGCTAAGGTAGCAAGTCAGAAATGCGACGAAAGAAGGGAAGGGGGGGGGGGTCAATCAATGAATATGGATTATCTTGAAGTATATTTTTTGAACACTGCATATATATATATTTTTTTAACTTTTTTAAATATTAAATTTTGTTCTGGCTAAGGCACAGTGTTGCGCCCCTCCCTCAGGAAAATCCTAGATCCGCCACTGATCCAACATGCCATAGTTATTTTGAAATTGGACACACCGGAAGTGGGACCCTCCACAGCCATAATTTTTCAAGATAAGTCCAACAACATCCAACATGACATATTTATTTTAAAAATTGATAAATCAGATGTGATACCAACTATAGTATACCTGGTGTCTTAAACATTCATAATTCTTCAAGACAAGCCCAGCGACATCCAACATGCCATATTTATCTTAAAAATTGACAATCCGGAAGTGGTGCCACCTATGGTACACCTGGTACCAGGAATATTTTTAATTCTTCAAACTGAGTTCGACGATATCTTATATGCCATAATTATCATTAAAATTTATAAACTGGAAGTGATACCACCTATAGCATACCTAGTACCTAAAACATTCACAATTCGTCAAGACAAGCCCAACGTGCCATATTTATCTGGGAAATTGTTAAACCGAAAGTGGTATTACCGATGGTACACCTGGTACCATGAATATTCATAATTTTCAAGCTTAGTTCAACGATACCTTACATGCCATAATCATCTTGAAAATTGACAAACCTTTGAATGCGGACAAAATCAAATGAACAAAATCAACACATCTTTAAAAACGAATTACATTTTTGCAAATTCCATTAGCCAGTCGCAATGTATGTTTCATTTAGTTCCGCTGTAATAAATTGACTGTGACGTCATCTCGCAGAACCTTCATATTTATTCTTTATATTCAGCCCATAGTATCTAGCAACAAAATATGATTATTTATATTTTTCAACGGAGATTTCCCGAAATTAAAATGTTTTTGAAAGTTAACTTACTCTAAATTGTCCTACAGTTCAAATAACAGATTCAATTTGAAGAACAAATATTTCTCTTTAATTCTGTCTTCTCAAAAATTAAATTATTTAAATTTTAAAAATGCTGTAAGCCATATAATTATAGTCCGATTCGTTCTGCCTATACTTTACCATTACATTCATTCTCTAAGCCTAACATGTTGGGCAAACTAACTTCAAAATGATAGCAAACCTATTTGGTGATTTTTGGCATATATATCAGAACCTCAATTACAAGCGGATCGCCTCTATCTGTCGCCAAATTATGAAATGAAAAAAAGTGGCTTTAAATTAATTAAAAATCGAAAGAATTATTTAATGAAGTTCAAACCAGCGTAGGATTTTAGGTCGAAACATTCCACATCATATAATTCAATCCGTTTGAAGATCTATGGCTTAGTTAGGTTTGGACGTTTGTCCGAATTTTTACATCAAAAACGGGCTAGAACTCGACTTTTTATTTCGTTTTGGAAATTTCTATATTTGATTTTCTTCGTTGTTTTTTGTCCTAGGTACTCAATTTTTTTTTTCTTTAAGGGATATTAACGAGACGAATCTATGTTATTTTTTGTATAATTATGCGAATTTCCGTAAGCACTCTAGAAATTAGCCAATTTCGGCTTTTTCACTGGAAGTTGCGCAGAGAATATATACTTACTGTCGTTTCTGCCTTTTTAAGGTTGACGGCGAAACGACTGTTTCGTCTGATAACCTTTCGTCGGGAGCATTTAATCTAACAGGCGTAGGTGATTTTGTCACTTTATCCCTCCAGCCAGCCCCTCCCCCTACCCGACAATATAATTTATTTTTTAAATAATAGGGATGTCTTGTTGCAACTAAAAGTTTTACCGATGAAAAAGCAGTAGAAAATTAAAAAAATTATATTCATTTTGGGGACGAGATGGGGAGGGGGGATATGGGGATATATCTTACTCTCGAAAAAAATATATTTTAACTTTTAATAATAAATAGGGATGTTTTGTACCATGTAAATGTTTTGCCTAAAAAAAAACAGGAGGAAATTATATATATATATATATATATATTTTTTTTTTTTTTTTCTTGGGGGGAGGATATATCGCAGTCGAGTAGCTAGGGGGAATATATTCCCTCCCCGTAATCATTATCATGTCTACACATTTAAATAAGATATTTCGGATACCAACTGGGACTCAATCGTGTAACCAAGTTTGTTGCGTACATAGGAGCATTGGTGCCATGGGCCCGCTCCCCCCTCTCCCTTTCCCCTCTCCTCAACCAATAAATTAAAAAACTCGCCCGACCCCAAACCTCAATATTTTGAAAACCCATTTATTATTATTAATTCAAGAAAAATTCCCCTCTCTTGGAAAAGCGCCATGCTTTTGTTTTCCTTCAAATATAAATATCGCTTTTACGCGTCCTCTTGAACATGAAACCAGATATCAAGGGAAAAGAACAGAAGTGGAAGGGAATTTGCTAAAGCTTTTGTTCGAAACCTTTTTCTTTTTAAATATAAATTCCATTTCCCGATTCATTAAAAGTTAAGCAATAATTTCCTATACAAATTGATAATTACAAATATCATATTGTCCAGCACAAGGTTTATTTTTTCTTAGTATTTTACTTTTTTTGCTCCACGTTCTTCAGATTTTACGCTAAACTTGGATCTTAAAAATACCCCTTAAAATTTAGAGAAGGGGTGAAAATACCCTTTGGAAATATTTAATTGGCGAACACTGCCCACATGACTTATAATTTAAAGACCACAACATTCTCTGCGACTTATGATGTGGCTTCAGAGTTGGAATCTTTTTCATTTTGCAATAAACCATTGCTCCGGTTTCCAAAATTTGTTTACGAATCGTATACAGTTATACTTAAAGTCCTAATTGTCTTTGAATTTCACGAACAGTGATTTGTTGGGCACACGACAGTCTTTGGATCTGACGATTATCAGGTTTATTCGACACACACGGCCTGTTAGATCTAATTTTTTCTTTGTATTTGTATCTCCTCTTAGATAAAAGAAATAAATAGAAGTCTTATGTCGATTAATAATAGTGGACATTTACGAAACGAGCCTACCTTCAGCTTTCAACTGCCAAATTTGCATAAGCTCATCCTCTTGCATTTCTTTAGTCCGTGGCTTCTCGATTAGGAAGTGTTATCGTTTGCAGAACTTAAATACTACATAAAGTCTGTCAGTCATCTCTTTTAAATTTGCAAATGCTAAAAAATATTCACAGAAACTCGTGATTGTGTCTATACTTTTGCAACAAGCATATTTCTATTTTTACTCAAAAAAAATATTATTACAGCAAATCAAATAGATTTGTTTTGATTATAGAATTTTAAAAGAGTATTTGAATATATTTATGGGCTTTTGTAATTCTACTACCACAATTCAAAATTTGAAAGCCAAATGACGTCATTGTCCAAACTTTTACATCTCAATGTATTTCAATTTTAAAACTCTGCATCAGTATTTCAAAACTTCCATTACATTTTACCCAGCAGTGGGCAAGATTTGGCCAAGATTCGTAGCAACGGTTAGTTTACAACGGTCCATATTGGAATTGGCCAATGTCGAGATGATATTGGCCAATTCCTAAATGTTGCTTTTTATTAAGTGAAATGAGAGGAGATTTTAAACTTACTAATAGCAAGGGTGTGGCACATCTCACAAATTTCAATTACAAAATAGTACTGGAATTGAAATGAAAATTTCGAAATTGAATTGAAAACTTTGATATTGATTGGAGTAATTTACCGTTTGTGCATTCGCACTTTCATTTAAATTTTAGAAATGACTAATAGAGATAATTGTGAGGGAGATTTATTTATTTTATTTTTTTCATCAATTTTACAAGTTAAGAAGTGTTTAAATTGATTTTTTAACTTGCCCTTGATATTCTGTAACGTCAATAATATTTAACACTTTCAGTTACCTAAATTTTTCTGGTACATTCCACAAGTGTCAAAAAAATACATTTGGCCATACAATTAAAGTTTTCTTGTAAATATTTACCAAAACAACCTTTACTACTAGTACCATCATGTTTTAAAATTATTATTAATACCCATGAATGCCCCAAAATAAAATAAACTGACGTAAATAATTTCAAATAAACCTTGTGACTTTAAATTCATGTAAAATTACTTTAACATTTGAACTCTTTTTCATACAAATATGGAATATAATAATTTTTTTTAAATGCTTTATATTAACTTCGATTTTGTGTGCATGTATGTTTGTCAGAGCAGGCAAATCTGCGGAGACCTAATTAATCCTCTTGCCGTCATCCAATCGAGCTGAAACTTAGCAGATAGATTCGATATAAATGGCAATGCATTCTATCAAATTCTGGGGGCTGTCACTGTCACAAAAAGGTCGCTTTTACGGAATACTAATAAACCAATCGCGCAGAAATATCATTTAACCGATCATTGAAGAAACTCTTTCCTGTTGCCAAAATTGTTTTCATAAATAAATAATAAAATTGCTTTGATAAGAATAAATGAAAGATATTTGGATGTGAATGCATAAGTTTACATCCATTTTAATGAATAAATTTTGAAAAGTAGTTTACCGCATATTTTCTTGATAGAGATATTTTTAATATTTAAAATTAGATGCAAACACCAAGCATAAAAATTGCCAACTCATATATAAAGGATTTATATAGAACAATTTTATGGGTTATATATTATTACTTTACAATGTTGTTCTAAAATTTTGAGTTTTATTTAACCTCAGAACCATTATATTAAATATCTATGATTTCCGTTGTTAGTTATTTATATATATGACTGATTTGATATCCAATGGAATAAGTTACAATCAATTTTGATCAGAATAATTTTTACAGCTGTATAATAAAAAAAGCAATTGATATTTAAATGAGGTTTATAAATTAAACACCTTAAAACCCTCAAAAGCTATGCTGGACATGTTGTAATCATTAATTCAATTGAAATACATATTTTATTAAAATTCATTTAGTAAATTTAATTGTTCATTGTTTCTTGTAGTTTCGTTTATATTTGTATTCGAGTAACATTTACATAATCAAATGGAGTTCCTGTAGTTTGATATTTCCAGTTTTTCTCTCTCCAAGACATGCAAATGTTTAGCAGTGCATGCCAAGACATGCAAATGTTTAGCAGTGCATGCCAAGACATGCAAATGTTTAGCAGTGCATGCCAAGACATGCAAATGTTTAGCAGTGCATGCCAAGACATGCAAATGTTTAGCAGTACATGCCAAGACATGCACTGCTAAATGAAATCGCTAAATGTTGAAAGGGATCCAGGTCTATATATTTTCAATGAGATTTGATCTCTTTTTAAATCCTTTAAATTAATTTCGATTTTGTGTGTTTTTGTGTGTGTATTTGTGGCGGGCAAATCTTTGGAGGGCTAATTAACCCACTTGTCGTCCTTCCATAGAGCTGAAACTTGACAGATTGATTTAATGTCGATGACAATGCATTCTATCATGCTTGGGGTTGTCCCTAAAAGGCTGCTTTTGCACGCGCTTGCGCTTCTATTGTCGCTTCGGAGGACTAATTAATTCACTTGCCTTCATCCAATCGACCTGAAACTTGGCAAATAGACTCTAGTCTACGACAATGCATTCTATCAAGTTTTGTGGCCAAAATCAAAGTACGTCAATGGCACGGTAACGAATTTTTTCTTCGTAGCTCTATGAAAACTTGATCTGAACTCAAAATCGCTTAAAAAAGTTGCAATTGTAAATAAAAGTTGACAATGCATAATAAAGGATTTAAATTAAAAACTTTGTTTTATGGTTTAGTTTATTACATTTACTGATTGAATACGGGTTCCCTCAATTTTTTACTTACGAGACGCCCCTGGCCCAATATTCAATATCAAGTGGTTTGACACTGTGAGAGATTTGAAAAGTGTTGACCTAAGGAAAATAATAATAACTGACGAGATAAAAAGCTTGTGAAAAAGTTATTGTAAGGAAAGAGTTGGAAGGAATTTTAATAGGGATGTGTTCAAAAGGATTTGATTTTGGGGGCAGTACGAAATTAAATCATATTATAAGGTATACATATAAGTCGATTTTGATTAAATTAGAAACCCCTTTTTAAATTTACTCAAATAACTCGTTAATATTTTACTTTGCTTGTTATTTTTTTTTCGGGGTGGGGGGGGGGGGGGATGCTAAAGTGGATTCACAAAGAGTAAAAAATCTATTTTAGGAATTTTGAATTATTTTTTAAGCTTTTTTTAAAAGTCCGCAAATACTCGAAGTAACATATAAAAAATCATTGTGAGGGTACAATAAGCATCTCGCGTTAATTCTTTTTATAAGAAGTTATTTATACGTTGCTTGTGTGAGGATTTTTATATGTACTATACATGCTCCCTGTGTGTTTATTACATAATCATGGATTATTTGCTTAAGGTAAAGTTCTTTATTATGGGAAAGTTTCCTAACATATGGGAGATGGTATGCGCGTCTAGCATGCAAGAGGTCTCGAGATCGATCCTCAGCGGTGCTCACTAATTTACATTTGCTAAGTGAATAAATACGACAGCTATCGTGCTAAATAGTCTCGTATCACGTGACGGACAAACTGGTGTGTATTTACCGGGTTTTCTCCCATTCGTGACGCAAATTCTCTTTGAATGACTAACAGGAGGATTTTTCTTTTTTACACAAATTCTGTTAAAACAAATACCCAGAGAATTATAGTCTTTGTGTTGGTCTTGAAGCCAGAAAACTCTATAATATTGACAGCCAACTTAATTTGTATAGTGCTCCAATGTTTTGGATTCCCACAGAAACGCGAGAAGCAAAATGACGTTTTGTATGACAAACTCAATGTGTTTCTTGCGTGTGTACAGCCATGTTTAGTTTATGTTTGCCAAGTTTTGGACATCTCTAAACTTGAACAAACTAGGTAGAAATTACGGCGCCAGATTAGTGCAATCCCCTTGCTCTAATAAATAAAACAAACCTCTCAAATGGTAAAAATGTTAAATGCAGAAAACTGTTTTATGATGTAATCATTTATCTTATTTCTATATTATACTCAAGAATATTTTTTGATTTTGAATTTTTTGATTCTCCAAAATATAAACTCTTATGGGCCTGCATATAATATTTCGTTGCTTATTTTTCATCCTTCTTGTGTATTATACCTGTATGGTCAAACCGCTTTTTGTAGAAAAAAAAATAAAAGAAATGTAATAATTTTTAAATGAATTTGGTAATCGCTTCATAAACAAAAGTCATGCCGTTGCCAAGCACCCTGAGCTGTGGGCCCCCAGCATTGCGGGCTTGTCAGTTACGCCTATGCATTCCCGGAGGTTCCTGTGACTCCATAATAGTCACTGCTACACTACCTATCGTGGATTGAAATTCTTCTAATCATTAAATATTTACCCATATGGTTTTTGTTCCAAATTTATTATTTATAACGTGAATGCTAATGTTTTATTTTGAAAGTGAATTGAAAATGTATGCGGCTTTATTATAAGCATAATTGGGTATAACAATGGAAGGATTCTTTCAATCCCTATTAAACTGAGCTCTTTTTTCATCCCTGAGGATAAAAGCCTTGCTGTCAAGGCTAAACGTGAGAAGTATTCCAGGAACGACGACCTGGAATCTATCAGCTCCCAACAAAAAAAAAGCTCCTTTAGAACACTTCGCACGTGACAGCGACCAAAATAGACGACGCGAAGCCCAAACTCTTTCAGGAGGAATTCATCCACAGATTTCCCACTCTTACGATCACGCGTGTTGGGTGGTAAGGGAGCCAAGACGACGACCTAGACAATTGAACGAAGTTAAAGGAGGGAGTTGATAGAGTTTCGAACATACTGACCAGATGAACAGACCTGATGACAACTGCAATCTGATGATATTTTAGCTCAGCGATCTCCTTGAAAGAATAACCTTCTAGAAAAGGGTTTCTCTTCGGTAGGTTCCACTGCAAATCCCTGCGATTCTATTGTGCTCCTACTACAATTTCAATCTTCCCGTGAAATGAGTAAAGAAGATTCCAAGTGGTTGCATTTCAAGTGTGAAATTCCGGAAAGCGAACAGTGCTTAAAACAGCTGAAGTGACCACTCCGTAATCGCATTCCTAGTAGGGACTGACCGATTCGGAAAAGATTATCGAATCCTGATGAAAATTTCAAATGCCCACTGTTTGACAGGTCGAGCATCGGAAGATTGTGAATCATCTGAGAAGAAAAACACTTTCAACCAATTGAACTGCATATCACAAGAAATTTGTTCTCCAGTTTTATGTTCAAATGATACATTTTTGGTGCAGTACTCATAGACGGTCAATTTTCAGGAGCAGTTTGAAAGTGCCCTATTTTAGTCAGTTACAACTGCTAAATCTTCCTCAAAGAAATGTTATAACTATAGTTTACTCTACATAACAGAGGTTGAACAATTCAAAGAGTCAAGCAATTGTTCATATAAAAACTAAGAATTGAATTTAGCATTGAAATATAATTTTCAAGATGAAACAGTAAGTAAAAATATCTTTACATTTATAAACAAAATTAGAGTATAGGACGTAAGAAGCATGACTTCTTTCTTTCTACTTACAATGTAGAAATTAATTTGAATTATGTGTACAAGTTTCGATATTACTTTATGCATCAATTTTGTAGTTTACTTAATTGTTTTGTTTGTCAGCTTAAACTTTGTCTGAAACTGGAGCTTAGGTTAAACTAGTTTGACCTAGGTCAAAAAAAAAAATTTCCCTGATTAATAAATATATACATAGTTCAGAACATTTTAATGTTTAAACAAAATAGGATTGCGTAAGCAAAATCAAACACTTACTATTGGATCTGTAACGTTTAGAAACTGTATAAATTTATAATTAATTTTTTTTAATTATGATTTTTAAACATAAATACTTTAATTACATTAAACATTATACTCAAAACTATCATAAACCTCTTTGAGATGAATATAAAAAAAAGTCTTCTGTTGTGCGCATACTATATATTGTGTTACTTTACGACTGGCTTTTTCAAGGTCATTCGATCCCCTTTCTGAAACTATAGAAGTTCACTCTACATGCGAGCTCTTAAGATACAAGATTTACAAACAACTAACAAAAAAAAAGGGGGGGGGGGTGAATTAAATAACCATACTAATAATTAAGCGCATTTGAAAATTGTTATTTTTATAAACTTAAGATTGATGAACTGACAAAAGTATAACTAACAAACATTTTTATACATCTTTTCTAAGATTAAGTTTTACCTGTGGAAGGAACTCAATAAGTAAATATTCATCAGTCTTGTAGCTAATTGACGTTAAAATCACACAATACAATTATAATTGAGAAACTTGAATAAAATAATTATTGCTTACTAAATATGATTCAAAGTTACATGATTTTGGTAGATGATTTTTTTTTTATAAAAATAATAAACTTGTTGAGCAAAATTCATATTTATAAACAATTTCGATCAGTATTACCTAGCGTAAGTCACGAACAAACACAAACTACACTGTCAAATGTGTGGACTTAAGGGTCCGGAGAAGTAGACTGACGGATATGTCACCCCGAAAAAATTGGCTAATTATAGAACATAAAATCATATTTATAACAATTGTCCATCAGTATCATATACCGTAAGTAAAGAACAACACACAACCATTATAAAATCTGTGGACAGGGATCCGGAGAAGTTGCATCTCGATCACTTAAAACATGACCATTTATACTTTAGCTAACACATGCGTTGTGATGTATGCCATACGTGTGACATGTATGGCATGTGTAGTGAATTTTCTGGTATTTATTTATGGAAGTTAGAAAATGTTCATTTAAGGTAAACATAAACATACTTTGTTTCATAAGCTGTCCTTTCTGTGTATAACTGATGGGATCATCCGACTCATGGATGATAAAAGATAACAACCATATATCGCGTTTCTAACAAGGGCATAGAACGGATCCAGATCTATGTGATGAGTGGAGCAGTTGGCTTTGAAGGAATATGCATATATGTTGAATAGTGGTACTTGCGTATATAGTTAAATTGCTGCATCTGTTTTCAGTGGTGGTACTTGCGTACATGACAAAGAGTTGCATAGAACTGAACACGTTCAGAAATTAAGCAATAAAAATATTTACTTAAGTCATACGCGCCAAAGCAGTTTATGTAATAGACTATGGCAGTATGAGATTTTTTAGTATTGGAAATTAAATGGTTGGAATATTTGCGGACGTCAAAAGATTCCTCTGTTATGATATCTATACCTCCTGTGTTCTTATTATGTTTTCTGTCAAAACAAATGCGGCATAACTTTTCAGTTTCTGCTTTCCTGGTAGATTACATTTATTTCTATTTATAAATTTTTTAAACTGTGAGTTTGGATTTTTTTAGATTTACTAGACATAATACATTTATTATTTTACCTTTTTTGTATTTCTTTAAAAAGCACTAAAAATTCAATGTTTTCAACGTAAATGCAAGTTTTAAAAAATTATTTGCAAAATTACTTCCAATTTCCTTTTTAGCATTTAGTTAGGCCTCATTTTTTATCTGGCAGAAAGTTTTCAGTTTATATAAAAAAGTTATTGTTTATTTAACCTTTTGACACTCCATAATTGCGTTATCTTTTTCGTTTTTTCCCTTGCTATAGTTTATCGTTTTTCCTCAATTCATTATCCAGCATCCCTTAAAAACCACTGACGCTGCTACAGGGGGTGGGGGTGGGGGGGGGGGGGGGGTGTCGATCAGGATGGTCCCCTTCAGATCAGGATAAAGGCCCCTTTTTGGATCCGCGCTGTTCGAATACGTATGAATATAGAGCTGGTAGATCTAGCGGATATGTACGTATATTTTTAGCTCTACCGATACATTTTTGTGGTCGTCCCGTGATACGATTTGAGGGTTTTGAGGGATTGGAGAGTTGAAAATTCTTCTTGCGATTTTTTTCGGTTGCTTTTGCACTGATTCTTTCCAGTCATTAACTAAATCCCACAGCTGTTAACAAAAGAAAGATCAATTACACGGTTTAGCGTCCCAACAGACAGCGTTAATTGATGGGCTATTGTAATTCAAGAGGTCCTTTTCATTCCTTCTCTTTTAACCAGAAGCTTCAAAACAAACTGTCAACCTGAAGGTGTCTGTAGGAAGGGTGAAGTACAGAAGAGAAATAGGGATGAATAACAGCCAGAGGTTGAAGTCCAGGGTTTCACACAAAAGAGAGGATTAAGTCAAAGTTGTCCGTGTATTTTCTCAGCTTGGTGGGCATGTGTAGACATAGGGAAAGAAGTGCACATTCTTGGTCTCTTAATAATGAACTAAAATTGGGAGAGCACATTAATAATCATTTTTAAGTATGAGTTTTTTCTGCGTAAATAAAAACAATATTTTCTGTACATTTAGAGACTAGCGGTAATGATATAATGGAGGGAGGGGGAGTATAACTTTGCTCTGTTGGAAAATACGTAATATGTTTTTTCGTCTCTTTAATCCTTTTTCTAATCACATAAGCCTTTGCATAAAGTATTGAAATACCATCAAAAACATCTAAGTGGAAAACAGGCCAAGTTTAACAGTTGTTGCATTGCTAAACACAAGTTGTTGCTAACAGTTGCATTGCTAACAGTTGTTGCGTTGCATTAACAGTTGTTGCAAAAAAGCGAACGAGCTACAAGCATTTTGCATAGCTCTAAAAACGTATAAAATATGCAAATAGGTGAAAATTATTAAAATTTAAATGACGATTTTGTGTGTGTAGTAATACCATTATAAAAATTTTCAGTATAGGTTACGAAGTGTCTATTTTTAATAAATATTTAGCTGAGTTCAAACTTTTTATCTATATTTATATGCTTATTCGTTGAGGAATGCCAAATATTTCCATAAGTACTGCCCTAAGTTATACTTGGCAACTTTGAAGAGACTTGGCAATTAGCGTTTTATAATAATAGAGAACTTGTTCCGTTTTTTACATAATGTAGATGTTTTGGATAGAATTAAATTTACGCATTGCCAGAACTTATCAACAAGAATCAAACAAATAGATGATAATCCTACAGAACCAATGTGCCTAAAATTTAGACATTATGAAATACTTATTAGAAAGGCGTTCTTTCCCGATCCACATCATCATATTTTGAACTTTTAGTGTTGCTGTAGTATGCTTGACATAATCTCGTCAAAAGTTTGGTGTCTCCCAACCACCCTTAAACTTTTGCTATTTGTTAACACCTCGTTCTGACTTTGCTTAATCCCCATCCTGTGCAAATAATTTTTCAATGATAATAGCGAGAAAAATATTTATTAATTAATTAATGAGAATATTATTGTTTAGTATGTTGTAATCATATATACAAATATATTGACGAATTCAAAATTCGATTTTTCAACTTCCAAATTTAAACAACTGAAAACCTTTGAAGATAGCAAAAGTCTTAAAGGAAATATTTTTTTTCCCTTCCATTAAATAACAGTATCTACATTTATACTTTTGCTATTACTCTTCAGATTTTAGGAAATATTTTATTCATTATTGAATAATCTTAAAAAAAAAAAAAAAAAAAAAAAAAAAATGCTGTCTTAATTCAAATTTGGTCATAAGACGAAAGTTTAGTTTTGATAAATATAAAATATATAATAATGCAATGTTAAATGTTGAATGAAAAATTAATGAAAATTACAATGTGAATAAAATGTTTCTTCAAAATTTAAACAATAATAGCAAAATAATAGAAAAATACTAGTTTAAATACTATGTTTTGAGGTAAAAACTAATGAGCAAGCTTCTGTCTTTTTTAAAACTTACTGTTTTTCTAGTACCAATGCAGCAAGTGGTACATTTTTGTCTCCAATCGTATTTTAATTATTCACGTTTAAAAATTTAATGGGTGTAAGTCATTTATTGGACACTCCGTGTATGCTTGATACTTGTGAATGCTTGGTCATGTAGGTACGTATAACAAGATATCCAAATGTGTTCAACGTATTACGCAAGTGACACTTTTCCTTATATGCAACACGATTCCTCCCCCTAATATATCTCCCTATATCTGCATCTGAATATAGTGCTCATGTAATCTCATAAATTTATCAGTAGTTCCTTGCATGATGTCAAACACACGTGTCTTTATATCTCACACAAAAATTTAACCAAAAGTTAACTCCAACATATAATACAAAAAACACTTCAAAATATAACAAGCAATGTTTTGGCCAGAATTTTCACCTGCCAGAGGGCGAGTTGCAAACGGGCTACTCCTTTGGCACGACTGTTATGTTTGATAGTCTGTTTGGTCTCCTCCTAATACCCCAAATCGAATATTTCTATTTTGGGTCTTTTCATCAATTCATCAATTAGTCTGCCCCCTTTCGTAGCCCGTGAAACACCCCATGTCGCAAACGAAACGAAACGCCTCTTCAATGACTCTGGAAGTAAAAAAAAGAAAGAGAAGAAATATCCCCTTTCCTCACCATTGTAGGTTCTTAAATTTCCTTCAAAGCATAATTGGTGACCCGTCTCCTTTCCAAATTTCAATTTGGTTAGAAATAACTAATACATAGAGATGCGACTACAAGTTTAGGTATACCATCATTCTGGATTTTTTATAGAAAAATTAAAAAATCTTGGAATGGCAAGAATTTTTTTTATTACATCTGAATAAAAATAAAAGTTATTTTAATGTGTCCCCCCCTCCTATTTTTCTGATTGTATTTAAGTATTATAATCGTCTGTCCGATAAGCAGTTCGAATATTATTGTAATATTTCCATGTATTTACTGTAAAATGATACTGCAAACTAGCTCAGCGCACACACGGTTTTGAAGCGTTTTGAGTGGATGTTGACGGTAAACAAAACAGGCGAAGATTAGGTAACGATAAGTTTTATTGAAATGAAGGATTACATTCCACCGCAAAATGAAGACATTTTCGTAAATATGCTACAGAAGAAAAGGCCAAAAATATGGGTGAGATATAGAGCATTTGTTGTTAGTTAAGAAAGTCATTGAAACATCAAAACAAAGGTAACAAGATTGAATACCAATCTATTGAAAGACACAGGTATATTTTAGCATATATTCTGGACAAGAATACCTTGTTCGATTATTTGCATATATTTTGTTTTACTATTTACTTCAGAAGTGGTGGTAAGCTATAAGCTAATCCTAATACCCCAAGTTGAGACTCCATTTCCTTGGGACTTTATTTTCGTTGCCATCGTGAAGTCAGTAAGGGAGCATTATAGCGTTTTTTACCCTTTTAGTTTTTTTTTACAATCCCCCCCCCCCCACCACCACTCTAATGAATGTCAAAGAATACAAAAACAAAAACTTTTTTTAAAAAATTCTATCTTCAACGGCTCCCAGCAGCGCAAGACCACGCAACTAGTAGATTATACAGATGAGTTGATATTTAGCTCTGAAGGGATAGTTGTATAAGTTTTATTTAGTGAATCTATTGCTTTATTAAATGCAGGTCCTGAAGTTGATGTTAGTAGTAACAATGAGTCAAAAGTCCCTTCATTTAGCCCGAGTGAAGAACATAATTACTGCAATAATACTAATAACACCTTGCATCAAGTTAAACTTGGCAATAATGCACCTACAGGAGATAAAGCCATTGACAACCCCCAACGATTTAGATTACTGAGAACTTTAATTTCTTCTTAAAAGAAGGAGACCTAAGTAAATATTACTTTTTCATTCATGAAAGAGCATTCATGCATGCGCAGGAAGTTGCAAATTTAATTATAACGAGAAGTAAATGAGCAATTTGGGGTATTTAACTCTGTGAAGGAAAGAAAGAGTTTTGCCCTTAACTCGATAGGTCTAGTGCCTGTTAAATAGAAAAGTACCTGGTATGACAAGGCGTTCTAATACAAATGAGTTTTATTTGAAAACCAAAGATGGAACATCTGTAAGAATTGGTAAAATCTTTTTCTTTGAACCTAAAGTATAAAAAACACAAAGAAAAAATATTGTAAACTATGTCTGGCTAGAAAGACAAGGTATCCCCAAGACCGTACTTGAGAATGGAAGAAATCCATCAAATGAGATTAATCGTGAATTCCTAATTTAATATAATAAATCATTCGAACATAAAATAGCTGATTACTGATAAGCACACACACCAAACAGGTGATATTTGCTTGGTGACATTTCAATAAAACAAATATACGATGATTTTTCAAGAAATCATCCTGACTATTTGATGTTCATACGATCTACGCAGAAATAAAATGAAGAACACATCGTTTGTAAAATTAAATTACGAAGAAGGCGATTAGTGCACGAGCACTTAGGTTTTCATTAACAAAGAAGAATACCTACAAATGGACCCTTTGACAAATGTGGGATAATCATTTAAAAAAAGCTAATTTGGTAAGAGCAGAATATAATAAGGATACATATGAGGGTTCAATAGACAAAATTGTAAGAACTCTGTCGACATGGAAAAGGTGACCATGCTTCCATGATGCGAAATGTTCAAGTCTATTTATTTTCCTCCGACGCCGACGACTGACCTTTCACAATGAAAACTTCTTTCCTGTTGGCAAGAAATCAAAAAATCCGATTGTTGCATGTTTATGGCATTATGCCATACGGGGGTGACACAAGGAAGAAATTATCTGTACAGTGAGCATGTTTTTCATTATGGCTTGTCGTAGTGTAAATAAAATTGTATTATGATTGGCCAGTTGCTCATCTCAAAATAGGAATTAGTTGTTTTCTGTTTCAATTCAGACTGGATTGATGCAGACACCATTAGCATAAAATACTGTGAGCCATATGGTACTTATTTATGTCTTGTGACTCATTCTATTACGAGTTTGGAAACAATTCCACAAAAAGAAGCTATCTTTTAACGACTTTAGAAATGAGGGAATCTCTACAGCAACAAAATTGAATATCGTGGAAATACATTCTAGTGGCTTCCAATAGGAAGACTATGCCATTTATAAATTATGAAGAAAGACATTTACCCAAAATACACTATCATAAAATAAACCAAGTACTTATAAAACAATATCAATGATTTGAACGCATCTAAAAGTTAGTGATTAACTAAACTAAATTGTTAAACTTCTCCTCAATCTCACTTTAAGTTCAGTTCCATTTCTGCACTTAACACGGCAGTATATCCTTACCGATATAACTCTTAGGGCTTGCGAGTAAATAGGAGCTCAGGAAATAATTTGTGTGTACTACTTTTAATTAAATCATACTTTGGAACCCCTAAACCTAAGCAACAAAATTGTTTTCCAAAGAATCGAAGGTAGTGTATTCTTTTTTAGATCCGAGTATTCACAATAGACGAAGACAATATGCTTCTGACTAACTTCGGCTGAGACACATTTGCTTTTTACAATACTAATTGACAGATATTTTGGCTAATGAAGGAAGCTAAGGAGAAGTTTTTTACAGTGTACTTTCTCGTTAATTAGAATTCTTTTAATACTTTGCTGAAAGCTAGAAACTGACAGATCTTTTGTATCAGGTCAGTGAAAACATTTCATTTTAACGGAAATTATAAAATAATATATATAAATTAATAAATTATTGCTTTAAACAAATAATTTTATTCTGAGTTCAAAGATGTTTTATGAAGTTCAAATTGATGGATCTGAAGAAACACTTGAAGAAACACTTTTAAAGTTGCTACAATATATTTTCAAACATATTACTTTAAATTATTGATAAGGATTAAATGCATGTATGTATATAAAAAAAAATTAAATTAAAAAAAAAAAAAGATAACTATAGTGATATTATTGATTTTCTTCAATTAATGAAAAAAAATTCTTTTGCAAATAACAAAATCTGTACAGGCCGTTTGTGAAATACATCTTTTTGTATATAAAAATTTTTTGTTTGTCATCAAATAATTTTTTGGCAAAAGTCAAAATAAAAAAAGGTCATTTTTTGTCCTTCTTTTTTTTCTTTCAATTTTTAAATATTGTTTTTAAAAATTTTACCTTGTAAAAATGCTGTGTACTTTGTATACATATCGACGGAATTAAAGAAAAAAGTGAAATGTGTAACGTTCCCCATTAATGACGTTTTCTGAAATGAAAAGGTAATAATACATTTATGATATTTTTAACAAAAGCTTCGGCGGCTACGAAGAAATCTTTACCGTTCTTTTCTCGTTTGTTAAGCGTTATTTTTTTTTTTTTTTTTTTTTTTACAAAACATGGTTTTGTTTTTTTTCGTTGGTGAATGTTTGAAAACTATAATTTTTAACAACAGGCATGAACTTGTGCTTCCTTAATTACAAAAAATGAGAGGAAAAATTCATTTTCTATTAAGATTTTAGACGATTTTCAAAGGAGAGTTGATAGTGCTCTAAAATTTTACAATATTATGAAAAAAAAATAATATGTGTCAATTAAACATTACATTTCACTATTTCTGTTATAGTAATTGACGCATGATACTCAGTACGTTAAGTAATGACTCTATAATCATGACACACGCGATATTCGTCTCGGCGGTTAAGGAGTTATATTTAGATTCAAAATATCAAAAATTCCAATAACCCAATGCTAATCTCCCCCCCCCCCCCACCTTCTCCGCTTACATGCAATGCATATCCAGCGAATGCCACTGCTGGGATGTTAATACTTTTTTTACTTTCGATTACCCATATGTTCACATAAGGTAATGAAAGTATAACATTTGGTAAAAAAAAAAAAAATATCGATTTTTTTTTGCATTCCTCCATGTTTTGGAAGACCCTGATTTCAAAAAGTGGTCTACGAAAAAATGTCTGTATGTCTGTGATCACCATATCTCCCGAACAAATTGACCTACGATGTTCAAATTTTGTGTGCGGGTTAGTGGTGGCCCTTAGACCTACCATTAAATATGCCTCTTAAGGTATTCTAATCGTCCCCACCTTCGAAATTCCCGTAGAAATCGATAAAAGCGTAAAAAGTAAAAAACGAGTGCCTTTAACACAGAGATCTCTGCCCTTGAGCATCGCCCATCAACGATTTTTTCCCTCACCAGAGGACAATGTAATGTTTATCGAATAACATCTCTAATGTCGCCCTCCTGGCGTGTTTTTTTTACATCACGTTAAATTATTACCAAAAATACCGCCAAACTGACCATTGTTTTCTGAATGAGTAAAAATATGAAAATTGTAAATAAAACAGTACACTTTAATGCTATGACCAATATTAAAGTGTAATTGAAAATAGTGTGCGATGTTCCACACACCTAGTTTTGTCTTTGGGTAGGAAATGGAATTGGGCCCGCAGTAAATTTTGATTAGAATAAGCCTTGTGACGTGTTGATGTTAGGGATATCACCAGATCCAGTTTATGTGGAAGCTGTCTCCTTTTCCCAAGAAAGGGAACTCCTAACGTTCTGCCTTGATCCACACCAAGCCATGACAAATATCTCGAGATATCCTTCGCTGATTTTCCGCTTGCCGATTGTACTCCTGTCTTTCAAGGTTCTGGAAGTTCGCCAATGACGACGTCCTATTCTTTTGAGACTGATGAACGATCATGTGTTATTCAAGATACGAGTCAATTTGGTGTTTCAGAATCTTTCTTTTATCAACTATTTATTAAACAAAATTCTTATTCAAAATTTATGCTTCTAAATATTATTTTCAAAAATAATGTAAATTATTAAATGATCCCTTTGGAGATATTTTTAGATGAGCGTTTGAATTTCATCGGCATGTTATTTGTTGAAAACGTTGTTTAGATAATTATACTGGGTGATTATGATTGAGGTTCAGCTTTCAAAAATCTGTAAAAAAAGAAGCAGTCGTCAGATAAATCTCACATTTATCCTGAATATGCACGAAGAAATGGAAAATGTTATGACATAAGAAAAGAAAACTATTTCGGAATATTTTGGTTTTCTTACCGCCATACCATTTTTTCCTTCTTCCCATATATTCCGATCAAATTCCAGGTAATTTTGCCAAGTTGTACTCTTTTTACAGATTTTTGAATATTGAACTTCTAATAACCTGTAGAATGACTTATTTCTCGAAGGCTATCATGTTTTTTTCTAAAAAAATCTGACCTAAGTATGCCCTATTTTCTTTTTTAAAAAATGTATGTGAGAGATGGCACATTCAACTAACCAGTGTTGCAGTGGCGACCCGTGATCGAAAATGCTAGTGCAGCCGGAAACATGCGTTCCCTCACACCACACATTTTTCACAATCATTCATGAACGCTAAGTCTTTAATCTTAATAATCTTTAATACTCAAACTCAAATCAAAGTTTCCTTTCAATTTTATAAATTGAATAAGATGAGAAAGAAAACACTTACTTATTTAAAAAAAAAAAAAAATCAATCCTCCTTTCTTTTAAACTTGCTAATCAGTCAATGATGTCGTCATAAAATGGCGTTGTTTTGGTAACTTAAAAAAACATCCTTTCGATATGAAAGAAAATGGATTGGTCTTTAAAATTTAAAAATACCTTTAAGTGTTTTTTGTTTTTTTTAAATATAAAGTTGTTAGTGAGCAGTTATTGGGAGCAGTTAGGGAGCATTTAACAGGTATTGGGAGCAGTTAGAGAGCATTTAACAGGTATTGGGAGCAGTAAGGGAGCATTTAGCGGGTATTGAGAGCACTCATCCCACCCACGCAGATTTTCATATGCTGAGCCAATCAGCTTATCGAATTCTCAAGGGCAGCCGAAGTTAGAAATAATACTTGATCGGCAGCACCTCTATTACATTGCATAGAGGGAAGGCTTCTATTGCTTTCCATTGGTTACCATGGCTGCCCGAAGGAAACACGGCTGCTGTGTTCGGAGGAAGTTCACTTTGATTGGAAGCGGGGTTTTTCTCGTGAATTATTCAGGCAAGAAGATTGCCGTTTTTCGGATTTTTTTTTCACTTACCCTTTGAAATGGATCTTCATTTTAGAAAGTTGTAAAATAAATAATTTTAGTTTTGTACTAATAAATTTAGATGCCACCTGGCTGTACTAGCACTACTGGCTGTAGTGCACGAGCCGCCACTGCAGTGTAGGTTACATGTCGATGCTTTCTGCACACGATTACTGGGTACAGGATGATTGTTCTCTGTATTCCTTAGTTTTACTTTAGCAAATATTGCATTTTTGACTGGATTCTCTATTTGATCCTATTTGTTTTTAATTAATTTTACTATATGTGTTTTGTAACTTATAAAACATCTCTATATATATAAGGCAAAGCCCTCACTCACTCACTCACTCACTCACTCACTGACTCACTCATCACTAATTCTCCCACTTCCCACATAGTCACAACTCTGAAAATCGGCACAAATATCAACAATGGTAAAAATAGAAAAAGTAAACTATTCCGATCTCGATTAACACACTTTAAGGGGTCGAAAAGGGGTCAAACGTTCCAAACGGGGGACATTCGAAAATCCTACTTCCCACATAGTCACAACTCTGAAAATCGGCACAAATATCAACAATGGTAAAAATAGAAAAAGTAAACTATTCCGATCTCGATTAACACACTTTAAGGGGTCGAAAAGGGGTCAAACGTTCCAAACGGGGGACATTCGAAAATCCTACTTCCCACATAGTCACAACTCTGAAAATCGGCACAAATATCAACAATGGTAAAAATAGAAAAAGTAAACTATTCCGATCTCGATTAACACACTTTAAGGGGTCGAAAAGGGGTCAAACGTTCCAAACGGGGGACATTCGAAAATCCTACTTCCCACATAGTCACAACTCTGAAAATCGGCACAAATATCAACAATGGTAAAAATAGAAAAAGTAAACTATTCCGATCTCGATTAACACACTTTAAGGGGTCGAAAAGGGGTCAAACGTTCCAAACGGGGGACATTCGAAAATCCTACTTCCCACATAGTCACAACTCTGAAAATCGGCACAAATATCAACAATGGTAAAAATAGAAAAAGTAAACTATTCCGATCTCGATTAACACACTATAAGGGGTCGAAAAGGGGTCAAACGTTCCAAACGGGGGACATTCGAAAATCCTACTTCCCACATAGTCACAACTCTGAAAATCGGCACAAATATCAACAATGGTAAAAATAGAAAAAGTAAACTATTCCGATCTCGATTAACCCACTTTAAGGGGTCGAAAAGGGGTTAAACGTTCCAAACGGGGGACATTCGAAAATCCTACTTCCCACATAGTCACAACTCTGAAAATCGGCACAAATATCAACAATGGTAAAAATAGAAAAAGTAAACTATTCCGATCTCGATTAACCCACTTTAAGGGGTCGAAAAGGGGTTAAACGTTCCAAACGGGGGACATTCGAAAATCCTACTTCCCACATAGTCACAACTCTGAAAATCGGCACAAATATCAACAATGGTAAAAATAGAAAAAGTAAACTATTCCGATCTCGATTAACACACTTTAAGGGGTCGAAAAGGGGTCAAACGTTCCAAACGGGGGACATTCGAAAATCCTACTTCCCACATAGTCACAACTCTGAAAATCGGCACAAATATCAACAATGGTAAAAATAGAAAAAGTAAACTATTCCGATCTCGATTAACACACTTTAAGGGGTCGAAAAGGGGTCAAACGTTCCAAACGGGGGACATTCGAAAATCCTACTTCCCACATAGTCACAACTCTGAAAATCGGCACAAATATCAACAATGGTAAAAATAGAAAAAGTAAACTATTCCGATCTCGATTAACACACTATAAGGGGTCGAAAAGGGGTTAAACGTTCCAAACGGGGGACATTCGAAAATCCTACTTCCCACATAGTCACAACTCTGAAAATCGGCACAAATATCAACAATGGTAAAAATAGAAAAAGTAAACTATTCCGATCTCGATTAACCCACTTTAAGGGGTCGAAAAGGGGTTAAACGTTCCAAACGGGGGACATTCGAAAATCCTACTTCCCACATAGTCACAACTCTGAAAATCGGCACAAATATCAACAATGGTAAAAATAGAAAAAGTAAACTATTCCGATCTCGATTAACACACTTTAAGTGGTCGAAAAGGGGTTAAATGTTCCAAACGAGGGATATCCGAATGTTCCTCTTCCAATGTAGTCATTTTTCTGATATTTTTTTGCAAATGTTAAAAAAATAAGTCATTCCAATATCGATTAACGAATTTTTAAGGGATGAAAAGACGACGCAACATTGAAACTATACGAGGATTAACTTAATGTCTAATTAACTTAATTCCAATACAGCTACTACTTTGAAATTTAGAACTAAGAGCAAACATAAACACAATAAACTATTCCAGTTTACTATTCACAATTATAAATTTCGTTTAAAATGTCAACAAAGGAAAGTTCCTATTTTGATAAATCAATTTGTCGGGATCGAAAAGGGAGCAAACGTCTGAAGTGTAGAATACATGAATGTCTTTTGATTGCTAAAATGCTAATGGTAAAATTTCGTAGCGCAGCACGGGTATTCAGCTAGTTGGTATATAAATCGTAGTTTTATAGTGTAAAACTAAACTACTGACTTCCTTTTTTTCCACCTAATTTTTGTTTACCCTGTTTTTGACGAGCTAATTAAAACCTTATAGATTGAGAGGTGATTGCAAATTCAGGTACCTCAACGAACATCAGTTTGAATTTTTTTATAAAATGCAGGGAAATGGTAATAGATTATGAAAGTACTGGTCTGGGGAAAATGGCGAAGCTGTTCAAAATTCGACTTCGAATGATTTGAATTAAAATCGATAACCAAATACATCGAAACTTGCTAAATAATAAGCATTCCTTTTATTTGATAAGCATTTTTTTTTTTTTTTTTTTTTTTTTTGGCGCCGCACAGTGGGACGAAACAATTAAAAGTCAAGACATCGTCGGCCTAAATCAAAATATTTTTTAATCATACAAAAAACTTAATACACTTGGGTTATATTTTCTGGGAGTATGAGAAATTAGTTATTGATGCAAAAATAAAACATTTCCTATCAATGGGACAGCTAAAAAGATGATTATAGTACAAAATTAGTAATAAGTCTGTCAAATTGGTTTGTCAAATATTTTTGTCAAATTGGGTTGGTTGGTTTGGATTATTTTTTAATTACTATCCATTATCACTAAACATACAATAATTTATAAAATGTGTTTTTTGTGGGGTATTTTCCCCAATTTCCTTAAAAAAAACTTGTTTTTTAAACACGTTTAACGTTTTTTATGCATTTTCTTTTTATAAAGACAGCAATTTAAAAAAAAGCTCCAGATTGCTCCAGAAAATGGACTCGAATCCTTTATCTTTAGCTATTGACTGAAAGAAATTCATAATAATTACATCCGGCACGATCCGGCTTTGGTCGGTACGTGGTAATGTTTGAACAAATAGCCCTGATCTTGAAACTCTGAATTACATTCTAATCTGGTGAAAATGCAAACTAAACGCAAGAAATGACACATTATGCAAAATCTAATGTTATTAGTGTGAGTACGGCCCTACAGAAGTGTAATATCGCCCAACTTTCAATTATACTTAATACTGATTACTGTATTTAAATTTTCCTCGAATTGGTGAAATTTACCGTTATCGTTTTCGATAGTTTTAGAAAAATGATCGAAACCAATAGGCTTTTCAATAAATATTACATTATCCTTTCTTGTAAGTGGAGCAGAGGATAAACAGTCTTTGATGAGCGATTCTCAAGGAAAGAGAACTCTGTGATAGAGACATTTTGTTTTTCGTTCTACTGCAATTTCGGAGGTGGATATGTTAAGAACACCTTAAAAGGCATTACCTCAGCGATTTTGATCAAAATAGTTAAAGCTGTTTTACAATTGCTGAAAAACATAAATGTTTCAATGGCAGCTATCTGTGACGCATGCGCAATTTTGACAAAAACCGTAATGAGGTTGTAGGTCAATCCTTTCGAAAGTTATTCTGATCCCTTACACGTACAAATATTTTTCTGAATAGTATGTTCTAAAATGTGTAGAAATGACCCACTAATTTCTAATTTGGAATCTTGAAGTTCCTAAATCGTAACTTATTAGCCTTTGCTCCAATCCAAGAAACTTGGAAACCGTTCAAAGTTTCTCAGATTTTAAGTATCAGGAAAAGTTTTCGACAGACATTGGGAAGCTTCCTGAAGATGCTAGTAAAATATCTTTGCAATAAAGTATTTTTTCTAGTTTATTAAATGTTTTTTAATTTTTTTAACAAAAAGAAAGTCTTTAATATAGAAATATAGAAACCATGAGAACAAGCTTTTAAAATGTGTAGTTAAGAGTTACAAAACGTCCTCTTTAGTTTCGAGGTTAATTTTGCCAAATTTCGAAATAACAGGCGTATGCACAAATTTTGTTATTTTCGCTATTTTTTGTAGAAATTTTGTTATCCCGATATCATAATCGTATTTTACGACCTTGAAAACATTAGGTTACCAAATTTAGCGAAGTTTTGATGTTTTTTCCGAGTTCTATGGACATGTCCACGAAAACACGCCTTTCGTACCACTGCGCGCCGATAGGACTGGTTCAGAAGTTCAGACGCCTATGTCTAATGCCGGGGGTTTTTTTCCTGAAATTTTCGGGATATCGTAATTGTCAAGTTTTACTTCACCGCCATTTTCCCGATAGTTTTCAAGGCGCTGCAGGCATTTGCTAGATCGTTTTCGAGGTGTCTCCAGCATTTGTCGAATAGTTTCACGGACACCAACGTGGTGTTACCAAACGGCATAGCGTTGAGAGTTATTTTAAGGTTTATAACCATCAAGTGTTTTTAGCAAACATTTAAAAAGCATATTTCAGCTCTGATACACGAAATCGCGATCGTGCATCATTGTTATTGTTGTAGTTATTAGTTTTGTCAAAAAACTTAATATGCTTTAGTTTTAAAAACTTTTAATTTAAAAAATCCCCTTTGGATTTTAAAAATATCACTTAAAATTTAGAGAGGGGGAGAAAATACCCTTTGGAAATATTTACCTGGCGAACACTGCTTGACTATTAACGGCTACCAACTTTCGCTGTTTTATGCATAAAGTATATGTACATCAGTCTTTTCAATAATAATCGATTTTTTATGATTTAAATTCGGCTTGCGGATAGAAGTATACCAAATTAACATGATATGTTCGTAGTCATACAGAACAATAAACTACCAAAAACTGATTCCCGGGGGAGGGGGGAGGGGAATTACACATATCCCCTTTAAACAACTATCTTTCAAATCTAAAACATGTAGAGAAAATTACCACACCAAAACTCTCTTAAAAATGTACAGGCTTCACAAAAATATCATTTTAATTACCACTTTCTGGGCATCATCGTCTGTAAGTGTCTCTTGATAGAATATTGTTTGCATTAAATTAGATTAATCGTTACATAACTAATTTCTTTTCTTATTTCAAAACTAGGTTAGCTCGATCTGCCTCTGTAACTTGTGCAATGGAGAATGCGTTGCAAGAAGGTCATTGTGTGCGTAATAGGTGGCAGGTGGTAAGTATCAATTCTGTGGATTTATTACAATATACACACAATTCTAATGTTGTAAGAGTTATTGCTTCTAAGTTTCTATACTGCATTCTAATGTCTAATCATCAATTCTTGTTTAATTTTATAAGTTTTGTTGAATCCATAATATACGCAATGAAACCTCTGCTATATAGTAAAAAAGTGAACTAATAGACTAGTTATGAATAATTTGTAAAAAGTGAAGTAGTAGACTAGTTATGAATAATTTGTGTTCTTACTACTTATTTATTTATCATTTTATACAACATTGTTGACAACAACAATGAATTAAACTCTATCTTAAACTGAAAAATCATTGTATTTTTGTGATGATATCATGAAACTAATTTAACTGAGACCACGATCTGAGTACACATATAATTAATTTCATATTCTTTTTGACTTAAAACTTGTGTTGAAACATTTCTTCTTAGTATCCTTGATTGGCAAAAATCTTAGTATTAAATTTCAAAATGCTCTCCTATCAACTTGAAACTTGATATATTGTATTCCATAGGCAGTCTCTAATAACTGCATAATATGAAAGAATAAATCCATAAAAAAAATCTACATTAGTTTGGGGAATAAAACTTTTAGTCTAAGAATAGGAAACATATAATAATATAACCCATAAAAAAAATTTTAATATAAATCCTTTATATGCATTGGCAATTTTTATATTCATTAACCAAGCAACGTTTCTGTGGCCAGCGTGGGCTTGACGTTTGCATCTAAATTTAAATATTAAAAATATTTTTATCAGAAAAATATGTAGTAAAATACTTAAAAAATTTTATTCATTAAAATAGATATGAATTTATACATTCACATCCAAATATCTTCTATTTATTCTGATAAAAACTATTTATTTATTTATTAAAACAATTTTGGCAACCGGAGAGAGTTTCTACCATGATCGGTTAAATGCTATTTTAACGCGATCGAATGACAGCAAGTTGATTTATTAGTATTCCGTAAAAGCGACCGTGACAGTGATAGCCCCCAAAATTTGATAGAATGCATTGTCATCGACATTGAATCAATCTGCCAAGTTTCCGAACGATTGGATGACGGGAAGGGGGTTTATTAAGTCGTCGCAGATTTGCCTGCCATCGACATACCCAGCCACACACAAAATCGAAGTTAATATAAAGGATTTAAAAAGGAACAACATTTCTTTTACGATATACAATATTAGACTCAAATAATACAATTTCATAAAGGCTCGTTTTTAATGTCATTACAGTTGATGGTGTCTTACGTTTGTTCGTAACAATGGCGGAAAATGTGAGTGGTAAAAAGAGGTTGTAGAAAACTTCCAAAATTTTGTCTTGGTATAGAATTAACTCAAATCATTAAGACTATTTATCGATTTCTTTTCATAACAGCTGTGCCTTCCTTTGTTACTACCAATTGTTGCCCTCCAAAAATTAGCCTGTCAGATGGAACAATAAGGTCACATAATTATAGTGTCTCTTTTCAATAACTATAATAAGAATGACTGTTAAAAATTAGTTACTGAACTTAAAGCATTTTAATGGTGTTACATATGGGTCAATTACAGTAGTACTTCGATATCTCAAACTTCGATATCGCGAAAAACTTGATATGCCGAAAAATAATTTTTTCCCTTGATATTGCATATTCATCTAATGTTAATTTCAATTCTTATGTTGAAGAGTTTTCACTCAAAACCTTGTGTCGAAAATTTTTCGAAGTAAGAAATGAAGTTTTCCAGAAAAATCGACATTCAGTTATGTAGAAGCAAATAGTATAATCATTTATCAGAATCAGAACACACAATTCTTTTTCAAATAAAATACGCTCATTGGAGAAACAGATGTCCTTCACGAAGCATCATGCAAAACAAAACACCGTTCGAGTTATTTTTTGGCAGAAAACCAACTGCATCGTATCTAAAAATCTTCGGTCAAAAAGCTTTCGTCCTCAACAAACGCCACAAGTCAAAATTCGAACCAAGATCACAAGAACTCATTTTTATTGGTTATTCCGATGACGCAAAAGCCTATCGTTTTTGGGATTCAAAATTTCCCTTTTAGCCGGGCCACGATGCTAGACTTTTTTAGTAACTAGTAGTGAATAAATTCATCCTTGTAAATTTTATTTAATATGTACATTACTATAGCGTAAGTACTGTCTTTTCAATTTCATGCACTCATTTATTATTTTCGACTAAAAATTAAAATTGCTGTATTTAGACTTTTCCAACTATAATTACATATTTATACTTATTCTCATCTACCATGACTAATTTCTGGACAATTATTCAGTATATTAAATTTTTAACTGAATTGTTAAGTTTTGGTTACGACCTTGTTATCTCAAAAACTCGCTATCTCAAAATTTTTTTAGTGTCCCTTCGACTTTGAGATATCGAGGTAATACTGTACAATAAAAGTTTGCATTCCCTTGCAACATTTCTCCGACATAACATAATTTGTATAAAAATTAAACATTTTCCTCCAATCGCATGATATTTTTGAATCAAATAAATATATAAAAAAAATAATTTTTTAAAGAATAAATATAATTATATATTTGTGTATGTGTTACGTCTGGGACAGTAATATACAAGACTTTGCTTTTAATTTCGAACATTTCAATATATAGCACTCTAAATTATTAGAAATTACATTTCATAACATTTTACCAATGTTTTCTTCTGACGTTTGTCGTATAAATGTAATGTATAAAATAAAATGTTATAAAAGTTTTACATTTTAAGAACATTTTGGAAATTTAGAAAATCATAAAACTTTAGAAATAATTTTATGAATTTAAAATCTTTTGTAACAGTAAGACAATATACCATTTTCTTATTCGGCTTACATACAATTCCAATTAATGTATTTGAACATGTTTTGGTGTATCATAGTCTTCTAATAAATATTACGTAATATGGTTAGCGTTTTAAACAATTTTAAAATTTCTTTCACTTTTCAATAAAACATCTACATTGTTAACTGTGGTGTTAGTCAATGCTAATTTAACATTTTATCACAATTTCTCTGACAATATAAGAAATTTAAACTGAGGAAATTTCATGCAGTTTACATAAAATATTTTGAAATAAATCTAAATAATTCAAATACAAATTTCTCAATGCAATAATTTTTTTTTTTTGGCATTTGTCTGGTAATATTTTAGAAGTATTTATTTTTCATTGAAAATGATAGCGGTATATATAAAGTTTGGCTGTGACTAATACAAATAAAAATTGAAAAATTCTAATTAAAACAATTATTGAACACTTGACATTTATATAGTCAAAATAAATACAGTGTTTATTGTGGCTTAAAATTTTGTGACCTCCTTCACTGTTTTTGTAGAATGTCCCATCAAATGTTATGACACAAATGTCAACCTAAATGACTGGACGTTATTTTGTACCAAAACCAAATCAAGCTTGTCAATCACTCCTTTTCCATTGCCCAAATTGTCTGCCATTGTTACATCATCAGCTGCTGTAACTGTCTGCAATTGTTACATCATCAGCTGCTATAAGAATAGCAACATATCCTAATGAAATAACTGTAGTGTTATATAAAACCCCTTTACTAATCCATTATCTATCTCACAGTAGGTTCCTCCATCACCAAATCTTGGGAGAGTTTCTAATTAATTATTAGGGTTGTTACCGAAGTATAATATCCAATAAATTTGACTTTAAAGAAATGAAGTGATTTTTATGTAGCAGACTACCGAGCTATATATTTTCTACAATTGAAATTACCTTTTTTAAAGGTTATTCTTCGTAAGCAGTTGAACAACAAGACATGGTGACAGATAGGTGGTTTTGATAAGAGGTACACTGTTGCATCACAAAAATAGCTCCCACCGCAAAGTCTAGCGTTGTCGGTAGCCGTGGAAACAAGACTAGCCCATTTTCACTTGGGAGAGAGATATTTAATTTATAGTATTGTAACTTTTATGAACGTCAATATCATACATGCACAACCCTATTATATTTCGACGAGGCTTGATGTTTCTATAGCGACCGCTATCAACAAGATTATACGGTGGGAGCTACTCTCCTGGCAGACAAACAGAACACTTCGATATTTACCCGTAATACATTTAAAGGGGGTCCAGCGCATTAAATTTTTTCTAATTGTTGATTTTAAGTTCATTATTATTTATTAAAATTTAAATTCTTTTCTTTAAAATGATGCCTCATTTGTAATTATGTCTTATTTCAAAGTATTTTTAATAATTTTTTGAAGTAAACAAAGTGTAGGTATGTAAATCTTGCTTTTTAACTTCAAAGCTGAATTTCTTAAAAATGCTATTTTTTCATGTTTGGGGGCACGTTGCTTAAAGTCTATGGAATATAGTTGCTTGAAATTTTGTATACATGTTTCTCTCATGTTTAAATACTTTTACTCGAGGAATAAATAATATGTGGCAAACTTTTTTTTATAAAAAAATAACTCGTCTAAAAATTTAGCAATTTTTTTAAACATTTTTAAAAAGTCATAACTTTTTGAATTTAAAAAAAAAAAAAAAAAAAGTAATAAAAATCTGGTGTTTAAGTATTTAAAAGTATCCAAATATTATACTGTGAAAGTTTCAGAATGATAGAAGAATTTGTCATTAAATGAGATGCCCCCAAAGTTATCGAATTTAACATTAGCTCCTATGTAAGTGCCAGACCCCTTAAATGAGAAAGGCTGATTCTACACGAGAAATTAAATCTTGGCAGTTTGGAGGCCTAGCATACTAACACGTGGCAATTTAAAATAGTGACTAAACAACACTAAAGGTAGTCCATTGTTATTCGTTATCTCTCTTATTCAGTTTCAATCTGAATAAATCAGAGCAAGGTGAGACTAGACTTCAGTGAAGGTTTTTAGCGGTGTTGGACGAGTTGAATAAAATTTAGGTCAAATTAAGTGTAGATGAAAAAGAGAGTTCTGCGGTAGGAGATGCTATGCGTCATGTTTAGTGGTTTTCTTTTGTTGCTGAGTTGAGTTGTTAATGTCACACCGTTCAGCTGTTTCTTTTTTGTTGTTTTGGTATAATTATTACATTTGCGGAGTTGGTTACTGGTATGAGTTTTGGTCTTGTTACAGACCGCATTTCGAGTTGAGTTGTTCACCTCCCGCTCTTTCAATACATCGTTTAAATTATAAGCGATGGTTTTTGTTACCTGATGGTGATGAATATTTGAATTGATTACTTAGATACAGAATTTAAAGTTCAGATGTGTACTTTTTACTCTTTTGGTAAATTAACCCTTTCGACTTTAATAGGCATATACGTCCTGTTTTCCGTGAGATATATTATCCCAATCATATTTAACAACAGGACAATATATACCATCAGTGATTAAATTACTTCAAAGCTTATATATATTTTACAGTATCCTAGATGTTTAGGACAAATAGTTCCAGTCGACCGTACAAACGGGATATATGGTCAATGGAGATTGCCTAAAAACAGGAAAAATGAAAAACTTTAAATTCGTAGTAAACTTATGTTAGTAGGTCAACATTAAATTAAACTACTTTTCGTAGTTAATTTTTAATTTTGCAATAGTTGGGTTGAAAATATTATTATTTAAGTTATTTGCCAGGATTTTATTACGTCATAGAGGGACAAAGTTTAGTTTTAAGAATGACAACGGGTATGAGTCCCATGGTGTTTGAACAAAATGTAATTCTTCGTATTTATTTTACGGAATTAAAAATCTTACGAAAAATAACACCAGTACGGGAACTCGATCCCACGACCTCTAGGTCTCCAAAAGCAAGCGACCTTGTGAAAAATGAAAGACATTAGGTAGTGAAAGCTGATACATATATGCTATTTTTAATCTGCGCAAGTTCTGTTTTGTTTTGTTTTGAGGTAGGTAGTTAGTTTCTATTGTTCAACGATGGATTACTTGTCAGGTTAAGTTGTTTACCTCCCGCTAATTCGATAAATCATTTAAGTTTTAAAGGTCGGCTTTAGGACGGACGCCATATTGTTAGTTGATAGTGATGAGCACTTGTCTCTAATCTTTAAATACAACTTTCGGATAGTGCATGATTGGTTATTAATTTGAAGCCAAAGAAGCCTTGAAAATCACCATAGAGATATATACAGGGTGTTCACCAACGACCTCACTTCTGTATTATATTCTAAAAGACAAATAAAGCATATTTACAATTTATTGTCGAGATCGCAAATGAAAATTTATGGGTCTAAAAAAATTTTGAGACTCTTTTCAGGCAGCGCAAAGATAAAAAACTAATCATCGACTCCAAACGTACCAATGACAGTGAATAAAATACAAGTTGACCACACCTTTCCTATCGATTCCTGGAGATTGATTTGAAGCCAAATTGTAATATTGCATGTTTCATTTTATTCAAGATATATATATATATATATATATATATATATATATATATATATATATATATATATATATATATATATATATATATATATATATATATATATATATATATATATATATATATATATATATATATATATATATATATATATATATATATATATATATATATATATATATATATATATATATATATATATATATATATATATATATTTTAATTCGCATTTTATATTTCATTTGTTTTGTTTGCTGTCTCGCAGTTAGATTTATTATTTCCGGAATCAGCCAAGCGTGTCGAATGATGATATAATGTTAAGAATTTTTGGAATTCTATTTTTTCTTAATGTTCTTTGATTATATTTACTAATGTTCTGAAATGTATCTCATTCTTAATAAACTCGAATAAAGGGGTGTTTCAAAAGTGACACCTCATCTTTAAAAATTAATATCTCGAAAACCGTTACTTGAAGGGATTGAAACAGCTTGTACGGTTATTGAATATTTAATAAAAATTATGAAACTTAAATAAGCTTGAATCATTTGTAAATATTTTCAAATCAAATGTTAGCCAAAGAGTGATAAAAAGAAAAAAAATAATAATAAACTTTCAACTTTTTTTCTTGCTATTTGGTCTACCACGCCCACTTAAATATTTTTTCCAATCAATGAAAGATTAAAATTCTGGTAACCTTGAAAGTAAAACGGACAAATGAAGAGAGTTTTCAGAAATGGATTGTAAGGATTTATTTGGTTAAAATTGATCAACTTTGATTGGGAATATCTCGATAAATATTGATTTGCGGACCCTACTTAAAATTACAAATATTATCCGCTTTTGCTTATAATTATGGAACTATAGGGCATGCGATGGTTTTCGAACACCCTGTATTATCATCTCCCCTTCCCCCCCGCCCCCCAGCTAGATAAACTCTGTTTGTAACCATGGCAACCTAATAGATAGCATTATGGGAGAAGGGCGAAGGGGGGGGGGGATTTGATTAACTTAAACTGCTTGCAGAGCAGAAACCACTTAGCTATCCAGAAGTAGTAGATAAAGACCAATGGTATTTAGTGGTATAGATTTCGGTAATTTTATTGATAGTATTTCGAGTTGAGTTGTATACCGTCTAACCTTCTACCTAACTGATAAATTATTTAAGTTATATGTCGGGCTTTCAGGACATCACAATGGAACAGAGTTGATTTAGTGAGATTGACAACGGGTAAAAGTTTTTATTTTCTTAAAATAGTATTTCTGAGTATAAATTATTCAATTTATATGTTAGGATTTCGGGATATCATAATGCAAAAGAATTTAGAGAGGATAGAGGATAACATCACTTAGTTTCGTTCCTTTGAAATCCAGTCATACATACCTTGTCTATAGCAAACTAGAAATTGACCATGTAAACATGCATTGAAGCACTTGTGCATAAAAACAAAAGGAACATTAAACATACGAACAACGCTTCAGTAATTACACAAATATTCATTATTATATAATACATCAACATGAATAGAAAGATCCATTAACTACTTACAAACAATCATACGAACAATAGTACATGACACATATACATACAACTAAACACATACTTATTCATCAAAAATTACATATTGTAAAAGAAATACGTTCTTGGATTCATGCAATATAAAGAGTATAATTCAATCTTTCAAATTTACTCTTAAATACTAAAGTTTAGTTGCTTTGTCTAATAAATGCATATATAACAAGGTGTCCTACAAAAATCAACTTTCAAAAATATAAACTCTCACCCTCCGAAAATATATTTCTATAAAATAAAACTCTTTTAATCGTTTCAGAATTAAAAAAAAAATTTAGAGATCCCCTAAAATCACTGAATTTGCAAAAATATGATGTGAAATGAGGTTATTAGCTAGCTACACTAAAGGCAATTAATGTTCAAGAACATTTTTTGTTTCGTTCATGAATGTTACTTATACAGAGTGTTCTAAAACCTTTTCATATCCACTACGGGATCCATATTTATGAATAAAAATAAAGCCTTTTTTCAATTTGAAGTAGGGCTCAAAAAATAATATTTATTGAGATATCAGCAATGAAAGATAAACAGTTTTGAATAATTAAATAGTTGCAATCAATTTCATAAAACTTATTTCATTCGTTTGCTTAATTATCTTGTTTACCATAATTTCTTCTTTCCCTGATTAGAAAAAGAATTTAAATGGACTTAGCAGACAAAGAAACTGAAAAGTTTGAAGTGTATTTTTTCTTTTTTATCCCCTTTTAGTTAAAACATTTCAAGTTTTGATGATTGTATTAAATTACAAATCTTCGTTAGACAAAAAAAAAAATCTTTATAAATTAAAAAACAATTACTGTTCAATACGTAAAAAATCTTAATATAATTATGATGTTTAAGGCAGAATGCTCGGCGAGCATGCGAGAGGTCACGCGATCGAACCACGCTTTGGCCGATGCTCTTCTGTCTCTCTTTAAAATGAGTAGACACGTATGTGATCGTGACAGATTTGTGTTGTTTGTCTGGCTCCATGGTAGGAGTTTTCAAGTTTTCTATCATTTTAGATTGAATTGGGTGATAGTTTTCCATGAAATACCTCCTGGAAGGAACCACCTTCCCACACATATAAATGTTCCGGTGTAGGATAGCATCAGTGTAATTATTACGCCCACATCCGTGTGCCAGGAAAACCTTGTAGACTGAGAGGCGACTGCAATTTTTAGATCCCATCGAGCATCATTCTGAATTTTTTATAGAAATTGAAGAAAAGTTAGTAGATTACGAATCCATTAGTCAGCCGTGGCAAAAATGGCCGAAACTGGTCAAACATCGACTTTTAATAAGTTGAACTAAATTCAATTGCCAAATGCGCCATAACTTGCCAAATAATAAGCATTTTTTTTTATTTGGTAACCCTCACTCTTTAATTTTCAATTAAGAAGGTTGCAGACGATTCGGATGTGTGGCTATGGCTTACTTGAATCTTTCACAAATGAGCCAAATTGGCAATAAACATTACGTTACTGATGACGTAACTGATGTCGCCAATTTGGTTTACTTTTAAAAGATACAAGTTTTCCGAGCCTGAGATCAGATATCGTTTGCGCTTTTTCTCATTGAAAATCAAAATGCAGTGGGTTAACAGAAGAAAGAAAAAGTTTGTTCTCTTTTTGGCAAGTTATGACACATTTGGCAATCGGATTTTAGTTCAACTCATTCCAAGTCGATTTTTGATCAGTTTCGGCCATTTTTGCACACAGCAGACCAGTGGATTCGTAATCTACTCACTTTTCTCCAATTTCTATAAAAAATTCAGAATGATGTTCGATGGGGTCCAAAAATTGCAGTCACCTCTCGGACTATTGGCCTATGGCCCACTCTGAAAAGAGATACAGGGCGTCCCAAAAGTGGCATCCCATCTTTTAAAATTAATACCTTGAAAGCCGTTATTCGCAGGGGATTGAAACAACTTGTGCTTTTATGGAATATTCAAGAAACTCAAAAAATCGAATAAGAAAAATTATTTAAATTTATTTCATATAGGAAGTGCTGCAGTCACTTCTGAAGGTATTGAATTTAATAAGTTGAGGTATTCGACAAACTCCTATGAAGTAGCAAATCAATCAAAATAAGATCATAACGAAATTAAGGTAATCAAATAGAAAATAAGTTAAATTTATTTCTGTTAGGTGGCACTACAGTGGCTTTGAGAAAGTATTGAACTGAATCGGTTGTACGATTTTCTTAGCAGCAGCTAACAAGAGAGCTACACGCCACACTGCATGTAAACATCGTAAAACATAGGCAACTCATTATTGGGTTACCCATATTAGAAGGAGAAATGCCTTCGGGGAGGTCTTTTAAGAAGAATATGAAAATAGAAAAAAAGCCACAACTTAAAAAAATTCTAGATCCATAAATTTTCCTTTGTGATCCCGACAATAAATTGTTAATAATTTTTATATTTTTGTTCTAGAATACGTGGGTAATAATGAAATGCGGTCTTTTATGAATACCCTGTATATGCATGTCTGTTTGATTAGTTGTTAGTTTATATGTTTAATAGAAACATTTTTTGTCTTTATGTTTACTGTACCTTTGTATTACGTCATCTTTTGACAAATACACATGTTAAGTAAATGCTTATGAGTTAATGTATATGAATGTTTACATGAATTAATTGTATATATTGTTTGCACGTATATTTTTATATTTAGTAGTAATTTTTGCACGTTGTGAGGGCATGTATGTATGTGTTCGTACTTTTTCATATATGTGTATGTATTTTTGCAAGTATTCATAAATATTCCTGCAAGTGTGTGTTTAAATTTTTTTCAGATATCCATTTACATTTTACATATAATTCTATGTAGTTTTTGCAAGTGTGTGTTTACATTTTAGCGTGTTTTTATGTTTTAGCATGTGTGCGTTTACATCCTTGCAAGTGAATGTTTACATTTTTGTAAGTATGCCTTTGAATATTTGCATTTACATTTTACATGTATTTCCATGTGCAGTTTTTGCTACTGTGTGTTTACATTTTAGCAAATGTTTGTTTACATTTTAGCAAATGTTTGTTTACATCTTTGCAATTTAAAATTTACATTTTTGTTAGTATGCCTTTAAATGTTTGCAAGTGAATGGTATTATTCAAAGTCTATGTAAGGCCTTATTTTTAAAACTAAACGTCTCGAAAACGTTTACTCACAGAGTATTGAAACTACTTGTATATTTATTGGATAGTCAACAAAGTTTAGATTGATTTTCTGAATATTATTGATTTATTAACGACATTATTTATAAATATATATATCTAGTTTCAATCCTCTGTGAGTAACTGTATTCCAGATGTAGTTTTTAAAAATCTGGAGTCACTTTTGATACAATTTGTATTTATGTATCTGTGAATAGATGAAAGTGCGTAAGTAGGTATGTATGAAAGTGCCAGATCAATTTATTTGTGAAAGAATCACTAAATAATTTTATTTAATTTTAAGTTTATTAACATGACCAAAAAAACTGAATGATTGAAAACTAAGTCTTGACTGACCCTGAGTTAGAAGCAAATTAATGAGTTTCCAAAACAGTATTTCCTACTGAAAACATGCGCGTGTGGGATTTGTTCAGTCAGTGAAAATACCCAGATTGACCCAGATAACTGGTGGAAAGGTTTCTTAATGTTCTCACGCCTAAGAAAAAATAGAATTAAGTGAGGATGTGAATTGAGGAGATGGTTGGTTGGTTTTTACTTCGACTAATTACTTTTGTAAACAATAACGTCGAATCAGACTGGAACTTACAGCTTAACATGGATTCCGAAATAGAAACGATATATCCTCAACCTCAACAGAGGAAAAATTTTCAGTAATTAAATATCGTCAAATTGTACGTGCTCGAATAATGATTGATATCTAGATCAGGCATATCTGAATAATAACGAGTGTAAAAGCGTCCTTTTTGAGGCAGCCCCTAAACTTGATGATAGAATACATTGTCATCGACAGCGAATCTCTCTGCCAAGTTTCAGATTGATTGGATGACGGCAAACGGGTATAAACCTCCGAAAATTTTGCACGCCACAAACAAAATCATGGGCACCGGAGGGAAGGTGGAAGGACGACCACTGATACCTGGCACCCCTCTGGGTTTTGAAAATTTAAAAAGGTGCAAATTCACAGAAAAAAGCACATATGCTGTTTTTAATTTATTTGTCATGTTATAATGGGCATTTGTTTTTATTTCTTTCATTATCTTGTGTTTTTCTGTTTTGTTTTTAAAGTTGATTCTTCCACCTAATCATGATTGGGACTATTAACGACTGGATAGAAAAAGAAATATGTATTCTATTTATTTTACAATCATTTTACGTGTTTTTCTCAATTCTTGGAAAATGCTTTGCTTTTTAATTACTAGTCATCAGATATGAGACCATGAAATCTATTTTTAAAATTCAATTGAGCATTTCTTTAACTGCTCTTGTTATTCCTTTTTGATTTTTTTTTTTTTTAATTATTATTTCAGGAACTTGGAAAAATTAAATGCTACTCTTTTGCATTTTTATGTCTTCTGATTTATCTGTTCGAAACACTGTATCTAGGATACCGCGAGAAGAAGTTGGATGATAAAAACAGAAAAACTAGGGGTGTGGAACATCGCAGAACTTTCAATTACATATTGGTCATTGCACTCAAATTTTATACAGTGTTATTTACCGTTTTTATATTGTCCCACATTTAAAAATAAATGGCTTCAGTTTGGCGATATTTTTGGCAATAACTTTTACATGAGCACACAAAAAAAATCGACAAAACGGCGAAAATGACGATGTTATTCGCTTGACATTACATTGTCTTTTCTTGTCGTGAAACAGAAAATAATCAATCGTTGATAGACGATGTTCATTGGCAGAGAGCTCTATATTTAAGGTACTCGTTTTTCAACTTTTTACACTTTTATTGCATTTCTACTGGAATTTTGGAGGTGGGAATGTTTAAAACACTTAAAGAGGCCTTAGCGTGAGATTTTAATCAAATTAGTTAGTGCCGTTTTTTGGCAATTTTGCTGAAAAACATTATTTTTCATGATTGTTTTGTTAAATCATCTAATTTTCATACTAAATCTTGAAAAAAAAAAGAAGAAAGCAAATTTGAACATCGTAGGTCAATTTGTTTGGGAGTTATGCGACTTGCACTCGTATACACAGATAGGAATTTTTACAAGACAACCTTTTTGAAGTCAGGATGTTCCAAACCACGGAGAAATGCGAAAGAAAAAAAAAAGAAGAAGAAAAAAAGAAGAAAAAAAAAAGAAAAAAAAAAGAAAAGAAAAAAAAGCAAATTTGAACATCGTAGGTCAATTTGTTTGGGAGTTATGCGACTTGCACTCGTACACACAGATAGGAATTTTTACAAGACAACCTTTTTGAAGTCAGGATGTTCCAAACCACGGAGAAATGCGAAAGAAAAAAAAAGAAGAAAAAAAAAGCAAATTTGAACATCGTAGGTCAATTTGTTTGGGAGTTATGCGACTTGCACTCGTACACACAGATAGGAATTTTTACAAGACAACCTTTTTGAAGTCAGGATGTTCCAAACCACGGAGAAATGCGAAAGGAAAAAAAAAGAAGAAAAAAAAGCAAATTTGAACATCGTAGGTCAATTTGCATGGGAGTTATGCGACTTGCACTCGTACACACAGATAGGAATTTTTACAAGACAAACTTTTTGAAGTCAGGATGTTCCAAACCACGGAGAAATGCGAAAGAAAAAAAAAGAAGAAAAAAAAGCAAATTTGAACATTGTAGGTCAATTTGTTTGGGAGTTATGCGACTTGCACTCGTACACACAGATAGGAATTTTTACAAGACAACCTTTTTGAAGTCAGGATGTTCCAAACCACGGAGAAATGCGAAAGAGAAAAAAAAGAAGAAAAAAAAGCAAATTTGAACATCGTAGGTCAATTTGTTTGGGAGTTATGCGACTTGCACTCGTACACACAGATAGGAATTTTTACAAGACAACCTTTTTGAAGTCAGGATGTTCCAAACCACGGAGAAATGCGAAAGAAAAAAAAAAAGAAGAAAAAAAAAAAGAAGAAAAAAAAGAAAAGAAAAAAAAGCAAATTTGAACATCGTAGGTCAATTTGTTTGGGAGTTATGCGACTTGCACTCGTACACACAGATAGGAATTTTTACAAGACAACCTTTTTGAAGTCAGGATGTTCCAAACCACGGAGAAATGCGAAAAAAAAAGAAGAAAACAATCGACCGAAAACAATACTTTTGCATGATTAATAATAAATATTTCATTAGAAAGTGCATCTAAAAAATGAATCATTTCAACAAAAATGTAGCAGTCTTGCACTCCCCTGCAAATAATTCTACCAACGCTCATGAACAAAATCCAAGTCAATACAGGGTGTTCAGAAATTAGTTGGGCGATGAAGTTCAAACAGATCTGTATAACTCTTAATAACTAGGCATTATAAACCATTATTTCCCCCCAATTAATTTATTTTCACCATGCCATTCTGCATGAAAAAAAAATGTTTATTATGCCTAGTTATAAAGAGTTATGCATATTTATTTGAATTCCATTGCCCAACTAATTTTTGAACATCCTGTATAAAGGATTTATAAATTGGATAGGGTTTTATAATATTGTTTTATTCTTTTTGTGTTATTTTGTTTGTTTCCCTGTTTCCTGTGTTCTTATCCTGTCATGAAATTGGAAATTGTCTTTCTGATTGACAGTATAAATAAATAAATAAATAATTAATTAATTAATTAAATAAACAAACAAACAAACAAACGAACGATCGATCGATCGATCAATCAATCAATCAATCAAATAAAGAGATATCGAAATGAAATGGAACCTCATGGTCTAAAACAGGAAAATAATAGACCATGTCCTAAGAACTTCATTTTGAATAATATTTTTGTTCTTTTCTGAGAACATAGAGCAATTATTTAAAATGAAGGTAAATTGCAATAAAATATTGAAAATACAATGTTTTGCAAAGTAAACACACGGCAATTTGGTGTTTGTGATAGAGCCAATTTAATTTTAGATTTTTCTTCTTCTCCGGGTAAAATAATGATTTTTTTTCAAACACAATAATAAAAAGCACTATATTGTATAATATTTTCATAAAAACTGCTTTAAAATTCATTAGTAGATTTAGCAGTCAAATTTCACAAAAAAAATAATAATAATTAAAACGTCCGAAAAGCGAGGTGCCACCGGCCGTTAAAAAAAAAAAAAAATTGGAAAAGAAAGCTATTATCTTTGTTTGATGGATCTTAATCTAATCTGATCCATCTGTTTGATGGATCAGAAATTTAAATTTGGGACTGGGGAAGAATAATCTTGTACGAAAAAAAAAGACCAATAAAATGCTGAATGGATGAGTTCTAGATGGGAAACAAAACTGCGTTTTAATACCTAATGTACCCACCTCCCTGATGACTGTATGGTTATCGCTATGGCCTCGCATGCCAAAGGTGCTGGGTTCGAATCCCGGTTTAGGCATGGATGTTCATTGTGGTTTGGATCCGCGTTAAACTGTAGGTCCCGGCCTGTTTAGCCATCATTGTGTGCATAAAAATAGGTCTTTGAGCGTAAAAACCGCCCAATACCTGTTGTAAATAAGGACTATGAGGCGTTTAAATTGCTTTTTGGTGTGTTTTTGTGTTTGCTTTATTTGAAATGTTGGCGTTGCTTTGGTGGAAGTCACGATCTCACCCTACTTGATTGAAGTCGTTTTGCTTATAATACAAACAAAATTGAAGTTGGCAATTAGATAAATCACATTTGGTCTATTCTGGCGTGAATGGTTTTAACAAAACGGGGTAGAAACAGCCTTCACATAGTAAAATAAAAATTTAAAAAAAAATGCCGGATGGTCCGTTTTGGCACTTAACACCTAAAGTAAAAGCGCTTTTGTCAGATATTTAGTAAAACTGTCGGTTTACCAATAATTGAAAATTAAATTATTCTGATTTTACAATTCAAGATAGATTAGTTACATTAAAGTTAGACAGTTAAACATAGATTGGGAATAGCAATTTACTCATCGTGATTGTTTTAAATTCTGATCTATAGTATATAAAAAATATTCAGGTAACAACTTTAGTTCTATGGAGATACTGTATTGTAAATTCTTTGTCCAGATATTAGACAAAGCTAAAGTGTTTGCATCAAATCTTTATTTTACAATGGAAAAGTTTTGAATTCCTTGAAATGCTTTAGAAGTTAACAAATGTGAACAATGTAAACATTTATAAAAAACGATGGTTGAATGTAGTTGTCTTTTTATTTTTAACGTGCTAAAATACTTCTACATTTATTGTAATTTTATACAGCTTTTACATCTTTTTTTATTATTTAGTTTGAAAATTTACGTAGGGTAGGCTGTAGTATAAGTTTAGTACTGCATTGGTTGTAGTGTATCTCGAAGATACACTTTGATTAAACTTTATGTTGTTAACAAAAAGGTAGTGATAAAAAATACCTAAAGATCGTGTGTTATCATGCAGCAATAAAGGCTTTAGAGACGATTTTAAAGCAATTTTCACAAAACGTGTTTGAACATAGCTTTCGCCAATGCCTGATGAAACGGGTCAATTGGTTAGCATAGTCTTTAACCACTAAAAAAACCTATTCATGCTATTGATTAACTTTCTTACCCCCCCCCCCCCCCCTCAACTTGAAAAAACGAATTATCATCTACAACTAGTCTATCTGCCAAGTTTCAGGTCGATTAGATGACGGCAAGTGGGTTAATTAGCCCACCGACGATTTTGCCTGCCACAAACAAACAAAATCGAAGTTAATAAAGTACTAAAAAATGCGAAATGAATTACATTTTGGGAATAAATGTTTTGTAGCAACAGTCATAATCTCATTTTCAGATTCCTTATAAATGTTAAATTATAATAGTGTTTCAGCTATACAACAAAATTAAAAATCTGTACAACAATGTATAATATGATTTCGACTATCAACTTTATTTTATAAGATATTTAAATGCGTTCGTTTTTAAATTTTACACGACAATGTTTCACCATGAATAAAATGTACTTTATAAAACTACAAGTAATTATTTATATTATGATGAAATATTATAGAGTTAATAAATTCAATTGGATATTTGCTGATAAAACTGTCTGAAATTTGGAGTTTTTCAAAAATCCAAGAGAATACCATCCAGAAGATCTTTTCAAGCACAATTTTCCTACATTAGCCCCCATAACTGGAAGAAATCTAAAAAGACATCACCAGACAAATCGCCAATCTACAAGAGACATGCCATAATTCCCATCGTACCTGCTCGTTTTCGAATGCAGAGTTTACAGAGCGTCGACCCGCATGAATCGAACTCAACCTCTATTTCACACTAGGCATATTATCTGCATCTTATCTATGAATTTAAGAAATTTTCAAACAGATTAATGGCACAAAAAAAAAAAAAAAAAAAAAAAACATTAATTTTAAGTAAACCATGTTGCAATATCTTAATTAAAAATAACATCACTGCTTTTTAATTTTATATATTAGAGTAACACCTAAAAATTCCACTTACAATGAAATTTTATTTTATAATTTTATTTTGTAATCAAGGCTTTGAGCGCCAGAACGGATCATCCCACAATTTGATTTTTGCTATTTCTACCCGGTTTTTTTTTTTTTTTTTTTTTTTTTTTAAACCATTCAAGCCAGAACGGAACAAATGTGGTTTATCTAATGTCTAACTAAGTTGACCATTAGGTAAACACATTTGATCCTTTCTGACATGAATGGTTTTGACTGAATTAGTTATTAAAATCTACATGGCCACACATTGCAATATATTGAGTCTGTAAATGTTAGTACTGTATAACTTAATTTTTATTTTTTCCAGATAAAAAAAATTGGTCAAGGAGCATTTGGTGAAGTCTATCATTGCAAAGATAGAAAAGATGGTAGTCAAGTGGCCATTAAAATTTTTTCAAAGGAAAAAGATTCCACTACAGCTAATCAACTTTTAAAATTGGAAGTCAGTGTTTTGAGAGCATTACAAGGTAAATAGATACATGAAAAACTGTGCAGTGCTTTCATACCGTTAAAGAATTTATAATTTTTTTAACTAGAAAATCATGGCTGAAGAAGAACAAACAAATTACAATATTTTAAATACTCAAGTATTTCTTGTACTAATTTTTCATATTCGCGTAGGTACTGTCTGTCTATTAGAGAATAGCTCCCAATGGAAAGTCTGACTAATAGCTGTCACTATGGAAACAAAACCCGTTGATTTAAAATAAGGGTATTGCATGCAAGAAATTCACTTCCAAAAGGGTTACAGTACAACATATTTAGATGTCGTTCTCCTGGAATACCTTGTGGGGCTAGTCTTGTTTTCATGTTAACCAACAATGTTAGACATCTTGACAGGGGCTATCATTATGATAGTTAGACTGTAAGCTAATTTTTTTTAATTAATACATTCATACTCAGCTGCAATCTTTTCGAAAAAAACTGCATATCTAACTCAGCCAGTAAACTCTTGGTTAAAATTGTAGGTTTTAATTTGCTTCATAAATACAAATTAATATAACAATTTATTTGATTTAGAAATTATTTTTTTCAAAAATATTAAAGAACATTTAGCACAATTTGAAAGCAAGAAACTAATTTTGTAAATACTGTTACGTGAAAATTATTTTCCTAAGTTTGTTTCATTTGGCAAAACAATGTGTTTTGATTACTTAGCGAAAATATTTAAGAACATTTAGCACAATTCGAAAGTAAGAAGCTAATTTTTTAAATACTTTTACGCGAAAATTATTTCCCAAAGTTTGTTGCATTTGGCAAAACAATGAGGTTCGATTACTTAGCGAAAACATTTAAGAACATTTAGCACAATTTGAAAGCAAGAAGCTAATTTTTTCAATACTTTTAGGTGAAAATTATTTCCCAAAGTTTGTGGCATTTGGCAAAACAATGAGGTTTGATTACTTAGCCATGGAGTTGTTAGGACCCAGCTTGAGCGAGCTTAGAAGAAAACAACCAGACAGAAAATTTTCCCTCAGTACTACCTTAAGACTTGGGGAAATGATGCTCAAATGTATTCAAGCTCTGCACAGAACTGGATTCGTACACAGAGATATCAAACCTGTAAGAATGTGCAATATTTATTAGTTTTTGTTAAATCATAGTGTATTTATTTATGTATGCAGATCGAGGGGAAGAGGGTGTAGCTTATTAAAAACCTCACTGTATTTTTATTTTTTTATTTTTTTACTTTTTTTTATTTTTTTACTTTTTTTTATTTTTATGGAAATGACTCCAAATAAAAATTAGATTTGCTTACCAATGCACAAAATTGAAATGAATAGTATCCTTACTTTTCTTTTTCTTGTATAATTAAAATATTAGTCCAAAAGAATAATAAGCTGCATAATTTTAACACCCCTCATAATTTACTCGAAATGAGTCTTATTTATAATCCATATCATAATAATAAAAACTTATACACGTAATATTAAAAACAGGAGGAAATTATCTCTAAAAAGTTAAAAAAAAAAAAAAAATATTCAGAGGGAGCCATTCCGCCCCTGCTCCATATACTTAATGCTTTATGCTGCTAGACCTAATGCCATTGATCTTCTCCATAGACCTAATGCCATATCTTCTCCATAGACCTAATCCTATAGATCGTCTTCATAGACCTAATGCTCAATTTCTGCCAGAATATTGCTTTAAAACAAATAACATTTTATAACAGGTATACAGTCAGGAATGAAAGTTCATTAAAAAATTTGAAGGCAAACAAAACTACAAGTTTTTTGTTATTATTATTACACTTAAAAAGTTTGTAAGAGCAAGTTTATAATTTACTTAAAACAATTAGTAAAAAAAAAAATCACCAGTTATTTTGACTTTGACTTCAAATTTCTTTAATGAACTTTTATTACTGATATTATGGCTGTTATAAAATTTCATATCCTTCAAAGCAATACTGCGGCAGAAATTGTGGCTGAAAAAATAAAGCATTAGGTCTATGGGACAGGGACAAACTGACGTTCCTTCTCGAAAAGTTGAAATTTTTCCAAATGACGTTTCAAGGAGAGCAATTATCGGAGAAACAATCAGTATTTTATCGAGTTGTTTTTATTTTGGTCTAAAATATCCTTTGCAACTTTCCAAATAAGATACATACTATAAAAGCCCTTAAAGTGTCACACTTCCATCTGGTGGTAAAATTTTGAACCGATTTTCATTTTTTTTCTTTCCATTACATTCCCATATGATTTTAGTAGTCGTATACAAAATTTACTTAGATTTGTTGATGCACACTGTTTCCTAATATTTCTCATTAAGGGGACTTGGTATCCTTACAACTATTTTTTTAATTTAAGCCTTTAAAATTATAATTTTTGCATATTTAGAATTATTACTAGAAAAAAACACTAAATTAAAAAAAAAAAAAAAAAAAAAAAACACTTAGATCTCTAAAATTTCAAAATTTTAAATTTATTTTTAAAAAATCAACTTTTTCATTTCTCAATATTTTTTTTTTTTTTTTTTTTTTTTTTAATTTCCAAGTAATATATTCTAACTTTTTAGGCACCGGATTTTGAATAAGTAAAATATTTTTCGAGTAAAACGATAATTACTGTACCTATAGATAAAAAAGCGTAAAAAGGAAAAATTTTAACATTTAAATTTGTAAAAAAAAGTTTATATTTTATTCAAAAATCCATGCCTATTTTTGTGAAATAAATCTTTAGAATAACTCAAAAAAAAATTCAAGTCATTTCATTCATATTTGTTGAAATTTTAGCATTTTGAATAAAGTGGGAATTCCAAAAAAAACACGTACTGAGAAAAATACGTCCGATACATTAAAGGAGCTATTGCAGCTATGCTAAATTCTCCATAATAATGTAATTTTTGTTCAATTTCTGCTATCGGATCAGCTCAAAAACTTCCCAGTATAAGGAGATGGTTCCAAAGATTATAAACACGTAAAAAATAGAAAATTGATATTTTTTTATAATTTTTCGTGAAAACAAGGGGTACCAAGGTCGATGAATTTCATAAACTCTGACAGGATAATAATTTTTGAAGGATAATAATCTCAGAATCGTCTAAGTATTGAATAAAAGGCACTTTTCATAGTTCTTAGTGGAAAACACTTCCCAATATCGCTCGACATTGGGTAATCCCGATGTAGACAATTGTAAACCGGCCGTTGTTACGGATCTTGGCAAATCCGGCCCGACACTGGATAAAACATATACTGGAAGGTTTAAAATATTGATTAACACTTTTATATTTGAAATATATTTAAGAATATACGGAATATAAAAAAATATATTTTGTGATGTTTTTGACATGTTTTTAAAAAAAAAAAAATCCTGCATTTTGGAATGACACTCGAGTTTCGGCCAGGATTGAATAATCTTTCAGAACCCCCGTTTTCGACATTAGGCAACAACCTGGGACGATTCTTATAAACCATTAAAATATAAAATTTTGGACCATGACTGCACTTATCCTAAGGATTAGGGTAAGTGCAGACATGTGGCGCAGATATAATGTAGAAAAATTCAGTGCAAATGAATTTCAAAATCAACTATACTTTAACATATGTTCAAAACCAACTATGCGTATCCCAATTCACTCAGAAGTTTAACTTAAATTTCGCTATTTTTTTTTATCAGAAATTATTTCTTAGCATACAGTTCATACTAAGAACGCCGACCAAACGGTATAGTGGTTAGCGTGCTAGCTTCTAGACCGCGAGGTTGAGGGTTCGAGTCACGTATTAGGCATGGGTGTTTGTAAATGTATGTTGCCTTGTCTAATGACGAATGTTTCGGCGCATTATAGCCCTCGTGTTGCTGACGACGACAGATAATCTGAATACAACCAACCAACCATACTAAGAACTGTGTAATCCTTGATTCATTATCAAAATGAATGCTTTTAAAATGAAATAATATCAACTTTAAGAAGAATTTGTATTATAATTTTAAATGGCATTTTAATAAATTTTAAATATTTTATACAAATTAGACTCTAATTTTCAAATTTTTATTTCAAATTAAAAATGCTTTTTTTTTTTCTTTCTTTTTTTTTCTAGAGTAATTTTGTGATGGGACTCGGCAAAAACACCAGAAAAGTCTTCCTTCTAGATTTCGGTCTCTCGAGGCAAATTCTTTTAGAAAACGGAGAAATGCGACCAGCTAGACCAAAGGCATCCTTCCAAGGGACACCCAGATATGCATCTATAAATGTTTTAAAACACAGAGTAAATATTTTTGCTTACTTTTTATTTAACTTTTTATTAACTGTTCTTAAATTATTTCTTCGCAGTTTTTAATAAAGTTAAGGGGGTCTGGGACTCAAAATTAAAAAAATTCTGATGTTATTTTTAATTATTGTAAAAAATAATAAAAATATTTCTGAATAAAATGACAAAAAAATTGTTTTTATCATTAGTAGAACTTGAAATATTTTAGTTTTTGTTGTATGATAACTGTATTTTTGACGTGCTATCTTGAAACTTTTCTCGGTGATGGGTTTTTGTCCCTTTTTTGAATTTGAATGGATATAACTTAAAAACTATTTATTATAAATATATGAGACTTACCACAATTATTTTTCACTTATATTTCTTTAATTTGTCCTCAGGAATTGTGTATTTTAATTTAACTTTTTTTAAAAAAGTTTTTTGGTACTTGGCATACTATGGGTGGTTATTTAATTTTTGCATATATATATATATATATATATATATATATAAATTTTCTAGATGTTTTATTGAAAAATCATGAAGACAATTTATGATATGAATTATAAGAAGTAATAAGTAATTTAATACAAAAATGAAGTGATTTTTTTAAATCTATAAAATTTAAGCAATGTCAAAATTTTGTACTTTTTTAATTTAAAAAAAATATTTTAACTTGAAAATTTAAAATAGTTTTTTGAATTTCAAAGCATAATACAGTACTGCATAAATCATATTTTACACTGTCATCCACCGATGGCTGACGCGGCAGCAGCAGACCTATATTCCGGTGACTTCGATGTGATTTTGAAAATCAGTTTTTACTTTCAATTGCTCATATGTTTATATATGTTAATGAAAGTATAGTATTCGGTCATTTTTTTTTATTTATTAGTATTATTATTATTATTTGCATTTCTTTACGTACGTTTTGGAACATCCTGATTTCATAATAGCGATGGAGAAAAAATGTCTTTTAGTTTGCCCGTATGTATGTGTGTACGTGGTCAACATAACTCCCGAACAAATTGACCAACGATGTTCAAATTTGGTGTGCGGGTTTGTGGTGGCCATAAGACCTATTATTATGGTTTTCGTCAAAATCCGGCATGTGCATAAGGTTGAAATCATAAAAAAAGTCATGTTTTTGCAATTACTAAAAAGTGGCTCTAACAATTTTGATTAAAAACTCTGTGCTATTACCTGTTAAGGTGTTCTAATCGTCCCCACCTTCAAAATTCCAGTAGAAATGCAGTAAAAGCGTAAAAAGTTGAAAAACGTGTGTCTTTAACACAGAGCTCTCTGCCCTAGAGCATCGTGCATCAACAATTAATTCTTTCTGTTCCACACACAAGAAAGGACAATTTCATATCTATCGAATAACATCGCCTGGCGTTTTTTCTGGTAATTTTTATTTAAATATGTGAACATATGAAAACGGTAAATAATATAATAAATTTTAATGCAATGACCAATATTGTAGTATAATTGAAAGTTGTGCGATATTCCACATCCCTAGTTACCAGATACCTTTATTTTGAGTTGATAATTAATTTATTCTTTTGTCTTCACACGATAGATCATCCTATAGCAAAAAATAAATCGTTATTCTATTCCTTGGGTCAACTTTACTTGTCCCTTGAGTATACGCTGCAGGATGGATCCTTCTGCGTAAAGATATTAGAGGTCGGCGATATATCGATACAATGATATTTTTATCGATATTTCTAAAAAAATATCGATATTAAAAATATCGATAAAAATCACCGATGTATCGATATTTTCAACAAATTTTAGTTTTTTGATAATCGTTTTGTAGTTCCATGTGTTTTTTTCGATTTTCTTTATTCCCTTTTCAAAAACTTCAAAATTAAAGTTTGAATTTGGCTGAGAGACAGTTAAAATGTCACCAATATTCAATATTTTGCCATACACTCAAAAGCTATTGAAACTTATCTAAATTTTTCTTAAAACACTGTACCAATTAAGCGAAAATATAATTTTTTTTTTTTTTTTTATTTTTTTTTTTGTAATAGATCCATTTCAGTTGAAAAAATAGTCACCTTACAAAAATGCAATCATGAAAAGTAGAAATCCCCGAAAAACTTTGTTTCTGGTAAAATTGAAAATCAAAAAAAAAAATCATGTATCGATATATCGACATTTTATCGATATTTTTTTCAATGCAACGATATAGTATCGATATTTATTTTGATCGATGTTTGCGACCTCTAAAAGATATAGTCCCTGACAAATCACAACTTTTATAGCAATATTGATAACCTGCACACATGGTTTTGTATTAAACTTAAATATATGTTGATAACAAAAAGAAAATAAGCGCTTTTAAGTTTAAATTTTTACTAATATTTTACTTTTCTAACCACGGATACTATAAAAGTTTTGACGAATTGGCCACACATCGTTCCAATCACCAATCAGAGCGTAGTAAAACCGGTTCACACATCGTTGTAGCGTATTCAATAAGCTCAAGTTAACTTGTCCCAATGTATTGCAATAGCAAGAACGGAACTGCGTATGAGGGAAAACCGATATGTGCTCGGTCAACATAATATAACTGGTAACTTTTGTTATTTTGACAATCAGGCATTGACGATACAACACAGCAGCGTTTCTAGATGTATAATCATTAGTTTTGTTATGGAAAATTTCTGGTGGATGTAGTTATATCTTACACATTATAATTATAGAAACTTATTTTTTTAGGAAGCTGGACGTCACGATGACTTGATATCTCTTTTTTATGTTTTATCAGAATTTGCATTTCAAGAACTACCTTGGAAAACTTTAAGAGAATTACATGATGTAAGTTGTAACTCATTTTATTTTATTTTCTATAGCTAAATATATTTTTTAAATTTATGTTTTTATGATAAAGTATTACCAATTGTCACACTCTTTCTCAGTTAAATTAACCATCCTTTCTACTGACCTAGGAGTCCCGAGTTCGACTCACATTAGCGCACATTCGCTCCAAACACCTATATCTCCACATACATGCCACACCAACAGGAGGACAATGTTATTTCCATGGATTTTATATGCAGTGGCCCCGTTATTTCTACACACCAGTATTATGCTCGGTGGCTCGAACCTACAACCAGGCTCGGCCTGGCCCACCGTGTACCGGGACATATCCCGGTGCGCCCTCTCCAAAACCTTGTCACGGCGCGGCGCCTTCCGAGAACAGTGGAATTTTTTTTTAATAAATATAGATTTTAAATTTAAATAATTAAGTTTTTGATTTTAAAGTGAGTTTATCTGTATCTTTGAAGATGGAATAAATTTAAAATGTAAACTTAGAGTTTTAGTCAAGTTTCATGTATTACTATCGGAACAGAACACAACATATATTGATTAATCGATTTAGTTTTTCTTTTCCCGGTGAAATGAAACTGAATGTGTACCGTAATTTCCAGCTACTTTTTTTATATATAAAATTAAGGCTGTATGGAGTGGGATATATATATATATATATTTATATATATATATAAATAATAAAAAAAAACGGGGAAATTCTTTAATGTTACTTTACGCAAATGTAAATTAATACTTTTTTTTATCAAATGATTACATAATTTTTCTCTCTCAAGCAATACTTGCTTTTCGGTGGGAAATGTAGCAAGAAATTGGAAATTGCAGCCAAAAATTGACAAAATGTATATTTTTCGGATTAAGTAGACGCTGGGATAAAAAATAATATATAGAAGACCATATTAACTCTATCGGTAGTAAAACCATTTTTTACCTTTGCACTTGAATGTCACATTAGTGGTTTTGTTAACAATGCGTTTTAAATAATTTTTAAACTCTTAGCTCTTCTTTTATAAACTTGACAGTTCACTAAGCAAACTTGATCACATTTTAGTTAACATGAATATTATAAACTATTCATAAAAGCAATTAAAGGAATTTTTTACGTTACTATTGAAATTACTAAAAAATACATGGCATACAATTGAAAACATTTAAGGACATTTAAATTTTTAACCGTAAACGTATTCCAAATATTTTCTGACCAATTCATGAGACAGTTAAGAAATTTTAATTTTCTCAGTTTCATAAGACAACGATAAAAAAATTCCCTCAATCAATTTCAGTTATTATCAAAAATAATAAGATTCATATTTAATCTTGTAGTTATTTCATTTCGGGGAGGTTAAAGTCACTGAAAATGACAACTACTCACTTCGCTCTGTGAATTTTTTTTCTTTCTTTCTAATACATTAGTTTCTTCATCAGCATCAAAATCAGTAATAACCTTTTGCTATATTTTTCTTTTTTGAGTTATTAATTAAAGTCTGTCGTACACACTATTTTAAGACATCATCAACTGTTCATAAAGCTCTTTCATTTCGTAACGATAAATGTATTCTACGTAAAAAGTTAAATGATCATTAAAAATCTGCAAAAATTGTAAATAATAAATATATCGTGTTTTAACCCTTAGTTAGTTTGCGTGGTTGACAAATGTCCCATTCAATCAATCTATTGATAAATTGATTGTAGGGCAAGCCCATGATCAAATGATTCATACAGTTTTTTTTGTTTTTTTTAAGTTATTTCAAAAATATTTTTTAATTCTTACTTTATTCTGTTCAATAATGTTATGTTTTTAATTAAAATACCCACTTACTTTGATATTTGGTCACGAATTTAATGGTATGCACGAAAATTTGAATTTGGGGGACATTTGTCACCCACGCGACTAACTGCAAGACAAAAGGTCACGCGTCTAACCAGGAGTCTAATTTAGTCAAGTTATCATAAAAAGGTTGTGTGAAAACAGCACTGAAATAAAGCGGCATCATGCTTTTTAAAATAGCCTAGTAATAGTGAACATGTCATCGTTTTTTGTATCTTTATTAGTCATCACTATGTGCAATTTATGTTTGGTATTGTAACTTGAAATTTTATACATAAAAATAACTGCTTTCACTCTATTCTGTTCATTTCTATACGTCTGGCCGCAGTGGTTCCGCAGTGGTTCATGCAAAATGAGTGAGTATAAACTCATTGGTGTGAGACAGGGCCTTAGACAGGGGGGGATCCCCGGGACACCTCCCCCACCACCCCGAAATTGTGTGAAATCTTATTTTACCACTTCTCCTTTTTTTTTTTTTTTTTTTTTTGTGTGTGTAACTTGTTATGTGTATTTAATCAAATCTTCAACCATAACCCCCTCCCCCCTCCCATCCCCGGAATTGTGTGAAATCTTATTTTACCACTTCCCCTTCTTTCTTTCTTTTTTTTTTTTTTTTTTTTTGTAACTTGTGTGTATCCTGGCTACGAGCTTGGTGTAAGACGGGGTAAGGCGCCCTCTCGAATGTTGGTCCACCGCCCTCAAAGGTGAACCAGGCCGCCCCTGCCTACAACCTTTCAGTTATAAGACATACGTTCTAGCTAATCCATCCACTTTGAAGAACAATTGTTAGTAAACAGAATTGTTGCTATATTAAAACAGAATTGTTGCTATATTAAAACAGAATTATTGCTATATTAAAACAGAATTGTTGCTATATTAAAACAGAATTAAGCTTTACAAGTTCAATGGCAATCCCTTAAAATTATTCCATGTTTCGATTTAGCACACAAAAAGTGAGTTTACAACAATGGCTAGTGATATTAGTTAATGTCAAAAGAAACATCGTTTTTTTTTTTTTTTTTTAGGCTACAAAGTTAAATAATTAATCTTTTTTTTTTTTTTTTTTTTTTTTTTTTTTTTTTTTTAAATGAGAGTTTGCTAAAGACCGAACGTAAATAACATGCAACTTTGGGACTCAACAGATTTTTTTACTTAGTAATTAATCACTAAAACAATTTAAAAATTTAAGGTATAGAAAGAGAGACAGATTTTTTTTAACCTTCATTAGATTCATCGTGGTCGACCCTCCCTCCCCCTCTCCAATCAAAGAATTTTCTTTTTCCTATAAAGACTTTTGCTGGTCTCATATTAGTTGTTGAATCGGCACAATGGTAAAAAGTTGGAAAGGATTAAAATAAAATGGACATAAATGACATTGAAATACTTGCTCCGAATTTTTTTTTATATTTACTTTGAAAATCAATCAAATGGAAATTTTCAACTTGAATTTAGTCTGCAATTTTATTAAGAATTATTTTTTAAAAAACAATAAACGTGGCTAATATCTATATTATGGTTGTTTTTGCATTATTGCGATTCAACTCTTTCTGTTAATCTCGAACTAATATCAGTAAATGTCCATCTTTGTGTCAATTTTTAAATTTGCTTTCAAGATAATAGGAAAACATATCATATATTCTAATTTCACAATTTACTGGTTTCAAAATCCTTTGTGTGTTCATTTGTATAGGTGGCTGAAGCAAAAGATACGTATGACCACCAGATTATGGTGAAAGAGTTTCCTGATGGTTTCCAACATTACTTTCATCACATTAAGGACTTGACTTATTGTGATGAGCCAAACTATGAACTTCTATACTCAGTGTTTGACCAGTGCATTAAGTTACGTGGGGTAAAAGAAACTGATCCATTTGATTTTGAAATAAGTGATGAGATACCTTTTGTAGAACTCCAGAAAAAAGGAAGCTCTTTATCTGCTCAATCACAGTAAGTACATTTTATATTTGGTCTTGTATTGGGACAGAACATATCGTCGTTTTTGAGTGAAAAGGTGCTAACCTCACCAATTCACATTTTAGTATTTCTGGAACCAATAAGAAATACTTAGCTATTAGTAAAAGCATTAACTCTACCACTTAAATAAATGTATCCCAAGTAACAATTATTCCTCTACCAATAGTCGGTCTTTCATTGTTCTCGATGACACGGTGAGCGACTAACCGCTGGCTTCTTGTACGAAAGTCATTAACTCATCCGCAACTTGTCCCAAACGTCTTCATGTATCATAGGTACCCGAAGAATTCAAATCAGAATTCAATCAAATTAATGAGGTTAGTTGAAAATAATTGTACCACCTATTACCCGATGGAAATAAGATTTTTTACCAACTTGATCACTAAAATAAATTTATCCTAAGTAACAACTACTCCGGGGCCGATAGTCGGTTTTTCATCGTTCTTGATGACATAGTGAGTGGCCAACCATCGACCTCTTGTACGAAAATCATTAACTCGTCTGCAACTTGCCCCAAACGTCCTCTTGGATGATCATCCATGGTTCCCGAAATTTTTTAATCAGAATTCAATCAAATCCCAATGCATTAAGGAGAATAGATGAAAATAATTGTACCACCTATCACCCGATGGAAATAAGATTTTTTACAAACTTGATCACCAAAACAAATTTATCCTAAGTAACAACTACTCCTCCACCGATAGTCGGTTTTCCATCGTTCTTTATGACGTAGTGAGTGGCTAACTATCGACCTCTTGTACGAAAGTCCATCGCATACTCATCCGCAAATTGACCAAACAACGTCCTCTTGGATGATCATCCATGGATCATAGGTTCCCGAAAAATTTTAATCAGAATTCAATCAAATTCCAATGCATTAATGAGAATAGATGAAAATAATTGTACCCCCTATCACCCGATGAAAATAAGATTTTTTACCAACTTGATCACTAAAATAAATTTATCCTAATTAACAACTACTCCTCCACCGATACTGGCCGATCAAACGGTATAGTGGTTAGCATACTAGCTTCTAGACCACGAGGTTGCGGTTTCGAGTCCCATGTAAGGCATGGGTGTTTGTAAATGTATGTTGGCTTGTCTAATGACTAATGTTTCAACGCATTATAGCCCTCGTGTAGCTGACGGTGTCAGATAATCTGAAAACAACCAACCTCCACCGATTTTCGGTTTTCCATCGTTCTTTATGATATAGTGAGTGGCCAACCGTCGATCTCTTGTGCGAAAGTTCATCGCATACTCTTCAGCAACTTGCCCAAAACGTATTCTTGGATGATCATCCATGGATCATAGGTACCCGAAATATTTTAATCAAAATTCAATCAAATTCCAATGCATTAATGAGAATAAATGAAAGTAATTGTTTCGCTTTTTACCTGATGGAAGTAAGATTTTTTACCGATCTGATGATTCTACAGAATGTTGAGGTTGTATTGCCAAATCACAACCATCAGCACAAGTTGACGTTAATATGATTTTTCTCAATGAATTTTCTATCATTGGTAGATGATGGAAATAACTTCAATTATCGTTATCGAATTGCGGTCAACAATTGGTGGCCGATGAGTTCGGATAAGTTTCGATCATTAACTGAGGAATCGTGTACCAGCGATTGTTATTATAGGGATGAGAAATGAGTGATACACAAAAGCTCTAAGCTCATATTGTATTAGATACTGAGAAGGCTTTTTTTTTCCTTTTTTTTTTTTTTTAAATCTTAGAAAAGGTGGAGTTAGCTCAATTTCACTCTAAGCCGACAATATTTAGATATTTGGATATAATATTTTCATATAAATTTCTTTTGTATAATAAGAATTGCACGTTAAATGTTTTTTTATAAATACAAGTCAAAAATAAACTTTTTTGTATTGTTCATGCTAGTAAAAATAATGTTCATCCTTACAGAGCAAGTTTTTATTATATGCAATTTTAAATTGTTTTTTTGACATGGATATCAATAAAAAAAAGGAAAAAAAATTATTATTATTATTCATGTTAAATTGTAATTTCTTTATTTATTGTTTTGGATTACGTGCCTGTCTGACTTGTAGATTTTTATTGGTTTGGTCTCATTCTGATCTGTGTTACTTTACATATTAACATTTTGTCTCATAGAGCTTCTGTAAAGTGTATATTTTTGGAACATGTGTAGATGCGAGGATAAAATAGTTCCATAAAGCCCTTTTCACAGATCTGACTTTGTTTCCCATACTTTTTATTGCTGTATATTAAAAGCTTCTAATAACATAAATGCTACAATTTTCTTTGAAAAAGTAAAAGTAAGACCAATGGAGTAGAAAGTTATCTTTTATAATAACTAATAACAACAATCCTTTGCAAACTAAAATATGTAATTTTGTATGCTTACAGGAAAACTCAAAGTGATGTCCTGATTGTTAAATGTGATTCCATCGAAAAGCCTGAGGTAAAAATTCTTACCTATTTCTAAATTAATAAACTGTATATACAGTGTTCAGAAACCACCGCACTTAACTATCTATGTTCATATTTTTGAACAAAGAATTAGAATACATGCAGTTTGGAGTATGAATCGAAAATTGATATTTAAATAAATATTGTCAATTGAAGTTAGCCAGTGAGATTTCAGAAAAGTATATTTATTAATTTATTTTATACTAAAGCTTACAAGAAAGTATGTTTTTTCCTGTTTGAAAAAATAATTAAATGTTGTGGGATAGACGATTTTGAAGAAAATATATTTGCTTGACTTTTTGAAAATGTATCTTTGTTTTTGTTCAAAATTTGATTCTATAAAAATAATTACATTTAAAAGCACTCTGATTTCAATAGAAATGAAATTTTACTTTATTTGACTTTGAAAAAGTACAATACAAAACGTTTAAAAATGACAGCTTTCAAATTCATTCATTCACATTCACCGAATAAGTATACCAAACAAATCTGTATCTCAGAGCCAAATGAGCCTGATTCGAACATTTGTAGATTTTATTTTTATTGCTGTTTATGTCAGATAATTCGTTTTCAATCTAACCATGCCATACCAACTCACTTGAAAGAAATTTCTATAACATTTAGTGGGAGTTATATTAGGACTTTATACAGTGTGTTCAGAAATTAGTTGGACAATGGAGCTCCAAATAGATCTGTTTAACTCTTAATAACCAGGCATTATAAACCATTATTTTCTCAAACTAATTTACATTCACCATGCCATTCTGTATGAAAAAAAAATGTTTATTATGCCTAGTTATTAAGAGTTATACAGATCTACTTGGAGCTCCATAGACCAACTAATTTGTGTGCACCCTGTATACAGGATCCTATGGGAGTAGTGTTACGCTTTCCCATCTCCTTTAAAGTTGCCCAATTTGGTCTGAGATACGCTTAGTTCTTTCTGAGGTGTGCAATTCCTTGTGAAAACTTTAGATATAAGATTAAAACTGCAAAACTTTTAATTTTATGAGTATATTTCTATTGAAATTATGATCCGTTTCTGAATTAGTTTTTATTTCAGAATGTGAAAGAGCAGCTAAATAACATGAAGCCTCGTAATGGATTGATTGAAAACTTTGGTGAATCGAATTTAACAGAAGATTGTTCTAAGAAGAAGAAGGAAGGGAAGAACATTGAGAACCTGAATACAAATTCAAGAAATAATGACACTTATTGTAAAGATACTAAATTTATAACCCCTCCTGGTAATGACTGTCAATTAAAAACACATGCCTCTATTACCTCGGACCTAGAATCTGCAATTCCTAATAATCAAAACACCACACATACTACACAGCTCACTGCTGAACCTAAAAAAGAGTGCACTTCCCATCAAAATGCAAATATATTAGGTGATTCCATTTTACCAGGCAATTCCACTTTTGAGCAGAAAGAAATAAACCAAGAAGATAATTTTCAATTGCATAACAAAAACTTATGTGAAGAACTGTTTAAAAATCGAGCTACAGGCCTAATTGGTTCGGCAGTACCTATAGAAGAGCTGTATCTAAAGGAAAATAAGCCAATTAGAGTGAAGTATGGACATACAATACGTCGCTCTGTTTCTCAGCCTGCTCGTACTCTTTCTCATATTAAAAATGTTTTAAATGAATTTGATAAATCTCAAGAACACAAAGGGCTTCCTCGATGTCGAAGTTGTTCAGTGATTTCTTTTTCTATGCGATCAGATTTAAAACGTCCTTTGAAACAGCAAGCATTACTTGTAGCAAATACGAATAAAGTGCAAAATGTAGCAGCATTGAAAAAAATTCATTCTGTTCACATTGACAGTCGACAAAAATCTTTACCTATCATTTTAACTCATTTGACAAATCTTGACGACAACATGAATGAACCTAAAGCGCATTCCGAATCAGCTATTTCATTACAAAGATATTCTGTGAACAAGACCAGCATATACGATAACGTGGCTTCTATAATCAATGTTCCAGATACTTCACAGAGCATGAATTTAAATTTAAATTTAGTTCCAGACAGTAAAACTGATTTAAAGAAAAGTCTTTCCGATTCAAATTTAAGTCTCCGAAAATATACCAAATACTTTCAAAACAAAAGTAAGAAAGATATTATAAATTATTGTAACGTAATCTGCACAAAATACATGCCTGAAAGTATTCTCGATCATCAAGAAACTTGTGAACGTGGAAAAGAAACCAATCCTGATTCTCTAAGTGGATTGAATACTCCCAATTTCAGTCGTCGTAAATCTTCGGCGAGCGTTTTTGAAAATGTTCAGAAACTTAGCTCAATAAGTGAAAAAGACTGCCATGGTAATATTGTTATTACAAACGAATTTTCTGTTGGTGATAATGAATTGAAAAATGAAAATGCCTGCAATGAAAATTCCTTCCAAAAGAATGAGAATGCTACACCTCAATTATCTGCATTATGTGAAACAAATATAAACACAGATTCTAGGATTCAAAGCTCATTTTCAAATGTAAATGATTCTTTGCATTCATCTATAAAGGAACCTACAAACTTAAATGTTCCACTTGCTCTTACAAATGTTTCTGTTGGTGGAAATAGCAGTTCTGAGTCATTTCATAAACTCTCCAATAGTACGTCAGAAAATATTTTGCAGTCTACAAAAAATGAGACACCTCAAAAGGAAGTAACATCTGAAGAAACCGCCTTATTAGATTTTAATAACTGTAATAAAATAGATGATTACTTCCATACTAATGAAAATATCATACCTCAAGAATCTAAATCTTATAAAGAAATTACTAACCCATCTCTGGGTAATAAAGACTTGTCACTCAATAACTCATTAAATTTATTAAAGAATAACCATCCGCAAATTGATGTTCCAGAAATGGTTTTGAAACCTATAGTTCATGAAGATAACATGTCATGCTCTGAGTCAATTAATAAACTTTCTAGAAGTCTATCAATAAGTATGCAACAGTCAATAGGACATGTAGAACAAGAACATGTGTTGACTTCAGAAGCCATTTTATTGGATTCTAAAACCTGCAATGAAACAGATAACTCGTTTCAAAACAATGAGTTTATCTCACCTCATGCTTCTGAATCTGACGAAAAATGTACAAATTTATCTAATCCTAATAAAGGCATACCTCCAAATGTAAATGATTCTTCTAATTTATTGGTAAATGAATGTATAGCCTTAAATGTGCCCGCCATTGTTATAAGTTTAATAGATAATGAAAATGTTAATCAGTCAATGAATGAAATTTCCAAACATATGCCAGTAAATGAAATACAGTGTACAGAAAATGAGACATCTCAAAAAGTATTATCTTCAGGACCCACCATTTTATTAAATTCTGAAATCTGTAACGAAACAGATACCTTCCAAATCAACGATCCTATCTCACAGAAATCGTCTGAATCAAGTAATAAATGTTTAAATTCAGACTGCAGTGATGATGGTTTGTGCTCGAATGAAAATTTCCCACTGCATTTATCAAACGGCAAACACACAGAATCAACTGTTCCAGATACTTTAAAATTTGACACAGCATGTGAAAACAGCATTTCTGAACCAAATAAACTTTTCAAGAGTATGTCGGAAAATAAAATACATTCAACTGATAATATGACAACTCGCAGAAGAAGGCAACGAGAAAATTCTGATGACAAGTATGTAAAGGACGAGAAAGAGTTAAATTTAAACTTTACCAGAAGGAGACAACGACCTACATCACAAATATATGAAATGCCTCCTCCAGTTTTTGAAAGCCACTCTCAAAAGCTTTCTTTTCCTTCTGCTTTACTTTACCACAAAACAGAAAACTCTCAAAATGTATCTAGTGAACTACTTTATCCTCCACCTGATGAACCACCGCCCAATCATTGTTTGCCGTCCAGGTATGAAAATTTGAAGTGTTAAAAAGTAAAATTTTAAGTGTTAAAAAGTAAAATTTGAAGTCCATTTTACTTACGGTACACGTAGAAATTCACTTATTTTAATACTGATAAGCAGATTATTCCAGTTATATAAGTTATTTTATTATAAAACAGACGTTTTCTGATTTCTTATTTAAACTGCGATGTTTAAAGCTTGCATGAATGACATTTTGTCCTATTCATAAATTGATATCACTTAGTCAAATCTCCTCTTCATTACTCTAATATACAGGGTTATAATAATTACAGTTCAACTTTCAAAAAGTTGTAAAAAAAAGAGCTACTGGTCACAATGACCTGAAATTTAATCTGAATATACAGAAGCAAGGGAAATTGATACGGCATAAAAAAAATATTCAGAACGATTTTTTTGTCTTGTGTCATACCATTTCCCACTTCTTCGCGTTTTTCAGGTAAAATTTCAGTTTATTCTGATCAGCGGTTCTCTTTTTACAGCTTTTTGAAAGTTGAACTATACTTATAATCATCTTGTACATAGATGGCACCTGGATTAAATTTCTCACATTTAACACTATACATCAAGTTGCAAATAATGTGGAAAACAAATTAATGAAGAACCATAGTCACAAAGTTTATATGAAATTCATTTCCAGCTACACTTATTTTCATTGCCTGAATAATATCTAAACAGTTGACGCGAGATCGTGCCAACTATTTAAACGACTTAACTGTGTAACGTAATTGTGCGTGCAATATCTATGATAAGATATTGTTTATGAATTCATGCTTAATAGACATTTATGACATATTTTATCACACTATTTCTAAAGATAAATTATTAAATCTGAAGATATCACTATTTTACTTACATATTGACGATTAAAAATCTAAAAAATGCAAACACATTAATAAAGTATTTATTATTTTTAAAATATTGATTTTTAAACTTACCTATTTAAACCTACCTATACCTATTATACCTATGCTCCAACCTTTCCGATCAGTTCATTTTTATTTTCAACTATTAATAAACTTAGAACAATATTCTATTCATAATAACTATTCTATTCATTATAACTATTCTATTCATTATAACTAATCTATTCATAATAACAGAAAACAGATGGTTACAGCAAATGAAAAAAAAAGTTAACTTAAAACGTCCACTGTTAACAATTTAGAACAATTCCAACGCCTTATTCTTTACCAACAAAACCCGCAGCTGCTCTCTGTAACAAAACTATTAGATAATTCATTACGACATATTTTCGTGCTGGTAAACTTGAACAGTAGGTTGTTCTTTCGTAAGGGGGAAAAAAACAAAAACAAAAAATGGATTGCATTGTGAAATTAAGGATTTTCGTAGCCTATTATGCAATAAATGCAGCACTCAAATCGAAAATTACTTGTCTGTCTTCCCATCTTTGCCACACAGATCATAAATCCAATAAAACAACGCAATAAGCAAATTATAGAAAGTCTTGATTCTTTTTTTTTTTTTTTTAATTTTTAAATTGGAATTTTTTTTATAAATATAAATATTTAGGTTAAATGAAAGATAAAAATAAAAAAAATACGCAGATATGCTGTATATGACACTGAACATAAAATTTCCGGACAAATTCGATATAATATTCGCATAGGTCTTGCGTCAGAAATGTCCGATTCAACTCACCAAAGAAAAACCGCAAAAGCTGTAGTCTCCAACTCTGTCATCTATCGCAAGAAAATAATTCTTATAAGTTAATTAATAAATGCTTTGATTCAGAGTTTGCGAAAATGCGTAAAAATCTGCGTGAACACGCATTGAAAATCAATTTTTCTCCATAAAATTAACCTCATGCGTAAATTCACGCATCGACACATCATGTTGAAATTTTTAAAAATTATCCTCTATTTTATAAAATCAGAGATCATCCTAGCTGTTTTTCGAAAGGCGAAGCTACTTCACTGCCCTTTTTCTTTGAAAATAGTGTATTTTTTTGAAAAAATGCAAAATTTTCGTTTATTTTCCAACGGAATGCAATATGCGGAATCACCCCCGTCAAAATCGCCTGTCATGCATGTGCATTCATGTTAAAACGTACAACACAGACCAATGATTGACTGAAATCATTGAATGGCTGCTGATACCACTTGCGTTATTAGTAGGTGGTTTGTAATGGGTCGTCCCACAATTTCAAAGTACCATTTCATACGTTCCAGCCAAGCACTATTTCGCCGGCTTTGTACCATGCCTTTTTGCACTAAATAGAGAAAAAAAGATAACCTCATGCGTGAATTCATGGAAAACGTAGATTATAATGGGTCGTCCCACAATTTCAAAGTAGCATTTCGTACGTTCCAGTCAAGTACCATTCCGCCTGCTTTGTACCATGCCTTTTTGCACTAAATAGAGAAAAAAAAAAGGAAACCTCATGCGTGAATTCATGAAAAACGTAGATTAACATTTTGTCGTCTGCAAGTCTAATCGGGATTTTTTTTTTTTTTTGGTGGTGCTGGCAGGACTGGTTCAGATCTATAGCCGGAGTTTTTTCGAGGTTTTCGAGATATCGTAAATCTTCAGGTTTTACTTCTCCGTCATTTGCGAGATAGTTTTCGTAGTGTTGCCGGCATTTTCCCGATAGTTTTTTGCGTTGTCGCCGGCATTTGCCCGATAATTTCGTGGGACACCAATGTAGTGTCACCGAACGGCATAGTGTTAATAGTTAGTTTAAGGTTTATAACCATCAAGTGTTTTAAGTTAGCATTTAAAAAGCCTATATCCGCTCTGATACGCGAAATCGTGATCGTGCATCACTGTTATTGTTGTAGTTATTAATTTTGTCTAAAAACTCATTTTGCTTTAGTTTTAAAAATACCCTTTCGATTTTAAAAATACCCCTTAAAATTTAGAGAAAGGGTGAAAATACCCTTTGGAAATATTTTTCTGGCAAACACTGCTTGGATTAATAAAAATTTTCCAACGTTAATCCAGGATACTCACTTTTTCAATAGTCTTTAAACGCTTAAATTGTAGTATTAAATAATATATATTATAAAAGGGTATTTTTGCACACCAACAAGGAAGCAAACAAGTTTTTAAGCCACTCAAGTGCTAAAGTACCTCATGTGCCCATCCTTCAAACAATCAAAAGTATAAATAAAATGAAAACTATTCTTTTGCTTTTACTATTATATACTGCACTCAACAATTATTGAATAGATTGTTTTTAGAAAAAAAATTTGCCGTTATTGATCATTTAAAGTCTTTATATTTATATTTCTCTGCATTTAACACATTTATGTCAACTATAGAAATTATCAGAAAAAAAAATTCATTTTCTCTTATAATCTTGAATTTTTTACATCCCCCCCCCCCCCCTTCTCTCTCTCCATAAAAAAAATCCTAACAAATATTACCTGTACTACATTTTACTGTCATTAATATATTTTATTTGATAGCCAATGTAATTAAAGAAAGAACCCATGCCAGAAGAACTAAAAAAGACTAAATTAAAAAGAGAAAAAAACGATTGAAACTAAAAATTGAGAAACAATAGTACCAAGTGAACAAAAGAACAAGGTGCATTATCCAGTGTCACCATCTATCAACAGACTTGGAAGTTAATAGCAAAGGTAAAATGAAATACGCACTCAATAAGAAATAAATAACAATAATACTGGAACCAAAAGCTAAAAGATTACCGCACTTGGTTTCTTAGGGTACGAGCGTTTACTCAAATAAACAAGCTGTTGGTTAAAAACAAAAATTTGACTTGTCATTGAAAATAACGCGTGTCAAGTACAGCAATAAAAAAACAATAGCGAATTATATCTTTGAATACGAAATAAAATAAGAATTGGTTTACAAACAATACACCCTAACCATTATCTTATCAGAAAACATTCAAATAACAATAGTATAGATCTGTTGCAAGATATTACTTAAAACCCAATTCCCGCCATGGGTCATACTATCACAACAATTTAAATGAAACTAAATGAAAAGCCAACTTCACACTTTGTGAGTAAACAAAATATATTTCTAACCTTGACACTACCATCTTGTGATAAAAAAAACTTTAACGTAATATAATGGACCGTCCACAAATGATGTCATGCTTGGAGGGGATTCATAAAGCTGTGATACTTTGTGACAAGGGGAGGGGTTTACAAGCAATGTGACGTCGCATGCATAAAAAATGAACAGAAAACCAAAACAAATCAAATTTCAGAAAACTAAACCATTTAACTTCTGGTATGGATCGTATAATAAATTTCTACAAAATAAAAAAGTAAATTATTAGATTTTAACTGTAAAGGGGAAAATAGTATAACAATGGATTTTACGTTCATTTTGGTATTTTGGTTAATGATATTTTTTATATACATAAGTAATTATTGACAGCTAATACGAGCAAAACATCATGTTGTATTTATTTATTATTATCGATATGCGTAATATGTCAACATTTGTTTTTTAATTCTACAGAATCGGGAAATTACATTAACCTAGATAGGCTTTGTGCCTGTTAGGCATAATTTTTATATTTTTATAATTGTCGATTTAATTTCATTGTTCATTACCCTTTTGTCTAATCTTATTTCGTATGAAAAGTACGTATCTAACAGTCTGATTGTAGAGTTAGAAAAGTTGTCATAAGTCCTCACTCCCCCCCCCCTTTAAATATGTCAAATCTTCAGAAACTAAACTTGTACTAGTGGACCTCTCCACAGCCTGTGCATAAGGTTGCTTGGAGGAATTACTTTTTTATAAGTTTATCAGAGTTAGATGTATAGTATTCTTATTCTGAGAGATTTGATGAAGCTTGATTTGGAAAGCAAAACTCAGCACGACACAGCTCGTATAACTGGTCAGTCGAGCAGTAAATTGTATCCAGTACATCTTCTATAGAGTATTCAATAAAGATTTTTTATTACATTTAAGTTATATTTATCAACAAATAATGAAGGGAATTTTTTAAAGTTGAGAACTACATCTTTAACACATGTAATACATTCACTTTTTGTAATTTATAGTACTATGGAGATGGCCGAGTCAACGCATACCCTGTCTAAAATACCTTCTGCATAGAGCCCCCTTTTATAATAATAATAACAATAATAATAATAATAATAATAATAATAATAATAATAATAATAATAATAATAATAATAATAATAATAATAATAATAATAATAATAATAATAATAATAATAATAATAATAATAATAATAATAATAATAATAATAATAATAATAATAATAATAATAACAATAACAACAACAACGACGACAACAATAACAATTACAATAACTATTATTATTATTATTTAAAACAAATAACACAATGGTAAATAAACTATCCTTCAGAAACTAAAGCCTTAGGCGATAAATTGCTACATCATTTTTCAATTTTAGTTTTGTATAACTAGGTGTGAAACATCGCACAACTTTCAATTACACTATATTACTGATGTGGATTTGAGCACAACTTTCAATTACACTATATTACTGATGTGGATTTGTGTCATTTACCGTTTTTAAATTTTCATCATTCATTTCGAAAAAATTGCCAGTTTGGCGATATTTTTTGCGATAATTCCTAAATTGGTCTTTCGATCAATAAAACAAATTCGCCAAAATGGGGATTTTGGCGTAATATTTTTCGATAATTTTTATATTATCCTTTCTTATAAGCGAAACTAAGGGGAGAAGAAAAAACGATCGTTGATGAGGTATGCTCAAGAAAAGAGAAAATATTTACAATCTGTGTCTACGCTAACTGTGTTGAAAGTATTCGTTTTTCAAAGGGGAAGCTTAGAACACCTTAAGAGGCATTATCGCAGAGATTTTGATCAAAATCGTTAAAGCCGTTTTTCAGCAATCATTGAAAAACATGATTTTTTCAATGGCATCTGCCTTATGCGCATGCGCGATTTTGACGAAAACATTAATGGGAGGTCTCATGGCCACCACTAACCCGCACACCAAATTTGGTCGTCGTAGGTCAATTTGTTGGGGAGTTATGCTGACCACAGACACACAGACTGAAATTTTTCTAGTTCATTTTTTTGAAATCAGGATAATCCAAAACAGAGAGAAATGCAAAAAAATAATAATAAAATTTGTTTTGACCGATTGCTATTCTTTCATTACCCTATGTATACCTATGGGTAATTGAAATTAAAAAAATTAAAAGGTTTTGTTCCTTAAAAAACTTTTCCAGAAATAATAATAAAGGTTCACACCATTTAATTAAAACTCCACGTTAAAACGCACTATACTTCATTCGTTAAAAAAATTCAATACTTATTCAGTATCTTTATCTCTATCAAGGGAAAGTTCACTAGTGTATCAAATATTCAACAACGATACTTGTTTTATCATCTATACAAAAAAAAAAAACACAAATCAAAACATGAAATTCATATTTTTGTTATGGAATTTGATATGAGAATGATTAAAAGTCCAAATGTAATAAATACCCTTCAGATAACAGTAGCTCAGCTTTCGGGCTTACTAGCCTTCAATTATGAATAAATGTTTGTTGGTACTGCTTCCTGATCTATTCTCAATGTGGACCTTAAGATTTAATAATTGTTGTTTCTTAATAATTCCAGCATTCATAAAATGAATATTATCGAATACTGAAAAGCGTTTGAATCTAAAAATCAAAAAATTTGCGAGCAAGTCACCATGCTTCTAATGTGACTGACTCGATGTTTCTTTGGTATTTTTTACTGATAAAAGATTTTTATGGGCTATAACTTGGTTGTTTAACTATTTCAATAAGGATAAGATTAATTTTGTAATGGAAGTACAATAATTTGAATCCTAAGTGGTTCTCATGTTGGAAAAGAATCGAAAATAATAGTTTTATAAATTACTTCACTTTTCATTAACATTCAGAATCAATTTTTTATTTGTTTGATGCTGTCATATTAATCCGTTAAATATCCTATAAGAAAATAAGTTATCTTTCAAGTTTCAGCTCGATTGAATGATGGAAATAGGTTTAGTAGCAATCCGAAGCGCCAATAGAAGTTATTTGTAAAAACGGCTATTAGTAACAGTGATAACTTCCAAAACTAGTGCATTGTTTTCGACATCGAATCTATTTGCCAAGTTTCAGATCGATTAGATGAAGGAAAGTGGTTTAATGAAGTTTAATTAGTCATCTGAAACTTCAATAGTAGCGCGTATAAAAGAGGCCTTTTAGTGACAGTAACAGCCCTCAAAACTTGATAGAATGCATCGTCATCGACAACGAATCTTTCTGCCAAGATTCAGATCGATTGAGTGACTGAAAGTGGGTTAATTAGCTCTCCGCAAATTTGCACACCACAAACAAAGACATAAAATCTAAATTAATATTAAACATCTAATGAAGTAAGCCGGTATAGAAGAGCAGAGGGAGGGAGGAATTTATTGGAATTTTTAAGAAATTGCATTGACTTCAGTCTTCTTCTACATTGAAAAATATATTTTTTTTTTTTTTTTTTTTTTTTTTTTTGAATTATTGATTTACACACTGTGCATTTGTAGTTTCTGTTGAAATCAATGTAAAAGAATCTTAATGTTACTCATTGTTTACAACAGTTTATGCAATAGATATATGAAGTGTGCTAAAATATAATTTTAGTTTATTTTTTGGGGCTTTTGGCTCAAATTCAAAATCAGTCATTTTCTACAGATTTCTACTAACATTATGTCGTCCCTAAATTTAGACTCCTACTCATCCAAATGTCCAGGAGATTAAACTTTTTTTTTATCATGTTACAACTTTGATAAACCAAATTGAACTTTTAATCTTCTTAAACCATTTAAATTCCAGTTTTTTTTAACTAAAATTAGACTAAACTTTTCTCCTTAAATGTATTTTTCATAAAATTTAATTTGTAATTTAAGAAACTTCCGAAACTTTGATTTGATGTAATGCACAAATTTAAAAAATAAAAGTATGTATGCTTTTATTTTGAAATAATGTCGTTTAATGTTCTGATAAGTGTCATAAACTTAATCATAAACACAATTTTTTATGAATAAGCCAAAATCCTTTTTGTGCACTATTTTAGGTCTACTTCTAATAATTTGCAAATTTTAATTTTCTGAGTGTAAATATAATTGTATTTTGAAGCATATTTGTATCTTGTTCCTGTTTGACCTATCACATATATGCATATTACTATTGCTAATTCTTACATTTCTTCTTAGGTCTACTTCTTATAATTTGCATATTTTGAATATCTTTCTAAGTGTAAATAAAATTGTATTCCGTAGTATATTTTGTACCCGTTGAAATTTGTTTTATATAATTTGTTTCAATTTGAGATAATCAATTAATTCTTCTGTATTTCTCTTTCAGAAGGGTAAGATATAGACGAACTTTAAACTATATGACAACGACATCCTAATTTTGTATTTGATATTTCAATTCATCTTGTATGTTATTTACAAGTGTTCATTTTGTATATTTTTAGATAATTTAAAACATTTCTGTGAATATGTTTCTTTATTGGGTCTGTAAAAAAATCTGTACTCATAAACTGAAAAAAATTCAAAACAGTTAGAATGTGAGAGAGAGAGTTCATATTTTATCTTATCTTCTGACTGAATAAAAAAAAAGGTTTATTTCTTTGATTCGTAGTCATTTATTTTTAATTGTATACATAATATGGTTATAATTAAAGCGCTTAGTGAAAAAAAAAGGACCATGTCCAATTGAAAACCCATTTAAATGCACCCTTTTTATATTTAACGATTCAATTACTGTCCACGCTTTGTTAGACAATTGTAGTAATCAATAGATGTAAATAAAAAGTGTGTATATATTCTATTGGGACAAACTATATAGATATAATTTTGTATTTGATATTTTGTAACTTCAATTACATGACATATATTCAAATTTTTATGCATTGTTTTTTTTTCCTTGGTCTAAAAAAGTCTATTTGCAGCCTACTTTCTCATTTAAAGTTAATTTCCCTAAAATGCCACTTTTCCCTCTGGGGGCTATTTATCGAGGTTTTTTTTATTCTTTATCGATTTTTCATATATTATTTTATTATTTTATCTTGTATGCTAAATTTTATTGCGCTCTAAATTTTATTGAGATATTCATTTTAATAAGATACGGACTGCTCTAAACAGACGAGCCTTTATTAAAACCACCATGTATGTATTACTTTGTAATTTTTGTTAAATTTAATTTTATGAGACTTATCCAAAATGTTAACATATGTCTTCTACTGCAAAAAAAAAATAATAAATAATGTAATAAGCAATGCAATAAGTAATGAAAAATTGTGTTAAATTTACTCATGTAATATGTCTTTACATTATCAGCTCTCAAATAATCAAACCATTATCTCAATCCCACAACAATAGGCTGCTGATATGGAACAAATGTCTTTCTCAGTTCCCAAAATTGGCTCGTGTATTTATTGATTTTTAGGGATATCACCATGGACCTCGATGATTCTTGCAATTCAGGAATCTGCTCTGTTTCAAGACTGATTCATCACTAAACCTGTTAGGCACCTCAAGATTAGGGGCATCCAACCATTTGTAAATCTATTTATGAAATATATCACACAAAAAACTTATTCTTAATCTACATTAAAACAAAAACAAAAAAAAACTTAACAATTAATTTTTTTAAGTTGTGAATTAAATTTTTTTCTAAAAGAAAAAAATTTCAAAACAATTGTTTTACTCTTTCAATACAAATTAGCAAACAAATGCACTTGCAACCAAATGTATGACAGGTTTGCATTTTTGTCCACGCAATCTTAATCTGTAACGCCAACAATAAAGCCCTTTTCAATTATTTAATAAAATAAGTCATCCCAGTCAGTAGGTAAAATTTTGATATCTTACCTACTGACTGGGATGACTTATTTTATTAAATAATTGAAAAGGGCTTTATTGTTGGCGTTACAGATTAAGATTGCGTGGACAAAAATGCAAACCTGTCATACATTTGGTTGCAAGTGCATTTATTTGCTAATTTGTATTGAAAGAGTAAAACAATTGTTTTGAATTTTTTTTCTTTTAGAAAAAAATTTAATTCACAACTTAAAAAAATTAATTGTTAAGTTTTTTTTGTTTTTGTTTTAATGTAGATTAAGAATAAGTTCTATTATATATATTTATATATATATATATATATGTTATCCCATGTTCTATTATATATATATATATATATATATATATATATATACAACTATTCTCTTAGTATATTTAGGTAAAAATATCTCTCAGGTTCACCTAATAATGCAGGATGCCCAGGCTAAAATCATCCAAAAATTATGGCTTATTATTACGAAACAATCCATTAAAATACAATATTCACTGCTTCTCTGTAAATTGCAAACTCCTCAGAGATTTTTTTTAACTAAGAAGAGATACACCTAAAGCCAATATGTGGTTAGAAATGCACGTAAATAGCATCATTGGTCCTTTTTTTGTTGTAGATTGCACTGTTATGGGCACGTTAATTTTGGGATTCAATAAATCCGTTGAGTATGAACAAAAAATTTAAACTGAGAATAAGTTGAAGAATCGTATCATTCAAGCAATTTGTCTAATAACTCCTGATTAGCTACGGAAGACTTCATTAATTTTCATACATTCAAATATTTTTTTCATTCTAATGGGTAGTTCCGTAAAAATAAGTCATAATTGTTGGATACTTTTAGCTCGGACACCCTATATTTTTAAATTTTTATATTTTTCGAATAAAAAAGTAAAAAACAAATCACAAACACAATATTGGACAGATTTTATTTTCAAGTTCAACTTCACCAAGCGTCATTTTTTAAATCTTGAAGACAACAGAAGCAGCAGATGTCCTTGTACTTGAGAATTATGATGCGAAACTCATTTCAAACCAAGAAAACGTTTTTCAATTATTTGATTTACTGGCTGCTGATATCGAAATATCTAAATATGCAAATTAACTACTAAATGCATAAGGCCATGTTCTATTATGTGGCCCAAGTAACCTAAAGTCTAAGAGTGTTTTACAAAAAATTAACTCTAATCAAACTTTGAGGCTTTCAAGAGTTCAAAACGCATGTTTAATGATAAAATATGAGCAAGAACAAGTAACTTTTTTTATTATAACATAACATGTTTTATTAAAAAAACAAGACAATACATAGGAATGGTCAGGACTGCACACACTTGGTTATAGTGTGCAGTTTTTAAAGTCGCTTGGTTATTTCCTTTTTATTTTTTACATCTGAGTCTTTCACATGTATGCTGATTTTTGAACGCCTGTTCCCAAGGAAAATTTTGGAACTGGCAATGGCAGTTCGTGGGGTACAGCAAGTACAGCCAGTCTGCACCTAAATTTATTAGTTCAAAACTAAAATTATATATTTTACTAATTTTCTTAAATAAAGATGGACTTTCTACAACAAGTGTAAAAAAATCCGATGAATTGCAAACCTTTTTCCTGTTGATTTATTGTTTCCTAGTCTTAATATTCAATTCTAGAAAAAAAGAACCTTCTAATCAACCCAAACCGGCTATCTTCCCCCGAACTGCAGCCATTTCGAGAAATCACCTTTCCAATGCAACGTTGCCATGGTAACCAATGGAACCCAAAGGAATCTTTCCCTCAACGCAATGTATACGGTACGTGGGGAGATACAGCCCGTTCAGACTTTTTCAACTTCAGCTATACTTGCGAACTCGTTGAACTGATTGGCTCTTTTGAATCAGCGAGGGTGAGTGTGGGTGGTAGGAGAAAGGAGCTACATCTCAGCATGATCGTAAGTTTCAGTCATCTTGGTATGAGCTTTTCCCGTGGTTATGAGGTAGTTTTTATTTACAAAAACTGTTTTATTGGTCATGCTTGATCGTCGGAATTAAAAAGGTAGTTTAGAATAGTGCTGGATATGATGGATTAACCACAATCACACGTTGTCACATTGATCGATTCGTAAGTTTAAAAGAAAGGATGATTGATTTGGTTTTCAACAAATAAGTGTTTTCTTTCTTTCTCATCTCATTCATTTTATTGAAATCGAGAGGAAAATTTTATTTGAGTTTGGGAATTGAGGAATAAAGATCTTGCGTTCATGAATGATTATAAAAAGTGTGCGTGGTGGTGAGGGGGGGGGGGATCGCATGTTTCCGGCCTGCACTAGCATTTTCGATCATGGGCCGCCACTGGGAACAGGATAAGAGAAGAAATATTCTTTTTGTTGTGCAATCATTTCCGGTGTTGTTCTCTAAATTCATGAAAATTGCTTGCTTTTGATTATTAAGCATCACAGGAATGAGACCTTGAGATATATTTTTAGAATTCAGCTGAGCATTTCCTATGCCGCCTTTGCGTTTCCTTTTTGAAATTCTTAAGGAGAGTAGTCAGTGTTCAGCACACAAGCAATAATTCTTTGATAACGATTCTAAATAAATGTAGCTTAATTTCGAATGTGTAGTCGACTTTTTTTGAATTTCGTAAGTATTTAATATATTTCTATTAATAATAATTTATTTGTATTTTATTGTAACATTTTGCTAAGAGTTGTAGATGATGTTTGACTTGATATAGAAAGCAAAATCTTACTACAGATTTAAATTGTTAATTGAAAGTTTTGTGAATATTTTTATGGCAAAGATACTACTTTTCTATTGAAAAATCCACTCAGGGACATATTTTGATTTAAACAATTTTTTTAGTTGTGAACACTAACAAACAGTGATGGCAATGTTTTTGTACAGGAATTGTGCCCTGTTGTTACAAAATATGGTAGTATTTATTGTTACGAATTTTTATATATTTGTAAATATTTCGTAGTGTTAATTTTGTAAATAGGAAAATTTATGTACATTTTGCATAAGGCAGTGCAATAGTTCGTCTTAAGTTGGCTTCCCGGCAATATGGGTCTTAACGCTTGATAACTAGTTTTACAGAGATAACGCTGGGAAACGAGTTTTACAAGGAGAAGGGCATTTAGCATTATGGTAATGGCAATCTCACCAAATTTGGCGACAAAAATTAGCCACCAAAACCGTCGCCAACTTGGCTCGATCTCGCCAAATTTGGCGAGATTGCCATTACCATAACGTTAAATGCCCTGCTCCTTGTAAAACTCGCTTCCCAGGGTTATCTCTGTAAAACTAGTTATCAAGCGTTAAGACCCATATTGCCGGGAAGCCAACTTAAGACGAACTATTGCACTGCCTTATGCAAAATGTACATAAATTTTCCTATTTACAAAATTAACACCACGAAATATTTACAAATATACAAAAATTCGTAACATTATTTTAGAGCCAGCAAATGCAAATTCCAGTTCCCAGTACTACGAGGTATATCTCTCAAACGTCACCTATAGATACTGCAACAGCTGTACTAACCATATATCGTACTTGTTCATTATAGAGTATGTTCTATCATTTATATACAGTAATATAAAACAAATCTCCTTTTCCATATCTAATCCGAACAGTAATTTCTCATACATATTTTTTTGTCCCAGGAGTAAAATCGTTAATCTTATCACAGAAAAATTCTATTTTATCTGATAGCAAATCACTTTCTGTTTCTACTTGTTTATGATTAGTGAGAATGTTCAATTGAAGTAATAATTACACATTCCAAGCTTCTGTAATTGATAATATATTCAAGGTAGCGCATCTACAATTACGTGCCCTCTTCCAACTCAACTGCTTTCCACAGGACATTTGTACCAATCTATTGCTGAAATATTCTTTCTATATAATATTTCTTTGAACCAGACCGTTTCTTAAAATGAACAATGCACTTCATAAAGTTCAACTCGGTGTATAAATCATCAAGTATATGTAGCAGTATTATTCAACTGCTTCCTTGGATTCATTTTGAAATAATAGTGAAAGAAATCGTCAGAGCATGCATGCCATTTATCATTTACCAATACTTGTTTCTGATTATGGGTTGTATAAATCACTACATTTTTAAATGTCAAAGTTGGAATGAGTTGTGTTTAAGTTCATGATTACAATTTTTATAAAATGCAATAGAGAAGAGGGACACTTTTTACAAAAAATATTTCTAATAAATTATTTTCTGTTGATACAACATTGAAATTTTTAGAATAACATCTTGAAAAATTTTAACACAATTAAAAAGATAAATATGATGGTAGTTATTTTTATATTAGTTAAATAAGCAAATTAAAAGAGCAATACAAATGTCCCATCCCTCCCTCATGTGGGGGAGGGATGGGACATGCGTGTAAAAGTTAAAATACATGCATAATTTTCGGAAATATTATGAAAAAAGGACAGAACCTTTTTTCCCATGTGTACCTAAGGTTATTGTGTATTTTCGAACCTTTATTTTATTTAACATCATTTCAAATTGTAAAAGTAAACTGTCTTATTTGTTACACAATTATAAAAAAGTTATCCCCTATGATATCTCCAGTCAAATAATTATGTTGACTATACAAACTAAAAAATGTGCATAGTAGTCATAGTTATTTGGCTGATGTCCCATCCTTCCCTCAGGGGCTTGGTGTACAAACACTCCCTACACTCAACATTTCAATCAAATAACGTATTATTAAAAACATGCTGATTTTAGGCTTAACCTAACTGATAATTCATAAAAATTATATTACTTAGGTCTACAAAACATTAAAAACAATTATGTTAGCAATAATTAAAGATATTGAAAACTTATATTGAAAATATAGAAAGGTACTTACTTTTAGAGTTGCAAAATAGCTTTTTTGTTACATAACCTCATAAAAACAATGCAACTAAAATGATTCCTAGCTAGAAATATAAAGCTATGGTTACTTCACCTGGTGGAAGAATCAGAAATTTAAAAAAAAATGTTTTATTTTGAAGTTATTGTAGGTGTCCCATCCCTTACAACTCTCCCCTATAAATTTTGTACTATTTTCAAGTAGTTTTTTATACAAAGATTGATAAGGTTTAGAATTAAAAATCTTTAATTTGGCACATATTTAAAAGAAAACATTATTCTATGGCAAAGTGGCCAACCATAACCGTAACACTGGCCAATTTCCCAGAATCGACGTTATTGCACAGTAGACGCTCCCACTTAACAGTATGACGAACTAAACAATTGCTAAAAGGAAATTTCGTTGCCAAAATACAATCGTTGCAAAAATAATTCCCTTAAAAATGGTGAGTCATTTGGTGACATAGTAATAAATACACAAACTGAGTACTTTAAAAAAGAATGATCAAAAACACAAAAGTTATAATAACTTCCCAGGTAGCACAATTTTCCCTGGACAACGTAGTATTGGCCAAAGTCAAAAACAGGGGTTCTGGGAGATTGGTCAATTCTGGCCGAGACTCGAGCATCGTTCCAAAATACACGTACTTTTTGAAAAGTAAGCAAATCAAAAACTTCACAAAATATATTTTTGCCCTCCGTTCTTTCTTATAAATAAAATACTTCAATTTTAAATCTGTGCATCAACATTTCAAGATTGATTGAAAACTTCTCCTAGAGACATTTTCTGGTCGCGCTCCTGCCCCTGCTGGGTTTTCTCACCTTCTCCTCCCCTCACGGTGATAACTCCCCTCTTCACACTGTAGCAGAAACTGTCCTCAGGAATAACATCAGAAGCCTAATATTTCTACCACGTAATCCAATACTTCATGGGAGCTGATAAAAAAATGTGGGCAGCAGTGTGAGTGGGGATGTCTCTAGTTGGTCGAGAAGAAAACCACGATTGATTTTTTTTTGTTTGCCTTTAGGGAAAGGGGTTAATTGTCAATGACATATTATTCGCATAACGATAAATAGGACGTAAAGAGGAACTTCTAAATGGCTCATGGGATAATAATTTACAAAAACTTTTATTTCAATAAATAAATTTTTGTTGATGAAAGAGTTCTTGGCATGCATATAATCCTTAATAATAATAACTAACAAGCTTCTGACCAGGAAGAAGACTCGTGGTTTGTTAACGTGCAACCAATACTCTTTTGTGTTACTTTCTAATAAACGACAAAGGAAAAAGAAAAAAACACGTCTAAACTGAGAAAGTTTATAATTTGTGAAACCCACATGGGAAAGCAGATTATGAATCGAATATTGCAGATGGGTTTCTTAAAACCAAGGCTGTAAAAGAGTCTAATAACAAAACTCCCAGCCTCACCTCCTCATTCTCTCGGTTGGACCTTTCAGCAAAGAAATATAATATATATTACAAGAATAGCTCCTGCCGCAAAGTCTAGCGGTGTTTATTGCACTAGAAACAAGGCTATCCCAATTTCCATGGGGGATTTCTGGAAAGAGACATTTAAATTTGCAGCAACCTTTTTGGACGACAATACAAACACATGCACAGAATGCACACTCTTATTCTAAGTCGACGTTTCTACAGCGACCACCACCAACCAGACTATCTGGCGGGAGCTATTATCATGATAGACAGACAGTAAACCTTCAAACGACCTCAATATCCAATATATCTTAATGAGAACACAACATTTTTTGGAAAGTGATAATTTTGTTTTCTGATTTCACTCTATAATTCTTAAAATTAGTAAAAGAATTAGAAAAAATTAAAAAAAAAAAAAAAAAAAAAGTGTAGAATGTCTTCAGTTACCAAAATGTTACAAACCAAAGTACAAATAAAGTGAAAAGTGTGTCCCTCCTTATTTTATTATAAAATACTTTATCTGTGTCAGCGGACTTTTGTTGTCAATTGCGCAATTTGGTATTGTTGATCTAAATGAATTATTGGATCATTTCAATTGTTCCTCTGCTTTTATCATATCGATCCGATAGCAGTTAGTCAAAATTCTAACCTTTCCTATCACGGTACTTCAGTGACATTGTATTAGAAATTACTAACATCCCGCAGCACATCATATGATCAAATAAATTGTATTGTTCTAGAAATTTAATTGTTTTTCCAAAGCGGTTTTTTTTTTTTTTTTTTTTTTTCAGTCTATCGTAGATTGAGAATCATTCTCGAGAAGCTAAGTCTTCGATAAACATTAATAAGAGTTTGGAAATTATAATAAATATGCTCTCTTTTTAATAATACATTCAGCATTTCTTTCAAGAGATTCGTAAATTTTTAATTTTAATTTTTGAAAAATAGAAACTGAAAACTTATAGAGTCACTTCCAAAAAACTTGTATATCATCTACCTTGGTGAATGAATGGGAAAGTTCCAATGTTCAAAGCATAAATTCTTCTTCAAATCTGCTTGTCAATGACAAACTCTTGCCTCAGAGAGACTGTTGAGAGTTGATTCACCCATCTGCCTTAAGAGTTTGCTTCGGTTTGGTAGAGGATACGAAGAATTTACCAGCAAAAGGATCCATATTACCAACTTTTCCTACCATAAACAATTCTTGTTACTTTTCTAAATTAAAAAATATGTAATGTTTAACAATTTTAATGTTGAATAAATATTGGAGGAGACTACAATTACATTGAAAACACGCTCATCGTAACTTCATTGGGTATTTGCGTTAAATACTCAAACTCATGAACTAAAGGGGGGTCCGGGATCAAATATTTTCAAAATTGTCAATTGTTTTTTGCTTTAAAAATAATATGTTCAATTACGATCATTTTGATACCTCATTTATAATGATACCCTTTTCCGTTGGTTTGCAGTTGTCAAATTAATATCTGACAGCTGACTCTGACTTAGTTTCTGCAGAACTTTAAACAGCTTTTTCTCACTGATGATTTTTTTATTTCTTACATAATTGGAAATAACTCCATTTGTAATTAAGTAACATACACCAAATTTCCCATTCATATTATATTAACTCTTTTGAAGATATTTACCAAATAAATTATTTAAATTTTGTTTTTTACTCCAGATATGATTTTTTTTAATTATGAAAGAAAAGAAAATATGAACTTTTATAGTTATAATTTTTTACTTTAATATCCGCTGTAAATATCAAAATTGTTTTTATAAATTTTCCTGTTATATATATGTGAACACATACATATAATTTTTAAGTTTATTAAAATATTTTTTATTAAGTTTATTTAAATATTTTTTATTATGTTTATTAAAATATTTTTTATTAAGTTTATTAAAGTATTTTTTATTGAGTTTATTAAAATATGTTTTACTAAGTTATATCAAAATATTTAATGCGTTGTTTTATAATAATTATAACTTTTTAATAAAAAAAAATTAATAGATTTTACTAACCAGTACACTGTTCTACAATTACATAAAAAAATTGTGTTGATCCAACAAATATTAAAGAAATTAAAATTTCGGGCACCGGACCCCCTTAAATACTCATGAACATAGTATGTTCACGATAAAAGGTAAATAAAATTAACATTTTAATTTATACAGTGAAACCCCGTTAATGTGAAATCATTTAGCATGAAATCGCGTTTAACGTGAAGTAAAAATAGTTCTCTGTACTTAAAACTTAACACTAATTTATTCATTTAGCATGCAATTCGGTTAATGCGAACAATTTCGGTGACCCCACCGACTTCACGTTAACCGGGTTTGAGTGTTTGACTGTATTATAAAAAAATGTTAATTTTATTTGCCTTTTATCAGTGTGTTTTCAAAACATACTGGCGAAAGATAAACAACTTTCATTTGCACCAAACCAGTTTTGTTGAATTCCTTTGATACCATACAATAGACAGTATGAAATTATATATTCAGTCTATAAATCAGATTAGCTGTTTTTCACCATGAAACATACGTCTGTAGGATTCGATGACAATAAAATATATGTCCTGCATGATGCATAGGTTCTTAAAAATCTGACTTCAAAGAAGATAACTGCTAGAAGTGTTAGTGTAAATATATTGAAGATAAAGGTCAAAAGAAAAGTTAGACGATTGTGTTTTACTATGAACTGGAACAAATTGTTTTTGAAACACTTTTCTGAATTGAGGTCTACCTAGCCACATTTTTAATGCATTTATTCTTACAAAAGGGTCAGATGGGTCATTCTGATGCATATAAAATATGTTTGGTTATGGATAACGAAGCATAACCAAATAAAATAAAGTTTTAGAGTTCAAGCTCCTCAAGGCATTTTACAGAAGGGTGTCTCCAAAAAGTAAGTAACACGCTTTATTTCTTTATACGTAGGAAGCAATTTCAATTTCAGGAAATGCTAAGCCAAAATAAATAAATCCTAATCTGATAGCCTTGTCTTAAAAATTGGTATAGTCATGGCGTTATTTAGAAAAAATATTTTATCAAATAAGTATATTATATATTATACATTAAACTACATACATTAAAGTAAACTATTATATATTAAAATACTCGCCCATATAATTTCTAACTTCTTTATATAAAACAATGGAAATTGATTGTTTCAAAACTTTTTCCATTTTCGTGTAGGAGGACATACATAAATTACGTCACGCACAGGGAAACGAGGGGGGGGGGGGAGGTTGACCCAACGTGATGGACTATGACATGAAGGAGGGGAAGGGATAATTACAAAACGAAACAATTCCTTTTTTGAGGGGAAAATTTAACCAAGCTTTTTATTAATTTAAAGACTAAAAATAAATCAGATCCTATTAAAAGGGCATTATGATAAATCAGTTAATAGAGAACGCAATTTTATGAGACTAAATTTCGTAAACCTGGTACACGAAACTTATCAGTTGTTTGTAGAAACATGTTCAGTGGATATCTATGAGATATCGATATAATAACGACAAATAGAGAAACCACAAACGAACATATTAATACAAAGTCTGAAATGAAAGAATATTGAAAGAATGGAGCACCATTATATTTCTCGCCAAAAACGAAAACTTATTCACGGAATAAAAATTCACGTTATTTTTTTCGCAGAAATTAGTTTTTTTAGACCAAATAAATTAATTTTAAGTAGAAAATATTTTTTTTTAAAAGTTTAGAATAGTATAATCAAACTGATATACAGATTTTATCAAGCTGTATTCTTTATCTTTAAATGTTTTATTCAAAGGTATTTCATAAAATTCAATACAATTAATAAAATATGTTAAAATTTGCCGAATCATTTAATAGTATATTTTTAATTTATAATACTTATAATTTACTTCTAATTGTATAATTTTGAAATGGTATTTAAAGTTATGTATTTCTAGAAACAGGATTTTTGAGCAGCGGACGTCAATATTTGGGAAAAACGTATAATTGTATCAGACTGCACGTTTGTGTCGTCCAACGTGGTACATTCATCAATTTCGATTAGAAAACCTCTCAAGAACTTGATTATTTTAAATTACGATAAGGATTATGATTTTGTACAAAACTAAAGGAAACTAAAATTAATTATCTGATGAATGATGATGAAGAATTTATTAATATTTCAGAAGAAATCCATGTGTTATTTTTGAAATTTCAAGATTTAAAAAAAAAAATGCGTAACGATTAATTAATATTTCAGAAAAAATCCACTGATCATTTTTAAAATTTTAAGATTTAAAAAAAAAAATAATAAAATTAAAGATAAGTTTAGAAAACTGTCAAAATTCTCAGGAAAAAAGAATAATAATATAATTTTAAAATTATTCATTTGAACAGAAAAAATATGTAACGATTAATAAATATTTCAGAAGAAAGCAATTTGTAAACTTTAAAGTTTCAAGAATTGAAAAAAAAATCCCCCCCTTCCCCTCTCTCCAGGGTTCTTAGTCTTAGTTCAGACATATTATAATTTGCGGTTAAAACTTTTCAACGCGAGTTGCCTGGGTTGTTGTTGTTGTTTCTTATTCCACTTGATCTAGAACAAGTCTAGACCAAGTCCAAGAGACCGTACGCCCAAAGAAAGTCTCGAACCAGCGCAGGGTTTTTAAAGAGATCGCTCTTCTCCAAATTCAAACAGGAAAGCAGATGGTCAGGTGAAGCTTGATGGGAGACACACTTGAGGCACACAGGGTTTGTCCCTGAACATATGCAAGTGTGCGAGTATGTCCGGTGATGAGTCTGGTGATGGTGGTTTGTAATTTCATGTCGCCCTTCATCTCCAGGGCTGCCCCAGGACGTTTTTGTTCATACCAGTCATGAGTTGGTGGAATCCTCCATGTCTTGCTGTTGTCGGCTCTGACCTTTGAGAAAATTTCCTCAAACGTAAGATGACCACAATTTTCGGATGTTACAGCAGAGCCCTCCTTAGCCAATTCATCGGCCAAGTCATTGAAGAAGAGGTCTACATGGGAGGGTATCCACTGCAGATGAATGACATTATGCAAAGAGAAAATCTTTAGTTTGTTCACAATATCCATGCCGAGTTTGTCGGTAATGTTTCGCCATTTGCTTAAGAATTGAATGGAGCTCTTACTGTCCGAGAAAATCCAGATATCGCAGGAGAAATTATTGGAAATCATTTAATGTAGAGCTTCGTCGATGGCTATCAATTGAGATCTAAAGACTGAACAAAAATTTGGGTTTCGCTTGTTAAATTTTGTAACGCCATCGGGGGCTACAATTACTTCTCCACTGCCTGTATTGCCATTATCGTGTTTACTTCCATCAGTGAATATCCGATCGTTCTTTACCAGTTGCCTGGGTACGTTCATGAACCCCTACCGCCAGTGGCGGCTGGTGCAGGGAGCCAGGGGGGGCCCGGGCCCCATTCACTTTTTTTGGTCGTTTCCCTCTCTATCTCTCTCTCTCTCTCTTTTTAAATAAATTTTGTAGTTATTAGTTAATATACTGATTTAACTGGTTTTTTAATCTTGAAACTGTTCACTTTCACTCAACTAATAAATGTCCTTATGGATGGATATTTAAGTCGCCTGATCGAGCTTCTTTTTCTTTGCCCGTAGAAGAAACGGAATGGAAAAAAGACGGGGGGACTGATTTTCGCCACCTGCAATATCCTGCGAGTCTGTACCCCTTGTGTGGTTCTCAAATTACAAAATTCCCGAGTTTCGTGTTTTGACACGGTTTTCTGATCTATGAGTGGGAGGCAGGCTCGTAGCCAAGGGTTAGGATAAGGAGATCCCCAACCGAAATAAAAGTTAATCTCATTAGATCAAAGACCCAATATTAATGTTACGCATCTATATTTTTTATTTTGTTACTAGACTCATAAAGTTTAATGCTGTAAGTCACACTAGAATTTATTGCTAAAAGAATGGATTTGAAATCCCCAACTACGATATCTTTATGCACATCTGTGTTTGAAAAAATAAGTTGAATGAAAGTAAATAATTTATTTCACACAAAAAATAGGATGGTCTTGTCGAAAGAAAGAAGACCTCACTCTAAAGAAGAATCCTTTTGTTTCTGAAAACTGAAAGTGTTCTTTTGAAAGTAATTTCCAATGTAGCTGTAACTGACTATTCAAATTTTTCTACAAATCTGGTCGAAAAGAGTGAGTAAAATTTTTACATCAGATAGCATTGTGCAATCTTCCTCTTGATGAGATGCCAATTTGTTTTACTGTAATAGCGTTAGGATACCCCTTAAAATTTATTTGATATAAAAAATAACGCACGTAAATAAATTACAAAAATAAAAGCCTAATTCATAATTTGAAGAAAAAAAAAAAAAAAAAATTTGAATAATCGTACTGTAGTATTATTGCAATTCCACAGAATATTATAAGAACCCACAATTCCGATTAAAACTCTAACTTGCCCTCTTCAAAGGATGTTAGTTTCCCTAGACTGTGCTTGGGGGAACAAAATGTCCCCCTACTTTGGACGACCTTGAATTTGAAACCTAAAGAGATAAGACAGAAAATTCTATAATGCGACGCGGGCCATTCCTTCCCTTTCACGTGACATCCTGGTTTTTTGACATAACATGAGTTTCAAATTACCAAGACACCTCCTGGTCCTGGGATTTGCAAGGAAATGATCAATTCTTACTTTGAAGTCAGGGATCGGACGTTTATCTTTAGTGTCTTTAACTTGTACGACTGCGAAAGAATTTACACCAATAAATAACAACGGTAAGTTTTTTGTTTTAAATTTTACTCTTTATTTGGTAAAATGTATGAGTTAATAATAGGTTTTTGTTTTGATATCTACTCTTTGTCTCAAAAAATAACTGAGTATTTAAATTTCGTCCAAATAATCAGAAGTGTTGATTTGTCCTACCTCTCCCACTGATATATGATATCGTATGGAATCATTAACGTAACTCTCCGATACGATTAATAGAAGAGTTTCTATAAAGACAACAAAACATTCCTTATAAAAATAAATGGTTTTACTAGAATTGGATTGAAACGACATTTATCCTTTTATTGGGTAGTAAAAATAAAAGAGAGAGGATATAATTTTAGAAAAAATTCTGTAATAAATAAGTAAATGTACAGTACTGAAAAAATTTTGATTGAAGGATATTCCGTTGCAGTATAACTCTCCCTTAGCTCTTGCTCCAAAAAAATACACAACGAGATATATTTTACTATTCAAAGAATATCAAGTAATTCAATTTAAAACTGTTGAACTGGTCAATATAACAGTACCTTCAATTTTGTTTGCAAAATTGTAAATATTGTACTTTCAAAGGTTTTGTCACATCTTATTAACTGTTATATAAACCAAATTTATTTTGCATGAATTAATAATTAAAATATCAGTGACTGAAATATTAGTAGCATTACTGATGACTTTAAAATATATATATATATATATATATATATATATATATATATATATATATATATATATATATATATATATATATATATATATATATATATATATATATATATATATATATATATATATATATATATATATATATATATATATTTCAATTACTTTTAAAACTTATTTGCTGTTGTAAGCAAGCATTTTTTTAATAGTTTTTTGTCTTTCATGTATATGTGATTTGTATTTTAATTCTTAAATTCATGTAATATTTAACGAAATTTTTTTTCTGTGCATATGCTGCAGAATTTTTAATCGAGTTATTAGATTTGTATAGTTTGTAACTCGTAAATCTTTACTTTCTTTTTCTTTTGTACAGAATAGTGATTAAGCAATATCGGTTTTTATAGTTTCACATATGTTATGTAATTGGTATTTTGGTTAGTTGGTTTGTACGCTCAATGACCTATTTTTATGTCCAATGACAGCTAATCAGGCCGGGACCTACAGCTTAACGAAATTTGGTATTTTAATTTACTATTATAATGTCAAACAGAATTTTAAAGCATTGCTTAACTCATTAAGAACCTTATAATTAGGTAGTTTCAAATTCCTACAATGCTAGCTAAAAGTACTAAAAAAATCTGACCCCTATCAGCTTTACTGTGCATAAAATGATGTGGGATGTTGAAAATATTGATAATTTATCTTACATTAAAATAATTTCAGCTTCAAAGTTGTTGAACTTAAACATTTCGCCCGATCAACATTTTAGCTCATTTTAAAATGTTCTTAAGTATTCTTAATCTAATAAAAATATTAAATATTTATAAAAAAATTTTATTGCATTTTTAATGCGATTAGGTTATATGGAGACAAAAAGTTATGCTCCATACGTCTGTTCTTTTATCTGTCTGTTCTTTTATCTTTGAATCCCGGAATATAATTAAGCCCCACCCCCTTTTCTCCAAGTAAAGTTGAAAACAATGTCCAAATCTGTAAGCAATCTCACATATTCGCACTGCTATTGTTTGACCTCAAAAATTCCGCCCGCCCCCCCCCCCCCGAATTTTTCGACCTTCTTGCAATTTTCGTAAAAAACAAAATCCTTATTTTAAGTTATATTGCTACATAGTTGCATGTTATAAGTTGCATCGCTCGATTGGTCATAGTATGAACATTGGATAGCGAATAAAATATTTCTTAATTTTGCTGAGCAATTATTCCCAGGATTGTTTTCTCATTTCTGGAAAAAGGTTTAGTTCTAATTTTAGAATTCCTTGAAACATTTCTTGCCTCATTTTTTTTTTTTTTTTTTTTTTAATAGGTTTTGTAGGCAAAACAAATAAAAAGTCTACAGGCAGCCAATTGAAAGTAGAGTGAACTTTTTTCAAATACTATAAGCACATTTTTATATATAAAAGAAGAGATTGAAAGGAAACTTCTTATCTTTCTGGAGCATAAGCAGGTTTTTTTTTTAAGCAAATGACTTTGAAAAGATTTTCACAGTTAAGAACTAATATTCCTTACAGAGGTTTCTTTTTACTTGGAAAAAAAATTTGATCGTGCTTGCTAAATTTTCTAGTAGAAATAAAAACATTTTGCATTTATTGCCAAAAAAAAAAAAAAATGTGCAAATGTTTCGTATTAATATTTTTAGGGACCTAAAAAAATACTTTTTCCCACTTTCTTAATATACTTTCTTAGAAGCTCAATATTCAAATTACAGAGTCTTTGTAACCTTTTTTTTTTACTTATAAAGATACATTTTTACACTTTAAATTACGTACTATGGTTCAATATATATATATATATATATATATATATTACTTCGCAAACTCCAATTTTTTTATATTTTTTTTCATCGCCCCCCCCCCCCCCCCACTTTTCCTGCCCACGAGCCGCCACTGCCTACCGCGATTCCATTGAAATTGCTCCAAATTTCCCTTGAAATCGAAATTCTCGAGCTGACATCACAATTGCTGCAAAATCTTTCTCAATTGTTATTACCGATAACTTCGCTGAAATTGTTGATTCTCGAACTGACATCACAGTTGGTGCAAAAACTTTCTCAATCGTTGTTATCGATTACTTCGCTGTAATTGTTGATTCGCTTTAATGATTGAACAAACGAAAATTGCTATCTCTTTTATAAATGAGCTAAATATAGAGAAATTTATGTAAGGTTATTTTTATTTTCAAGGTGCATATTTAGGAAGAGTGTAATTTTCAAGTGCATATTCGAAGAAATGTAACTTTCAAATGCATAATTTGAATAAAAAAAAAAAAAACATTTAGATTGTTACAGAGATCCTCGCTAAAGGTTTATATTGCAGAACAACAGATACATATATCATGCAAGTAAAACTAGACGACATTTAATGACAGAAATTTTGCCGACCACCAAGGGCGTACTGGAACATAAATTTTAGATTTATACTGGTCCAAATGTTGAATATAATCATTAATCAAACTATAATAATTATTATTCATAATAAAATAATTCCAATAATTAATTAAATAATTAATTTTAATAATTAAATAGTTTTAATAACTAATATATTTTGTTCCTCAATATTTATTTCTAATAATTAATTTTAATAATTACTTTTATCTGTTAATTAATTTCAATAATTACTTTTATTTGTTAATTAATTTTAATAATTGTATTGTTTTTTAATTAAATCAAATTTATACCTCTTTTCAGTCTAACTTAGTTTCCATAAACCATTGATAATTTGTTGCAAAAACTAAAGAAAAGAAATCTAAGTTACAAAATAAATTTAGATATAGAACGTACGTTTACTAGAAATTTATATCCGAAATGATAACATATATTTAATAATAAAAGTTTTAAAAAAGGAAAAAGTCACAATTTGATAACATATATATCTTATTGCATCTATTTTCGAAATACAACATATTTTAAAAATTAAACTAATGTGAAATTTTAATCAATTTTTCAAAATACAAACTATATCTCTCAAACTAAATAGTTAAAACAGTGATTTAAGTGCATAGCTTAAAATGTATTTTAAAGAATACAAATGTATAAGAAATTAACAAAACTAATCAGTTCAATTTACCGTCACTTAGCACCTGTAATATTTCCTCATTCTGGTGATTTTATTATCATTGCATATAATACTTATTATTTTGACTGTACATATCACACATTATCACCATTGGGCTTTTAAAAAGAAAACATTAAGGAAAAAGAAGGCAACTACTTATATTGAAAAAAAAAATTGAAAAAAAACTTCTTTACCGGACCATTTTTTTTTTTTTTACAGACAATGACCAGCCTGGTGATTACACCGGAAAATCCTATGGCCAGTACGACCCTGCCGACCACTGGTATGGTGTAAAAGCTAAAGGAAATTTAAACGATTCTGACGTCAGTCCTCTAATGTCAATACATCCTTTCAAGGTTTCTTCATTGAGTAATGAGCGAATTTCACACAATGTAAAGGAAATAAAGTAAAGTATTCTTTCAATCAGCCCTATTCTTTTTCTCGAAACAATACTTAATAATTAAATCATTTTGAAAGTTATCATCTTGGAGAACTTCCGGGTGAGGAAATAATGTTTCATGCCTAATCAAACTTTCCGGAAAAAATACCTATCGTCATATTTCTCTCTATTGATGTTGATTACATTGATTTTCTTACGCAAGAACTACACTGGGCTGTACTATGCCGGAACTTTCTATTGAGAAAAGACTTTATTGATTGATTTCTATTGATTTACCCATATATTTTCTCGTTATTTTTGGTTTGAAATACAAGTGTTATAACAGTAGGTAGTGGTCTTTGTCTTCATTGTTAATGATTATTGCTCACCATAGATGCCAGTCGCACAAAAAAATTTAGAGAAAAGAGAAGGAAGAGCAAGTCTTGATGTAGCGTCAAAGGGTCTTGGTCAAAAATCCCGACAACCAAGATCAGAACAAGCCACAATCGAAAATAGGACGAAATCCCTATAAGCCATAGTCCCGAAAAGTGCATAATCCCGAAAAGGCATAATCCCCCCCCCCCCCCCCTCAAAAAAAAATTCCTGCAAAATCCTTATATCAATTATTTGTTAAAAATATCAACTGTTGACGCTTTATTAAATAAACTTTTCTAGCATTTTTTAAAACTATTTCATTAAATTTAGACCTCCAAAGCAGTTATCAAGAAATCTTAACCCTCGCTTTTACAAAAATAACTATTTTGTTATGGATCGTTATGGTCAAGATTTTGGCATAACTTAGTTTTTAGAAATTTAATCAAAATGTTTAATTAATTGAGGACTATAAATAGAAAACGACCCAAGTCCAAAAAAAAAAAAAATTTTCAGGAGAGCCGAAAAATTAAAAACATTTGCAATGGTACTTAAGGCTATGACTAAGTACCAGATTAAATTTGAACGATTGCTACTTTGGGAGTTCTTCAGTTTGTTTAATTTGGTCTCTAAGATATTTTTCCGTAAAAAAAATATATTTTTTTTTTTTTTTTTTTTTTTTTTTTGTACTTGGGTCGTTTTCCATTTCTAGTCCTCAATTGCTTTTGGTAGGAACTGGTGATTTTTTAAAAAGTTACTTTTAATCTATTTTTGCACTTATTATTTTTGTAACATAGAAATTCGCTTTCTTTCAGCTATTATTTTGAAATTAATTATATAGCCCAATTTGTAATCAGTTAAAATATTAAGGGCTCTTTCAGGCCTCTTTCACACGGTGCGGACGCTCGCATGGGTCCGCAGAAGTTAGAATTTCGTGAGGACAGCTGCCTCCGCATCAACGGGTTTTGTACATCAGATTAAATGGAGTCATTCACACGAAGCGAGTGCGGACGGTATATTTCCGCAATTTCCAGAGATAAATCCAGCTTGAATCAACTAATTATTATTATTATTATTATTATCATTATTATTATTTTTTTTTTTTTTTTTTTTTTTTTTGTAATTTAAAACATAGGGCGATTCTGAAATTAAAGGGATTTTGAGGAGATAAAAAAACATAAAAATAAAAAATAGATAACAAAATTGAAGTTTTACTCTTAGAATTTTATTAACAAAACTAATACCCCTTCAAAAAATAAAGGCCAAGAAAAAATATATTTTCTATAAAAAAAACAAAAACAAAAAAACAGTTTTCTCATTCTACTTGTAACCTTCGCTATAACTCATGGAGGTTATAAATAAGTAGATTGCCATGCTTAAACCTAACCTAAAAAACTGAGGATACACTGGCTTTGCTTTTAGAGAATTGGCTATTTGATAAAAGTTAACGGCAAAAGTAATCTTTACATTATAAAGAATAACATTACTGAACATGGAGGTTACAAGAAAAAGAGAACTCATCTGATTTTTGAGGATTGGACAGTTTTTTCACAAACAATATAAAACTATGCACCTCCAACAACATCACCAGACACAATAGTTGACTTGAGCTTCACTTAAGCTCTGGTAAAGAAGACTGTACTGCTATGTAGTAGAATTTTAATTAAGTTAAAGATATTCCATGGAGGTTACTTGGTTACTTCAGCACCCCAGGGACAACTTATGTGCTTAAAATAAAGTGGTAAAATAAATTAAAACTTATATTACTTTGTGATTAGTTAATTATTTATATAATAAATAATTAATACCCCAGTTTTTTTAGTGTTAACTGAAGAAATAAACCTGATTAATAATTATTTTTATAATAACTAAATGTTTAACCCATATTTTCCCACAAATATATTATTAATCGGGTTTATTTCTTCAGTTAACACTAAAAAAACGGCGGTGGGGACATTCCATGGAGGTTACATTTCCTATACTTTGAATCCTATCCTTTGAGATCCTATACTTTTTTTTAAATAATAAATAAATAGGTAAAATAAAGACTGAAAACATAAAATACAAACTTTTTGACTCAATACCAATTTCCTCACTTAAAGAAATAAATATTAAGCCAGTAAAAGCACAGGGACGGAAATTTCCCCTTAATTTCAGAATAGCCCGTATAATGCAGGACAGAAAACTTTGTAGGGTCTAACTCATTCATGATATAAATGAATTTTAATTTAATTTTGAATCTTGACGTTTTTATAGAAACATCGTAATTTTAAATATTTTCAAAATAAAATTATATGCAAAAAAAATATTCAAGTTATATTTACAATTCTAGTATGTTACCCGAACCAAATCACTGAACATCGTTAGCAATTATATTTGAAATTTTAAATAAATTACAAATTGAGTTGCGACTGGTGCAATTAAATCCTAATTAGATAATTAAATTTTAATTAATCAATTAAATATCATCAAATGAATAATTTTTATACATATATGTTAGCTTTATTACACTTTTAAGTGTGAAAAAAAATTAAAGAAACATTTTTCCAATGGTAAACTAGTATTTAAATTTTTTGTTCTAAAACTATCGTCGGCTTAGATAGTAAAGCGGCTAGGTGCCAAAAAATAGCCGAAAACTACATTTCGTCAAGTAATTTTGCACACTGATAGAATATGTCATTCTAATCATTTTAAGAAGTGGAGCCACTCGGATTTCACTTCCGGTCGGGTTTTTATACTAGTTCACAGTTAGGCATAAAATGTTCGTTTTTATCAATAAAAATAGTTATATATGGGATTACAGCCAAATCATGAGCTTTATAAAGATGTGTGTTATGTTAAATTACTAGGTTTTATGAAATATTAAAAAAAAATTAGTAAAAAAAAGTTCAACCGGAAGTGATTTGCATTTCGACTGGAAGTCTATCTATAACAGCTAAAACTGCATCCAACAGTTCAAATTTCAAGTATGAAACATATGCTATCAATAAAACGAGAATTTTAGTGGTTTTATGAAGAACTAAAATTAAAAAGCGACTTTCGGTCGAAGTTTTAGACTTCTTTAAAGTTAGACTTAAAAATTCACTTTTTAAAATTATTCCACCTTCATATAAACTATAATGGGTCACAATAAAAAACTGTAAATATTACATGTTACATCAAATTATAAGGATGAATATGTGTGATGTAAAATGAAAATTTTCAACCGGAAGTGACTGAAATTCCGACCGGAAATCTGCTTATAAGGAACCAAGACTGCCTATATACCAATACATATATGTATCAGTGATATCGTTTCAGATAGCCGGAAATTCCGACCTTTAGTCCACTTGTAAGCACTGAATTTTTTTCAATGCAATTCAGATATGACCAAAACATAAATGAATGTAATTAAGTGACATCCTCTCAAACATGGACTATGGCATAATTACTTTCAAGGGAATTGCAGATCACACACTGATTGGTGCAAGGGGTTGATTTTTGTTCAAATCCTGATTTTTAAGGGGATTTCCTAATGAAATATTAAAAAATAGTTATATAACGAATTTCTGTTCAATTAAATACAAAATCTCTTTCAAATATCCGTTTCCCAGTGTTAAATACCACCTTTCTTCACTTCACATTTAAGTTTCAAATTCCAGGGGGATGCCAGTCTACTCTCGTACACCGCCACGCAGTGCCCACGCAAGTCTACCCTCTGAATCTAAGCAGTTATGAATGATTTTGTATATTGATGATGAAATTCAAAAATAATTTTTTTACGCGACGTTGCGGCCTGGAGTCTTTTCTGGTAAGCTCCCATTGAACATATTTTATAAGATACAAAATTGTTAATTGTACGTAGTTGCAAAATTAGTAAATACGTTCAAATTCAACAATTACTGATTTAAAAAAAAAATTAATGGACATTTTGGAAAAAGATATTGTTTAAAATTGCATTACCCAAAGGAAACCATTAAGAAAATTAAAATTTTACTACGCATTTTACGGAATTCTACCTCGAAAAACACACTTAAGATTGTTGTTCATAATGTTTCTCTTGCAATTGCAAAGCTCTAAACAGTCCTTTTTGCATTTGCATATCAAAAAGTAATTTATTGGGATGCGCACTTTTAGTTGGTAATTGACGACAGTTGCGTTTTACGATGGTCATCATCAGGGCCTGATCATCGCCTAGGCCCACAAGGCCCGGGCCTTGGGCCCATGATTTTAGGGGGCCCCGAAATTGGCTGTAAACCATTTTTGTTTCACAAAAGTTATGTGAATATCTTTTATAACATGTACAAAATAATTTATACATAAAATTCATTTCGTATTGATCTTAAACCGTCTTTAGTATCCCAGAGTGTATGTATTACAAAAAAAAAAAAAAAAAACCGTTTAAAAGCGTTAAACTCAAGCTTTCTTGAAAGATAGAGAAAAAAAAATTGAAAGGAAGTCTTGACGAATTTATAGTGAGACTAGAAAATGTCGGCTCTGAAGTTGTGAATAATTATACATAAAAAGTTTTTCTTTTTTTTGATTTATAAATTTGATTGTTTGAAATTTGTTTCTTTATTTGTGATAAAAAAAAAAAAAAAAAAAAAAAAAAAAACACACATTTAGAAAACAATATTAACAATAATTCATCAACTTTTCTTGTATTGCATGTTAATTCATTTGACTTTGCGTCGAGTCCATTTCCAATAAATCACTTGTTTGAAAAAAGGGCCCCCGAATGTGTCCGGGCCTTGGGCCCCAACTTGTCATGATCAGGCCCTGGTCATCATAATGACTATCATAGATCGCAAATGTCGACGAGTACCAATCATCCACATTCTTGTAATGAAGGTAAAACTAAGTAGCCAATGAAGGCCTGAATATTTTTCAAATCAAATTTGATTGTTTTTTAGCTAAAAGATGTTAAAAGTAACTAAAATGGCATTGTCTTGAAGAAAAACGTTCAATCCTCTTCAGTTAAGATTCAATCAATCTCTATAAGTGCGACCTCTTTGGTGGAAGCCACAGACCTAGAACAGTCTACTTTTGACGTCATGGCTAAACTTGGATGATTGATTTCGTTTCCATTCCCCCCGCGTTTTTACTTGTAAATGAAAATAAAAATACGATTTTTTTCCAAAAATAATAGCCAAATATTTAACAAAGGCCTCGCCTCGAAAATAGTCCCTTTAGTCGTCTGTGGCAACCCTGCAATAGGCTTTCAACAACACAACTTGAAAGTACTGCATTTTAGAAATTAACTGCCTGACCAAGAGTAGATTTATTGGCATATGGAAAGTATGTTTGCCTATAATTCAAAATAATAATTACTCATAAGTATAAAACAAACTTTATTTAAATTCCTTGCTGTTATTAATGCTAGGTAAACTAATATTTTATTTACAGTAAACATTAATTTTACTAGTACTAAAACAGCAAAAAAAATGGAATTAAAAAAACTTATGAATAATTATAACAAATACTTAAAAGAGCATCCAAAAACCAGCTATTATTTTAAAACAAAGAATCAATCTTTAAGAAATATCTTTGATGAAAGTTTGAAAAGAAAATTCTGTACGCTAAAAGGAAAAACAAATTTCCATTAATTTCATATTGTTTCCAAAATTACTTATTTGGTTGAAATAAAAAAAATTTAGTGTTGCCATAACAGAATAAGTTAAAATAATTTCTTTAAATAAAAAATGGCACAAATTTTTTAACTAACCAATTTCCCTGAGTAGTTACTCAACTATACTTTTTTTTAGGTATTATTTTTAAACTTTCAGGCATTATCTCAATCAATAACAAAGACATCTGATAATTTTTAATTTTTAACTTGAACTTATTTTTAGTATATTAATCTTATGTTTTTGATAACTCATGTTACAGTCAAAAGTGTCAATTTAAACAACCCTATAAACTAGCAAAATTTAATTTGATTATATTTTTTTCATGCTGTAAATGTGTGTATATTACTACTGTAAGAAATCTGATGCAAAATTAAATTTACATTTCTCCTGAAAAAAACCCCGCTTTTTAAAGCTTACTTATAAAAAACCAAGCCATTTAAAAAAGAACTAACATACTTTGTCTACAAAATGACACCTAGCAAGATTGTAGCATGAAAAAAAAAATTAACCCTTCATATTCCACTTTGCATGGAATTACCCATATATATTTATGTATTTTTTTTTAAAAAATTGATTTTTTTTTTTATTTTTTTTTTGTATACACTATCTACTAGGAAACTTTTTTTACTAAAAAACATTTCAAATCAATCAAAACGTTATAAAAGTAGTTATACAAATTGTGGTTAAGCATTAAAGCATTAATTTTGAAAAATACCTATTTTTCAGACATTAAGTTTGTGCAGTGTGCTATTCTCAAAATGGGAATTTTATGAAGAAACAGGAAAAGAATAGGGTTATATTCATCTTAAATATACTACTTCTGGCAGTACAGATCTGAACAGATACATAACTTGAAATTTCATGTCATAAAATACACCATAAAAGAGTGATTCAAAGAATTATGAATTTTTATTTTAATAAGCACTTTGAACAAATATAATGTGTTGACATTGTATAAATACATTATGTGCTTTTAAAACATTAGGTGGTAAGCTGAATATTATTGTAAATGTACATATTTATTAGAAATAAAAAGTTCAACATTTAAAAACATGGATTAATACAAGAGTAACTTTTGATATCAAAAGGTTTACATATCCACAAATTTGATTTTTTAGTTTACAAAACTAAAAACTCTGAACATCACAATTGTATTAAAAAAATAGGTCAGGGTATATTGAATGGTATTTTATAAATCAAAACTTTTGCATAGTTTTATAGATAACTAGGATATCAACCACCATTTTCTAACTTTGGTTTCAAGAATGCTAAAATGACGATTTTAAAAGCTCACAAAAACTATACAGACTTTTTATTATGCAATTTAAAAATGCATATTTATAAACTCGATGAAACGCAATTTTTACATTTTTAAATATATATATTGACATGTAAATATATACAAGGTGTACCTGAACTCTACCGACAAAATAAGAGATGCAATAATGCACATCATGACAAACAATTTTTGAATATTAAACCAAGGTCACAATCCCTTTATTCAGTCGAAAAATAACAGAGTGCTGATTTAACCAGGTGTCAAAGTAGATGCTCAAGATGTCGTTACAAGGTGTTAATTCACAATCGACATTGAGGAATTATCACACACTTTTGACGATACCTTTCAGGGAATATATGCAACAATTCCTACAATAAGGTCATCCAGAAAGTTTGAGTAGGCTCCAAAGGAAGAAATCTAGTGGATTGAGAACAGGGGACAGCAACTATTTTTGCACTGGAAATAAGTTGAGTTTTGAAAATTCCCAACTTCTAAAGCAGCTGTGTTGCCATTATTTTTCTGCCTGCAAAAATACATCCCAACTCCATGTTTCCTATATTAAAATTGATGGGAATTGTATTACCACCCTTCTTATTTTGTTGGTTGAGTTCTGCTTTAATTAAGGTTATCCCGTTTAGAACTGTCTGGTGTAGAAATCAATGGAAGTTCATAAATTGTATACATAAAACTACTGAGATCATAGGAAAATGATAATAATAAAAAAAAAAAAACATTCACGAATTTAAAATTACAAAATATTAAAAATTTTTACAAATGAGGCTTCAGAAACAATTATAGGACAGACATACCAAAACCTTACTAGATTGTTTAAATTGGAACATTTCCATCCGATGGGAAATACATTAACTAAAGTTATTTTTTTTTAAAAAATTAGCAGACAACTCTAAGCAGGAGAACATTAAAGACACTCTGTATATACACACACATACATATATTTCAAAGGCACTGTATTTTTAAAGCAGATTTGGATGACTAGAAACATTCAAAGGCTTTGTAACATTGGTCAAAAATATTTTAATACTAGGATACACTTGTTTAAAGCAAAAAAAATAAGATATTTCTTATATAAATAAGTAAATGACTAAAACTTTCTTTGAAATGACAAGAAAGAATATAAACAGCAATTACAACTATATAAAAAGTGGTGTAATTGTCATGGATATGTTGAGAACTCTCTGTGTAATATATTTACAGAAACATAGAAAATTCTAACTTAATCCTTAAATATTACACACTGAATTTTCACGTCAAAAAATTAGCAAGGAAAATAAGTCAACAAGAGAAAGAATTTACTAAACTGAATCTAATTCAATTAGAACACAGGCTCCTTGTAAATAAATTATGGTCAAACTATTATGTAATATTTCATAATTTTAGAACAAGTACTATAAGTAAGTAGGTATAAGAAATTTGGCTAAAATTTTACATGAAAAAATGCAATATCCAATATTGAAAGTTTATATTTATAAATAAGTGAACAATACACATTAATTTAAATAAAGAATACTTGCAATCAATACAGATCCTCATATTATTTTAAAATTTAAATCGTTAAAAAAATTAAAGCATTTTTAGGGCATATAGAAGTAGTACTATTTATGCACACTGTCTTTATTTCATTTATGCAAAATGAAGTATTCACTATCTAAACTTAAACCTGATTACACTTTTCTGAAGAATAACCAAAAGTGGTAGATTTACAATGTTTCAATCTATTATATTGCTTACAGGTTGATTTTTGAAATAGTATACAAAGGCACAACTCATGTGTATATTGATGAATTTTCAGAGACAATATTCTACATAGTTAACATTAAGCGCAAAAAAATAAATTAACCATTTTACCTTTAAGTCTGATGGTCAGCCATTTCTCACTTTTTGGATGGAGGAATCAAGTGATCAGGCAGTTCAGCTGGAATATCATGACCTTCCAGTTTTACATTCAGAAGATGCATGGCAAGAGCAAACTCATCCATGTCTAACTGTCCGTCTTTATCAATATCAGAGAGCTTCCATATCTTTCCCAAAACAGTGTTTGGAAGTTTTGATTTCACCATTTCAGACTTAGCAGCAGCACCTGTGATTTTACCATCAACAGGATTAAGACGATTAAAAATGGCATCAAACTTGAACCGATCCTTCTCAACCACCCAATCCACTTGAAGAGATCCAGCATCAGCCCCTTCTCCCCTACCATGACCAAATGGATTGTTCACTAAGTTAGTCATTGCTCCACCCGTAACATCATTGTTTTCCTCTTCCTGCTCTTTTGGAATCATGCTCATGATCTTGGAAATATCATCTCGTAGCATCACATCAACAGCTTCCAAAAGCTTAGGCCGCAGTGTATTGAACTTGTCAAAATCTTGTTGAGCTAACTTCTCTTGCATCAATTTGATATCAGGAAAGTCTCCGTGAGGAATTTGATGCTCCTTTTCCAATTCTGCATACACGTTTGCTAACTTTTTGATAAGCTCTTTCTTTTTATTTTCTTTACCAAAAACTGAAGGCATCTGAGTTTTCAGAGAGCTTATGATATAGGCATGTACCTAAAATAAATATTATTTGTAAGTATTTAAAACGAACTTAGAATATCTCAGATAAAAAAAAACATTTAATACGGCTAAGAAAGTACCAATATGGAACAGAATACCATAGTTTTATGCTGCCATTTATTTTCCCTACAGAACAAGTTAAATTGAGATGTTAATTCTCACTAAAAGACTACCTACTCTTACACACACAACAGGTCCAGATGTACAATTTAGGAACATATGATTGAAAACTCTATTAAGCTTGGCGACATGACAGTAAAAACTTTGACAATTTTGAATTTTTTTGTAAATACAAATGGCTAGTTTGACAATAAAAACTTAGCATGAAAACTCTTCACGCAATACCCAAACTCTCATCCTATTTCAATATTTGCAGCCAAGATATAACCTTCCATAGTTACAATAGAAACATTGGCTATATTTTAGTGGAATTACAGTATGAAATTTTGTATTGATCAAACCTTTCATTGGACATATCGTATATGCTATTAGCATTTGCAGTTTTATCTCAATTGTTTGGTTTAAAAATTGTCTGTTGCAAGAACTACACTAGGTACTACCCTGAAAGATTGTTAAAAATAATTATATATGGGTGAAGGAGGGAACTGTCTTTAGGGAAACTACCCCCCTGTATTTATGTCTTCAATGGAAGGAAAACCTATGAAACTCAACAAGTAGTCCAACAACCAAAACGGGACAATTCTGATTGCTGCATACCTACTCGTTACCATATCCAATCAAGACCTTGAAGCTTGTTAAAAAAAGATTACAGAGCGCCAAAGTCTCAGGAATGAAGACTTGACCCATCCTCTTGCATGCTACAGATGCATTCTGCGTTGATGTTACGAGAACTGCAGTTTTATCTGGCATTGTTGATTGGTGGAGTAAATTAGTATGGCACAAAAACCAATTGTATCGATGCTGCATCAAACATTTATTACTAACAATCATATAATATTTTTAAAAATCGAAAAGTGTGGGTTGCCATAGGATAAATTTTCCATTCCCAAACGTGTGTGTAGCACTCGCATATGAATTTCTTTTAACACGTAACATTAGGTTACCATTCAGTTCACAAATTATTTTCAGAGTTAAACCTTTTCAAATCCAAGGCTATTTCTATGTATGATCATTTATCAATAAATATTTTACGAAACAACCATAATTGGCGCCCTAATGATAGAAACTGACACATTACTTGTTTCTCAAAAGATTTTATGAAACATGTTTGAAGTTTAAAAAAATTCTGATAGAAAAAGTTACTAAAAGGTTGAGCAAGTGGATGATGTCACTGATTTTGAAAGAGCCATTAAAAAAGTGAAATTCCAACCCAATCCATTTGAATAGTAGTCCAATATTGCTACCAACTAATGCTGAATGTTTGCATGAAGAATGGTAAAAACACACTTATTTATAAACCATACCTATTATTACTATTTATAAATCCTATCTACTGTTAGGTCAATTATATTAAATGCTGAAATTTACTTCTTTTAATCTCAGATATTTTTATTAACTAAAATTATTTTCCTTTTAAAAAATCGTCTAATTTCCAGGTATTATTCAGAAACAACCATCTTAAGTTTCAGATTTGGGGAGAGGGGCCATGTGTTTTCTGATACTCAATTAGTTTTGTTTAAAAAAACATACAAGCTACAAATGTTATACTACATCATTAAGTTTAACAGTTTGTCAACATCATTAAGTTCTGTTTTTATTTAAATTTAGCAAGTTTGAGTTATTAAGTCAGGCTTTCAAAACATTAAAACTCTACAGAACAGTTAACAATTTTAGAATTGAAATTACATGTCTTTTAAAATAAGAGTTAGCTTTTAAATGAAAATTTCTAGAAAGGTAAAAAATTATGAGCAAGGCAATTGCAACATCACTCATATAACCAGTTGTTCAGCCGGTTTGGCCAGAAAGTAATTGAACAAGCTATTTAATGCTTCCAACAATCCCACAAATTGTTACTTCGATCCAAATGAAAGTCCTGCGATATAAACGAGATCAAAATAAATATTGAATGGAATGAATTAAAAAAGCCACAAGTATGAATAAGTGGTATTTTTGCCCTTAAGTAGAGTTATTTCTTCAAAAACAGAAAAATAGGCCAGTGCCTAGCTTACAGCTAGGTATATTCAGGTACCTAGTAGACATATGGTGGTGAACCATTCTCCTAATACTGGTTGCGGTCAGTATTCCTTAATATTGAAAAACTTTAGAGAGCCAATAGTAGGATGTGAAAAACTTTCCTTAACCCAATAAAGTCATATTTGAATGCCTTTAGAATTGACTGAGTAATATTTAAATCCTCTAGAACAGAGTTCGCCACTAACTTTTAGAGGCGGGCCGTATGACTTATGTTGGAGCTTCTCGCAGGCCGGTTGGTTGTATTCAGATTATCTGGCGCCGTCAGCAACACAAGGGCTATAATGCGCCAAAACTTTCGTCATTAGACAAGCCAACATACATTTACAAACACCCATGCCTAACACGGGACTCGAACCCGCAACCTCGTGGTCTAGAAGCACACTAACCACTATACTGTTTGGTCGGCCTCGCAGGCCGGATACATCAAAATATGTGTTTAATTCTTATCGATTTAACAATATATAACATTTCTGAAAACTGCACCAAAATATTTTTTTTTTTTTTATCTTAATAAAATTGATATTTGATTATTTTTTTCAAATAGTTGAAAAACTTAATTTACTAATATTCATTATTAGTAAATCAAAGTTTAAAAAAGAGTAAATCTTTTGTTCCAACGTAACAATGTGACTTGGCCTAACTTTTAATAAAAGTATTTAAACTGCACTTCCAGTCAATTGAGAGATGATTGCGGTGAAAATCATTCAGTTTATTTTATGATAGAGTCGATGTCTTTCATAGTATTTTTTCCAATTAATTTCAATAAATTGTCCAAATGAGATTCATTTAAGTTATTCCTGTGTTTATTCTTGATGATAGCCACTGTGCTGAAAGCTTCTTGATATAGTTTTTTCGGGCACGTTGTGGAGAACTCTGTTTTACATAGCTAAAGCATATTATTTCATTTCGGATAAATTACAATTATGTAAAAAAAAAAGGAGGGTTGATACCGTGAATTTTGTTTTGTTTTTTGATCTTTTGTGGGGCCAGTGGGTCACAGAAAAATCTGTCACAGGCCAAATATGGGCCGTGTAGTGGCTAACGCTGCTCTAGAAGCATGGTTGGGGACATATTAATATAAAAAAAAAACAGAGCAGTCAAGGACCAGATAGGGGTACCATGCATTGGCCAAACCTATAATCACAAGGAGCAAATATCCGAGAGGTTGAGCTTGCACACAGAGCCTTTGTAAAATAAAACTTTACTACATCCATATAATGTAGAAACAAAAATGTATTGCTAGGATGAGAGTGGGGGTAAAAGCACAAAAACAATACAAGTAAATTATGTGGGACGGATGTTGCATTAAATAAAACCTTCGAAAATACCACAATAAGAAAATGATAATTGAATTCATAGGTGGTGAAATGAACCAGGCAAGGGAAATAATTTGACATACAATACATTTGTAAAATTGAAATGAGCCAAAACAAAACTAGTTATGCAGGGTTAGAAAAAATTAAAGTTTCTCAAAAATTCTCAGAAGTATAGTTTTGTTCAGACTACAGTTATGCTTTTGCCTGTTTGAATCAATCATTCAGCTGAGGTGTTATCCGAGCTACTGTTTTGTTTCTTTGGAAATGTACAACCTAGTTGAACTGCTTCAGATCATGATCATTCAAGAGTATAATTACTTTTTGCTCGTCTATCTACTTTTTTTTCCCTTGTGTGTTTCTGGAAAATTGTTTTACTACAGATAATACCAATTCTTGAACAAGTTCTGATATCAAATAGTTCATACATCCACCACATACTGTTTGGTTTGCAAACAACAGTTTCTATACCACCCCCATGCTGTGTTTAAAATTGCTTATTGAGAAATATACTTGAAATGAAGTGCTATATTTTGTTACGAAATGATGATAGAGCAACCAATTTGTAAACAGTTGTCGAACCAAAATTTAATAGTGCTTTAGAGTATAAGAATGATTGATTTTGGTCATGATTTTTTCAAAAAAAATTCTTGATTATTTGTCTGGTAATGTATGACTGTATCAAGTCAATATATTTTGAGGCGACATACACATTCAAGATATACACAATTCTGTAAAAATTACCAACTTTCCCACCTAAAATTAACAATTAAATAAATTCGTACCTCAAGATCTGTGATTGAGCGTATAACCTCTCTTATATGCATGCAATAATGTTAATTATAGATATAACTAGAAAAGTGAAATTTCACTTTATATTTCAACCAAAATTCACTGAATTTATTGCTCTTATATAAAAAAAAAAAGAGGAATTGCAATCCAAAGCATTCCCTTTTCTCTACATCCCTGCTAATAGAATCATGTAATAGCTAAATTTCATTTGGTTGTACTCTGTATGGCCAGGTCAACAAATATCACCTTATGTAATGATTTAATTCATAGTATATATTCACTTATCAAAGCCGACCAAACGGTATAGTGGTTAGCGTGCTGGCTTTTAGACCGCGAGGTTGCGGGTTCGAGTCCCGTGTTTGGCATGGGTGTTTGTAAATGTATGTTGGTTTGTTAAATGACGAAATGTTTCGGCGCATTATAGCCCTCGTGTTGCTGACGGCGCCAGATAATCTGAATACAACCAACCACTTATCAAAAAAGCTAATTAAGTTATAATGTATTAATATTTAAAAGGGAAATAAGTCACTGAATACCAAGGATTTTTATTTTTATACAGGAACCATCTCAGTGAGAAGATTTATTACAATCTCAATCATCTTGAAATTTTAAAGTTACTTCAGCCGAAGACACACAAACTTGGTTTGCCAAAACTCATATTGTATATTACATATACATACATGGCATGAATTAAGTAAACACACTTGAAATACACCAGGCGATTCTTTGCTTTGCAAAGATGTGTGTGATATTATATTTATTCATATAATTGGCATTCAGTGCAGTGATTAAGCTGTGGGTGCTTTTTTAGACAAATGCTTAAAACTTTAAATGTTTATAGCTTATTATGTTTATAGTTTTATAGTATAGTTTAGCTTTTTTGCTAAAACCTTTTGACACAAAATGTGCAAAATCAGCATTTTAGTTATCATAAGTTTAGTCATCGACCTAAAAGAACAAGTAAGCTGAAACGTGAAAGTATTTTTCCAGTTGATATTTGGTATAAAGTAGCAGTACTATTGATAAAAAATAATAAAAAGTTCTGGTTAAATATTATTGTCCTTTATTTTGTTGCACAATAGCTCATGGATTTTGACAAATGTTTTTTGACCCACAACTAGTACTTTTTGACAAGGACTATATTTTCAACTTTTTAAACACATGAAATTTTAATCCAGATTTGCATAGATCTCAGGAAAGGGCAACACAAGTGTGATTAAATAGTCTCCATTTCAAAACAAAATCTTACCCCACTCATGGTAGGAGGCAAAATGAACATTTCTCCCATTTGAGAAATTTCCCCATTTCCACAAAAAAATTACATGCCCAATATCTTGCTACTAAAATTATGTTGCTGCTAGCTCCAAAGATCCGAAAAATTAAATATCATTACATCGGTTTACATAGCATATAATTCAATATCAAAACTGAAAATCTTTTATGTATAGTAAAGTAAATAAATCAAAAGTCGATCAGTTATACTTAGAATATTTCCATTTGTATAGTCTAGACAAAAATTAAACCCGACCTACAAGTGTAAGATTTGTTCAAATTTATCATGTTACAACTGAAGGAAAAAAGTGTGTACTATTGCGACTAGTACTTTTTTCAGCTATATTCCTATGTTCAAAGGCTAGAAATGGATTATGATCACAACTGTCAGGGCCATCAATACTTATTCGCATACTTACTCCAATACTCATCCTTTTTTTATACGATTTACGTAGCTGAAACCATTTTAACATGCAGAGATAGTAGGAAAAAAACAAACCTGATTTCGACCAATAAAAGGTCATGTCTTTCAGTTGTGTTTTAAGATGGATGCATAGACAGCAAAAAGGCAAGCTGATGCACTCATGCTTCTCACATTTAATTTGAAAGTTGCCATTCCAGTTGAGCCAGTCTATTATACGGCTTTCAATATCAAACGAAAAGAATTTCCAGTACAGCCAGGGCTAGCAGGTGAATAACAACAAACTTTTTACATGCCCAGACAGACATGTAGTAACAAATAGTAAGTACATGCCCAATTGGAATTTTACATGCTCCGGGCATGTCGGGCAGTATATTTATCGACCTTCATACAGAACTTTACCGAATAATGTTCCAGTACAGTGTAGCAATCATTTACCTATTGTACCAGAAAATCACCAAAACAACCAACCTAAGTACTTGGCCACACCTGATAAGGACTCAACTAATTAAGTAGCTCAAAAGTAAAACTAGCTAAATGCCTTTTAAGGATGAGTAAATATTCACCAAACATAATGGGTTTGAAACTAGCTAAGCTTCTGTTATTTTTCCTTAAATGACAAAAAGAAAAAACATACTAGGCAAAAGTACAGTATCGAAACAATCTTCATAAATATGTTATTCAAATACCTATGTACCCACTAATCTGTTTTTAAAATTTAATCATTTGTTTCTGCAACTTTGCGATAAAAAAAAAGCATTTATCGAAAATTGAGTCAAGATTATTTAAAAAGCAAAAAGCTTATTTCTTTATTACTTTTGTAGCACAAATAGCATTTCTCAACTAGAATATAAGCTTCTGGAAGCAACAGGGTTCCCACTCAAATTACAGAATGAAAATCAATGACTTTTAAGCACCTAAATAATTTTTTAAGGAACGTTGAAAATTTGTTCTCAGGCATCGTGTCTATATACAAATTTTTAATAAAGTTTATTCTACCATAAAAGTTACAAGTTGGTGAATGCATAATACAAATATGTCGGCGTGGATAAGTGGCAGTCACTCGGGAATAGCAAGTTCGAGTTTTATTTTTATAAATTTTGCAGTTGGACGCATAACATCCGCAAAAACTAATGACTTTTAAGGACCTCTAAGCAATTTCAAGGACTTTTAAGCACCTCTAAGCATTTTCAAGGCCTTGAAAATAAGTTCGAAAATATTAAACACTTTTAATAACTTTCAATGACCGTGGGAACCCTGAGCAATCTAGTATTTGTGGATTTGGATTTAAATAATGGTCAATGGTTAAATAATGGTCAGTCATTTATTATGTTTAAGTGTTCATAAAGTATACACAACATATTTTGAACTTTATTTTTTAATTAGATGTCAATAATTATTATATCACTGAATCCAATATGTGCTGTATTAAAATAATTTTAAAATGTGCGTTCAGTTATGGAATGCATTTTAGAGAAATAAAAATACAAGGAATGTATTACTCTTAAGAGCAAAGCATGGTTAGTCCAGGTGGTATTGAAATCATGTTTAAGTTTTGTTTACACTTGCTCAAGATAACATCAAACAAGACATTCATTTCATAGTAAATGCCAAATTGCATCAGTTTTAATCTTGTGCAGTCAACAATTGCAAATTGCATCATGACCAAACTAGACTATTATTTACATTATTTTTATGTTTGTCCCATTAGTCAATGTGTCTTTCTTCGTAATTAGGGAAACTTAACGTTTACTCTACAAAAACATATTTAAAGAAAGTAATTTTTTTTATTCACACATGTGTATTATGCATGAACTAAAGAATAGTAAAAGCCTACCATGAATCTCTCCTCTTGTTTCTGTTATCTATTTTCATTAAACGTAATAATGAAAAATAACTTGACAAACTTCACATAACTTCAGTTTAATAAGGGGACGAATATAACGTCTTTTGATTTGAAATCATACAAGTTAATGTAGAAGGCATGGCAAATATTAAAAAAGTAATTTTAATCTATTGGTCTTGTGGACAATTCAAATGAAAAAGTTATAGACTAAGACTTCTTTTGACAGCAAGGTGACCTCAACTGTGGAGTTAATTGGAGATTAGGAATCTCAGGAATAAAATAAAAAAAAAACTCCCTAATCGTCCAGAAAAATAAGAAAAGTAACAAAATATGCAAATCTTCATAATAATTTTTGAGTTCATTCTAATTCTTTTCTTATTAAATATTTAATAAAATTGGTTCTGGTTTATTGCTTTTAAATTGAAAATTTATAAAACCACTACACTATTGGGGTAATAAAGTGCATATCCTACTACTAGGTAAAGCCATTTAAATAGAAGACATATAGTACCTTTGCAAGTCTGGCTCGCTTGATGAGATCATTCAATTTCCTGAGGGCAGCATTCTTGGGCAAGCTTTGGATATCTTTAAACATGTCGAGCTCCTCTGCTTCAAACAGCTTCCTGTTGGAATCAAAGTTGAGGGGCTGGTCCCAAAACGATCCAATATACACTCTGGCCACTTCAGGGGTATTAAGAACTTTACCCAGGGACCACATAAGTGCCCCATAGACACGCATCAGCTGTTGTGAATCTACCATGTCAGCCTTGTTGAGCACAATACGGATTTTGTCATCATGGCCCCTTAGTGCCTCGATGCTGCGACGGAACTCATCAGAAATGTCCAACTTATGGGCATCAAACAGTAATACAATTCGATCCACCCGCTCAGCAAACCACTCAAGAACGCCAGTGAAAGAATAGCCCCGGTCGACCCTCTGCTTCTCCCCAGACAATATCCCTGGCGTATCAATGATTGTGAGACTCTGGAGCACTTCGTTATTCACTACTGAAGACTGGAAACGATTAAGGAATGCGTTACCGAATTTGCTGAGGGGCCGGAACTGTCGTTTCGGATCCACGACTAGAGCATTACCAGGAATCACGTTTTCCTGCTCGCCGTACATCACAGCAATGAATCTATCGGTGGTAGGCTCGGGACCAATGCGGATCCCGGGAAACTCCTGTTCGAGAAGGTATTTAATAAAGGTGGTTTTGCCAGTGGAATACTGTCCCACCAGCAGAATCATGGGTTTGGCTTCAAAATCGGCATCGTTGAGGGGCGGAGAGTGAAACTCGTGGAACAGGTAGTGCTCTTCTAAAGGCAAGATTTTTAACTTGTAAATCTTCTTGAGTCCTTCGACAACATTATTGTACAAATCAGGTTGATGGCGACGAGTATCCTTGGTGAGGTAACTGAACATTTTCAACCGAGAAGCCAGTCGCAGCCGTACGCAAACAACTAAATGCCAGAATGATGAAGAGAACAACAGAAACACCGCTCCACCTCCACCCTCCCCCAAATAGTATAGAGGTGACGCAATTACTCCACTCCTCCCAGCTGATTCTGAGGCTTCTGCGCATGCGGACGAGCTAAGCAATAGACGAAGGGGCTGCTTACCAATCAAAGCAGCAGGGAAGGCTGATAGCAATTCAAGGTGGGCAAAAGGCTAACACGGGTGTCAATGGCGATTTTGCATAATTGAAACACTAAATAATTCAGTTTTCATTGCTTAATTCATTAAACTGACAAAGTAAATGTATTTTAGACTTAATTAATATTGCAATTTTTATTTATTAATGGCTCTTTAAAATCAATGAAATATTGTTGATAAAAGATTATTGCAGCCTGAATTTCAATGAAATCATACTGCAAACTGGTTTTATGATATATAATACCACAAGATAATACCCTTATTCAATAAAAAGAGCAACCTTAAAGCCTCGTGTACGATCTTCGATATAGATTAAAAACTGGATAGACTGCTCAGATGTCAAAGCACCTGTGGTTGATGACGCTAGTGGGATGATTAATCAATCATAGTTCTATCGGTGATGACGGGAGAGCGCACGTGATTGGTTGATAGGAGTCACCGGCGCCAGTAAATAGAAAATGTTTGGTTTACTGGAACCAGTAGCCTGGTGACGTCATATGACGTCACTGACTGGCGATTTAACCTGGAACCTCGACTGGTAGCGTGTAAATCCGGATTTATGTTAAAATACGGTGAAAGCTAAAGCCAGCACGTACCACGTGATATCTGTGAAAAGTTCCCATTCTTGGCTTTGAATCTCCAGTCTTGGCGAAGATGCAATTACTTACGAAATCGAAAGTGCAAGGAAATAACTAAAAATTAAGGATATTCATACTTTTCAATTCATTTTATCTTTGTTTAGATTTATTTTACTTAGACTCTTTGTTTTATTATTACAGATTTCTACAAAATTATACAAATGAGTTTTAACTATAAAGGAAAACTTAACAATTTGTCTAGAACTTTCGTTTTTGTTAATGTAATGTTTTGGTACGTAAAGCAATTAACTAACTGACGTCAACAGCTGATACAAGCAAAATATCAATTGTCAATGATATAATCTTATTGTCGTTGTGGAAGGGGGAATGATGAACTATGACACATTTTAAAATAGGAAAGAGAAGGGGTCAAATACGGATAAAAAATCTTACATCATTTATGGACACCCCCTGTAAGATCATTCAATATTTTGTTTTAATCAAATTAAAATTATTTTACCTCTAATAAAACAATTATTCAATGAAATTGCGCTAAATATTCTTAAATTTGCAAGCAAACAATTAAAAAAAAACAAGTACGCATTTAACTTATTCCCTAGTAGCAATTTTACCTCGGGCGGTGATCTGAATTCCATCCCCAGGTGAATCGCCGGTGATTGGCGGTTCACCGGAAGCTCACCCTAAACTTATCTTTCCCTTGGCAACTAATCCATTTTGTCCCCGTGGCCGGCCATTGGCCGATGTCTGGAAACTGATCGAATTCGAGGAGAAGCCGACAAGAATTGGTTTGAAGGCCGAGGTAAAAGGGGAAAATACGATCACTATCCGAGGAAAATTTTTCTCTCAAGAAATATCGAAACGATGGTCGTTATTTTGTCGAAAATATCAATTAATAAACATTAAATAATTATAAAGATGTAAGTATCGAATATTAAAAACGACAAGTTAAAATAATGCAAAACTAACCCAGAGCGCGTAATTCTTATATAGTAGTATTTCCAGTGACATATTAAGAGTACATATCGAAGTTATAACATTACTCACGCCAGAATTGTCTAAATTACTTACCCCGGGATCGAACCAAGTGTGTTTGTCTCCGAAGCGCGTTGACGTGGACACTGGACTGTTGTTACTTGTGATTCTTGGTATACCAATTGTATTGTAGTACAAAACTCTACTATCATACAGACTTTACAAGGAAATTGACCGACATTTTTTTTATATATGGGGAATTTTCGGAAAATAGCAAATCTTCCATAAATTTGGGAAAATGATATTAATTTATTTATTATAGCAAAAAATATATAGTGTCAAATAAATAGTGTCGCCATCTATTTTGTAAAATTTTAACTAATTGACATAAATTTTATGATATTTTTTGAAATGCAATTTAAGAGTTTACTTAATAATTTTTACATTTAAAAAAATATATTTAATTTTTAAATTCTTTAAAAAACTATATTCAATTTGATTAACTTTTTGAAACATATAAACATATTTTTATTTTACTTAAAAGATGTTTAAAAAACGGACCAAAATGAGTTCAGCAAATTATAATGAAAACTATTTAAAAACAAGGAGTATATTTTTATTTTATATTGAAATTGAAATGAGAATTTATTTTTCATTTTAGAAAATTGTTCCTATATTTTTTTACTATATAAAAACTTTTATTTGTGGATTTTATTGACGTATTAGATAAGCAATATATAATTATGTGGTTTTCATTTTTTCAAAATATATTTTTACATTTAAAATTTTTCGTACACTTATTTTTAAAATATTTTTCACTTATTGCCAAAGCGAACTGTTTAACAAATTGTATACTTGATTTAAATTTGAAATACATTCAAGGATCGCCTCTAATTCAGTGGAATTGCAAGAAAAAGAAACATAAGTTTTTTATCGCCTGTCCCCGATGTCGTTCCGATATCATTTGCCGATCAAAAAAACGATGATCGGAAATTCCACCTGCCACCGATGTTGGGAAGATATCTTTTCCCGATGAGTTTAGGGTCATCGGCAGACGAGGAAATACGGGTGTGTTTATATATCAGTCTGGGAAATCACCGATGACTTTGATGAATTCCGATCATTGGCCGACGAAACGCCAGGCAGTGATTGCTACTAGGGTTGAATCAAAGCAAAATGGGATTTACCGGAGTTTCTTTTTACAAAATGCTAAGTAAGTTTTTTTGTTTTAATATATATAATTTAAGAATTACACAACTAGAGTTACCAAGGACTAATTTCATTACGATTGTTTCAAAATCTGGACCACCGAGGCTAGTTTTTAAATATTAACCTAAAAATTATTAAAAATTGTTCATTCAGTACTTCGAGATTAATAATGAGATATTCTAATTTATAATAAGCTAATTTGCTCTTGATCAAACTTTTTTCATACTTATTTATAGGTATAATTGCACAAAAAGGCAAATACAACCCCTTCCCCTGACGAGAAACAAATAAAATTTCACCGTTAATCAGTGGTGAAAACAGTCAAAATTTAAAAAAGAGAAAAATAAATGTAGCTTTATATTGAACAAAAATAGCTGAATATGAATACTAATGAGTACACAGAACAGTAGTGCAGGCAGAAAGATCAATCTGACAATAAAATTGTAGAAAAAGTGGAACTTTCAGAAAAAAGCGGGAATCCACGAAAACTTAAGAAGTTTTTCACTCCAGGTTAATAACATTAATCTACCCTCTCCCCTTTTTAAAAGTATTTTAATATTGTATTTGTGAAAAGCAAAATTAGAAGGTCAGAAATTTCAGAAGCCTATGCCTATTACAAGTTGGTTTGCAAAAAAACGAATTAAACATTTATTTAAAAAACTAATTAAAATGTTAACATTTTGTTTGTCAAAAGTCAAACTGGAAGGTCAAAGCTAATTATATTGAAAATTTCGGAGCTAAATTTCAGAGACCTACGCCTATTAGAAATTGCTTTGCTAAAATTTAATTGATAATGATTTAAATGATTCAACTAAAAAGTAATGAAAAATATAAATCCAGGTTTTAACAGCCCCTTATAAGTTCATTCACTATTTTGTTTTAATCAAATTAAATTTATTATAGCGTTAAAAAAACAATTATTCAATGAAATTGGGGAACATTAAAAATTCATCTAGAAAAAACAAAAAGGCATCTTGCAGATATTAAATGAAACACTTATAATTAAAACTCAAATATTCTTTTCTTTGCAAGCAAACAATTAGTAAACACAAATAAGCATCTAACTTGGTAAATTAAAGTAACTGGAGTAATTCTTGTACAAAATACTGAATAACTGTTTAGTTTTAATATATATAGTTTGAGAATTACTAAAAAATTTAACTAGTAGTTTGAAAATTTTCCGGTACACTTGAACAATATCTGAAGGTTTAATTTGCACCTGCGATTCTACAACTTTTTTTTTTGCATGTGTGTACACTTTTAATATTATTTTGTGGTACTCAATTAAGTTAGCATGTGTCATTTTTCAAATGCATTCCATGCTTAATTGATGTGACTGTCTTTAACTCTTTAATCCCCGTAACGGCCCAAACGGCCCAGCCGGCTGAGTTCCATTCCGGCCGTGTCTTTTCACTTACAATTCCTACCCCCCCCCCCCCTTCTTGGGTGGACCTTGGAGGTCCGATATCATTAACGGCTCACTACAATGGGTCAGAGATTTCTCTTCACAGCGGGAGGGAGAAGAGGGGCCAAGGTATTCTTGTGACTGTCATCACACTAGGGTGGGTATAACAGGTGGTTTTCATTCTTATCTTTGGAAGCCTTCCTTTTCACAGCTTCATGTCCAAAACACAAATACTTTGTACTACTAAAGGAAACAAACAAAACGCCTTGAGGATTTACTAGTTGTCAATCTCTATCTGGAAACCAGATAGCGAAGAGAGATAAATTACCCTTAGCTTAGCAGGGGGTCTATTGCCCTTCTCTCTAAATGCTGCACTTGGAGGGGTGAAAATGGTTTTTCTTTTAAAGGGCGGGAACCTGGTCCCTAAAGGATATTCCAGAAAACTGCATTGGGAACTAAAGAGTTAAACACTTTGAAAACAAAAGCAGACCTATAAGTTCATAAGCAAATTAAATCTACTACACTGTTTATTTACACAGCCAAACTGTTTTGATGAAAGGGCCAAAGGGGAATTCCCGAATCATAACGTGCCCAGGTCATGTAATACCATCGCCAAGTACAATGCATTTTTTTCATGCAAATAACTCTCAAATTACACCACATGAAAGCTATAAGAAGCATATAACGATCTTACGTATGAAATCTATAATGTATTGAATAATATTTTGAGGACAAATAAGTTTCCTGGACCATAAATTTACTTTTAACAAAAAAGATTGTACAATGATTCACTGTAGCATGTAACAAAAATCAATCATAACTAAATACATATTCATACAAATTTCGATTAAATTCTTGCCTGTGAAATACTATAAGTTCCTCCTTTCTTCAAAAGTTTCTTGTAATGGCAGGGACAGCAATAACAGACAATTTTGACTATTTAACGACAACGCGACAACACTCCAACTAACATCCGCTTTTGAAATACTATGATTGAGGGGCTGCTGAGCAGAAAACACTGCATTTAGGCGTCCACAAATCACGTGACATGGTGTGGTGTTCACTCATAGGTTGCCATTGCTCTCTCCACCCCCCCCCTCCCCTCTTCTCTTTTTATAACTCAATGAATCTATCCAGTTGTTTATCAACTGGATGAATCTATCTAGTTGTTTATCTCATTGAGTTATAATGAGGGTGGAGAGAGCATTGGCAACTTTAAGGTGAACACCGTACCGAGTTATATGGTTCGGGGGCGCCTAAACACAGTTTTTCTTGATCAGCATCCCCTCACTCATAGTATTTCAACAGCAGATATTAGAATGTTGTGCGTTGTCTCCAAGTTGTCAAATTGGTAAGTTATTGCTGTCCCTGCATTACAAGAAGCTTTTAAAGGAAGACGAAACCTATGTGATTTCACTGGCAAGAATTTAACCGAATTTTTTTATGAATATTTACTTAGTTTTAGTCATTTTTTGTAACATGCTTACTGAAACTTTGTGCAATCTTATCAGTTAAAAGTTAATGTATGGTGAAGGAAACTCATTTCTCCCCAAAAAATTATTACATACATTTTATACTTCATTAGTAAGATCGTTATATGCAATATATTGCCTTCATGAGGTGTAATTTGAGTGTTATTTGCATGGAAAAAAATTATTCGTAGTTGGTGTTGTATTATGTATAATCTTGGAGCGATTGTAAGAGATTTTCCCAGTGGTGTAGTGTAAAATAAAAAGGTCTGGGAACGCTATGTCGCAGGGTTACAAACGTATTTTTTTTTCTGTGTGTGAAGGGGGAGGAGGGGGGGAGTGAAAATGACAACTATAAATAGTTTTATTAACCCATTAAAAAGACAACTTTGAAATGGATTAACAGTCATTGTTTTTAACCTTTATCCAGAATTATTTAGATCATTTAAGGTATATTTTGAGTTTTTCAGATTTTTTGCAAAATTATTTTTGATTTTTAAAAAACTCTAAGAGGAACCACAATCTCAATTTATTGGCAAAGGAAAAAATTAAAATGTTGACTGACAAATTTTCTTGCCAACCGTTGTTAATGGGTTAATATTAAGTTAATAATCTCAAAACAGCTTATGAGCACCTCAAAAATTAAAAAGAAAAAAATTGTGTGTTTTAAACTTCTTTTATTCAAATAATTTTTTAAAACCATTAAGTTATATGGATTTTTAAATAATTTGCTCTGCACAACCCATTTTAACAGATTGTTTGACACTTTATAAATGGATTATAAGACACTTTCAAATATAATATTGACAAAAAATTTTAAACATATTTTTTACAATAATTTTCCAAAATTTCATAAATGACTCACATGCAATGAGTTTGGGTTAACTTCCAGATTCTGTAGTTCCTCGAAATCTGTTTTCAATACGAATTCAAAAGATTGCGATTGTTACAGATGTCAATTAAGAGTTTTATGGCTTTTCTCCTTCTCAAAAAGAAAATGTGGAGAAGTCCTCTTGCTTGAAAGACCCTTCCTTTCCTTTTCAAAATTTGCTCCATTATAAAATGAAATTTACAACTAGCAGAATATCAATTGGAAAGTTAAAATCCATCAGTCGATTTAAAATTTCTTTATAAAATACTAATTTGTGTACCATCCCAATCATCTGTAATTTTAAGAGGGATATTCAAATGTAGACTCATCACTTGCCAGACGCATAGATTTGCTTGGGACATTCCTGGTTTTTTAAACTTATCCAGTTCGGTTTTGTCATTTCGACAGTGGTGATGATCAGGAGACAATAATCCTCAAAAGTGGGTATGAATCGGAGGAGAAAGCGAATTGCCAAAATATATATGATATTGCCATCAAAATCACTTGATTTTAAAAAAGATCGGGAGAAATTTCTTTCCCTTAGCACCGCCACTGTATTTAAGGTTGATTTTTTTTTTAAACCTGGGTAAAAAGATTTTTTTTTAAATAACTGCTGCTACATTTTTGGAATAAACTCTGAAATAACAGCAAATGTAAAAGCTTTCCCATTCTCTAAAAAAAAAAAAAAAAAAAAAAAAAAAAAAAAAAAAAAAAAAAAAGTAATTTAATTTTACATTTTAAAATACATTTGAATTGCTTTTCTACTATTTCAAGCCCAATTTCGATGTATTATATATACCCATTTACAAAACCATTAGCAGTTTTATGTTAAGGAAAATGAACTATACAGGACCGGCCTAAGAGTAAAATGCTGTGGCCTAAGAGTAAAATGCTGTGGCCTAAGAGTAAAATGCTGTGTGTGCAAGAATGAGTTTTGGCACCCCTTACAATGAAAATCGATAAAGAAAGCCCTCCAAAAATGGTATGGATGCAAATTATTAAAATCGTAGCGTTTTCTGCACTAAATAACATTATTTTAAGTCATGTTCTTTTTTAAGGAACCGTCGGATATTAAAATATAAAAATTGTAATAAAATTAATTTTTTAACAACTTAATAAAATACATGTTATTAAAATTACTGATTTTTTCAACGCATTTTTTTTTTTTCTCAGTAGTCATCTGCTCTTAGCGGAACCCTTGGTTCCCCTTTGCAACCCCGCGTAAAGGACTGCAATTCGGTTAATGTATTTCGGCTAATGGTAGCATTATCAGTACTGCCAAGTTAAAGAGAAACAAAGTTAGCTACTGTTCCGTTCTGTCAAAACAATTAGCGGAACCCTTGAAGCCAGTCTCTTTACTGAACTTTCAAGCAACATTTTATCTGTTGAACTAAACACGTTCAAATGGCTGATTTTGCATAAAAAATTACATAATTTTTTTAATTTTAATCATATTTTTTTTTTTATATTCTCGATTCGGTACCCCTCTTAAAATCGCATGTGTACGATCGCACACGTCTTAAGCAAGCCCTGGAAATATATAACATCAATAAATGGGAATAATGCAAGCATCCTTCCATGCACCTTCCTGGCGCCACCCATTTCTATTATTTTTAAGTAAAATAAGTAATTGTTAAAAAATCAATACTATCTTGAATATATTTCGTCATGTTCAAACAATGTATCAATTTGATTTCCCCAATATCTGCCACACCCTAAATGCTATTACAAAATATCAACATTCTGCACTTACCTATCTGGATTCCTATTATCAACCAGTTTATTCCGTCAGAATCACAGGTTTGCTTCATTTTTTGGATTTAAAAAAACAAAAAAAAAAAAAAAAACCATCTTTTATTGTCATTTGTTTTTTCCTCTTGAATGAATTCCTTTCTTAGGTACGGCGAGAGGTTTACAAATAATTTATTAAATGGGTGATATAAAAATTAAAAAAAAGAAAGAAAAAAGAAACCCTATATAACTTTGTTGATAAATCGGTTAGAGTTCCCGTTAAAATTAGAGAAGGGGAAACATTCTTTAAGGAAAGGACGTAAAGAACTTCACGTGCCAGACCACAGTTTTGTTCTTTAAAAATGTAGATTTTGTGTATGGAAGTTTTAGTCCGTATACATAACGAACTATACAAATATTTGACGTCTGGGATTTATACACAAACACAGATAATTCTCTGAAGAAGAAGATAATTGCCATTGGATAAATCATAGCTAGTTGTAAACATATAATGTCAGTTCATTAAAAAAAAATACAAATTAAAAAAATTTCAGGTGAGGGAACGCCGTTCCGCCTTCTAAAAAGGTAAAGGATCGCCGTTCCCACGCGTTCCCGCTCCACTACACCCCTGTTCTCAATTTATAATTAAATTCTTCGATTATATAGGTATTATGTACATGGTGAGTCGAAGTTAAAGCAATTTTAGTCAATACAAATTAATTTCGAGAAAAACGCAAATGTAAAGTTCACTATGTCGTGGAAGAAGCTTTCCTCGTGGCACTACACGCTGGTCTTATGGTTGAAATTTTTCACGTGCATATTTCTTGCTGGCTGCTTTTTCATGTGCAAGGCGAAACAGCGCTAAGCTGGTCGTATCGTTGAAACTTTTCATCGTGCAAGGGCCAAACGGCTTTGCAGATCTGTTAATAATCAAGACAGCTATGGCATGTTGGGTGTCTTAGAACTCATCTTGAAGAGTTGAGCATTTTGGTGGTACCAAGTGTACCGTCGGTGGTGCCATTTCCTATTAACCTTCTTCGAGATAGCTATGGGGCATGTGTTGGGTGTCGTAGAACTCGTCTTGAAGAGTTGAGCATGTTGGTGGTACCGAGTGTACCTTCGGTGGTATAATTTTCAGTTTGTCAATTTTCAAGATAGCTATGGCATGTTGGGTGTCATTGGACTCGTCTTGAAGAGTTGAGCATGTTGGTGGTACCGAGTGTACCTTCGGTGGTACCATTTCCAATTTGGCCTTTTTCGAGATAGCTATGGCATGTTGGGTGTCGTTGGACTCGTCTTGAAGAACTATAACCGTTTGTGGTACCGAGTGTACCACCTTGGTACCATTTCCGGTTTGTCAATTTTCAGATAGGGGTTGGGTGTCTTTGGACTTGTCTTGAAGAGTTGAGCATGTTTGTTGGTACCGAGTGTACCGTCGGTGGTATAATTTACAGTTTGTCAATTATTAAGAAAACTATAGCACGTTGGATGTCCCAACATGTATAGTCCAAGGGTATTGTTTTCATTTGATAAAAGAATGGTGCGGTGTCCGTCTCCACTTAATGTTTAGGCATGTGCAAGAAAAGTATTGTGTGAGCATGCGCCTACACCGCCTGCTTGTATAAAACGAGATGTATGTTGATGTTGTATTGATGCATCAAAGTTTTATAAAACTCAAATAAAAAACAACAACTTTGTAATGGGCTTGGACTTAAGGCCCAGGGTAAACTGTACATCGGCCCTAAGTCGATTATTTTTGAAGGTTTTTTTTCTTCTACTGGGACCCTATACCAATGGCTGTGTGGTTAGAGTTCTGACTTCATGTGCTGTTTTTTAATCCTGGGTTTGGTATGGATGTTCTCTGTTGTTCTGATTCTACTTTAAGCTGTAGATACAGCTTGATTAGCCATTATTCTACACAAAAGTAAGTCATTGAGTGTACAAATCAACAAACCTATTGGGAACCCTCCTATTTTCATAATATTTAGCAAACTAAAAATAATCCGTATACCTTTGCATTTGTATTGCAGCTCTACTATTGTATTTTTTTTTACTATAATTAAATTTAACAATACCATTTCTCTCTGGGCTGACCTGCTGCAGAAAATTCCAGACCCACAGATAGTTACAGATTTTTCTGGACAGTGGCAGTGCTGTAAGTGGGTTGAGTTGTATGTTGGATGGTATTTGAAGCTTAGAGATTTGCTTGGAAAACTAATTGTATTCTTTATTTTAAAAGCACCAATTTTTTATTTAAAAAAGAAAATGGCACCGTGTTAGTTAAAACCTCCATAAAAGATGATTCATTTAAAATATGCATCACTGATTAGGTTTTGGTCATCATTGTTTAAATATTATTTGCAAGTACTACTTTCCAAAACTGCTTAAATGCTTTAGCTTTCATGCCCATCCATAGAGAAACTAATGTCAATTTGAAAGAATATTAATTGTTAAAGAAGTCTTTAATTAACTTTCCAAAAAACCTCGAAAGTTAGGTTTAGCATTAAAAATTATGAGGCAAAATATATACTTAACTAAACTTTCTGCAAATGTTGTGTGTGAAAGTTGATAAAATTTAGATTTTTTTATCTTCTAAGAAATTATATGTCGATCAATAGCGCAGTATTTTTAATGAATTATGTAAGGGTATTTAATTTAAGAGTATTATCAACAATTATTTTATATATCATTATTAAAATGATTTTTTAATACAGGTGCGTCAATAAATCAATAACCAGCAAATGAATTTTATAATCCTTGCCTTTATATGCGAGTCTCATTTACAGTTTCTCAGCAATCTCCGAATTTAAAAATGAGTAGACATGACAGCAATTGTGATGAGATGTCGATTGTGGGGTTGCTTGATTGAAATTCTCCATCCAAAACGATGCAAGCCCAATTTCTCTTTGAAAGTCCTTTCAGAAGGCGTTCCATCCCTTACATTCAGTCCACTCTCAGCAGTCCAGATCATGTTTTAACAATGTTCGGGCACAATTTAGTCCCTCTTTTACCAGCATTGGCATTAATTTATTGGGAAAGGTTAGTATCTTTGCAAATGACTTGATAGTTATGGGAATTGTAAATTCTATGGAACAAATTCCACAGTTAAGGAATTAGACAAGAGGTCATGCATATAAGCTATTTAAATCGTATTTTAACTTGGAGAATAGGAAACATTATTTTTACAATAGAGTAATTGTGGATTGATAAGTGGAACAATCTGATAGACTACATCGTAAATTACCGAAGTTAGCAGTTTTAAAAGACAGCTGGATCTATACTAGGGGATTGTTCAGAAAGGTTAAATTGGACCAACCATGATGGGCCTTGTGCCTATAGTTGGTCGTATTTGTATAAGTATTAAAAACAAAAACAAAAAAAAAAAACCAAAAAAAAAAAGGAATAAATTTTTGAAAATAAACTATAACCATAAAGACCAATAAGAATTGATGTTAATCCTCCGATTTTTTTTTATTTTGTAATACGATGTGAACACATGCTTGCATGGTTATACTTGGTCATTGATATCAATACATAATAAAGTGATTTGCGCTACTCTTTGGATAACCAGATCAATTCAATTTTATGATGAAATTGTTTAATTGCAGTAATGCTATTTTAATTTTTAAATCTTTAAAGATATAAATGAAAAATCGATGGTTAAGTAACTTTTTATCAATTAAAAATAATTGAAAATGTTGAAGATATGTTGTAAAAGCAGTTTGATCTTAATTTAGTTTAATAATGTAAAAATTGTGCATGAAAATAAGTACAACATATTTTGGATGCATTTGCCAATATATTTAATATGTACATTAAAATATACAGACGTAAATTTTCTTCAAATTTGTAGGTTATTATGTTAAAAATAAAGGTAAAAATGTTCATTCCAATATTTTCATTTTTGCGTTCACAACATGAAATAAGCAAGACAACATTGCTTCCATTAGTCGTTGCTATGTTTAGTAGGTAGTGACATTGCATTGTAAAATGAGGACACTTGTCTCAAAAAAATTTCCAAGAAATTTTGAGGCTGCTGAGTAACAGATCAGGCAAATGTTTCAGAGACGTCTTTTTTTAAGGAGAAATTTCATAATAAGCAACAAATTCACACATTCTGATCCTTCACTCGAAATAAGGTAAATAATACAAAAGAAGGTAAACAAAGTTTCTATATGCTCTACTATTTCAATTTTAAATAGGCCTTTCAAGATCATTGATATCTGGAAAAGAAGATTTTCTCCCAAAATACAGTTTTTTAGTATTGGTTAGGAGATTTTGTGGCAAAATGTCAAGCTACACACAGATATTTATGGCTTATCTGGGATTATTTCCCAAAGTAGATATTATTAAAAACAGTTTTTATATTAATTTATCTTTTACAGGCATATTGAATCATTTGAGGTAAATTTCCTGATTATTTCCTTAATAGTTCTATCAATAATCCAAAATACTATCCAATTCTTAACTCTTGAATAGGGTTATAGAATTTATTTGTCAAGATTCACTGGTAAGAAAATATATTGAAATGTTGCCCACCAAAATAGAATTGCAAATGATTCTTTATAGAATGTCAAGTAATAATTATTATTCATGTAGTTCAGTCAATATATAAATTGAAAAGAACATATCTTGCTAGTGTCAAACAATCCAAGAACATATTCTCTATGTGTAACCTTTTATAAAAGCCGTGTTGATTCCTTGTGACAAACATTTTTCTAAGTTACCAAATTACCACTACAATTCACAATTAAAATTCAATAAAGTGCCAAGACTTAGCATTTTCAATTCTATTTTGATGGGGAAAAAACCGGCTGATACCTCTTAGGTAATTGTTTGATGGCCTTTCTACTCAAATATATATATATATATATATATATTTTGTTTAGATCTTGCTGAAATAGATTGTAAAAGGTCAATGGAAAATGTGAAGTAAACTTTTTAGAATGGAAGATCAGCACATGGAATTCATTAAAATATTCTCAGAAACACCTCCTTAACTCCTCCTAGACTGAGTAAAGAAACACACCTGATAATAGACGTAAGAAATACAAAATTTATACTTTGAGCAAATACATATGCTCACACGGAAATGTTCAATATATATGCCCAACTAGGTGAAATACAAAGTATGGCATGAGTGCCATCATTTTACAATGTATCAGGATTTATAAAACAATCCAAAGTTTTATCTATCAGACTGATAATTTTAGATATATATTGCAATCAGCCCTGAACGCTTTAGGCTATTAAGAACATTATTTACCTCATCTTCCTAATCTCATACAGGCTTATTGTGACAGACTTATAGCGCACATAGCCACTGCTGGCTTGTTACACACTGCAAGAGTCAACCTAAAATTATTCGATTCTGTTAACAACTGTATCAATTTAATAAAGTTAAACTGAAAAGGGTTTATTAAGGAATTCCTCTGAATCCATGAACAGATGTGGTAATTAAAAAAAAAAAAAAATAACAATTTCCCCTAGATTACCTTAAAATACTTTTTATATTTTATGCACAAACTTTAAATTTAAAAAAAAAAAAAATATATATATAAAAAATTACCTGCAAATATTGACTTTTTTTAAAAAAAATAGTAGTATGTGATGTTATTTTCCTGATAATTCTTATACATACAGTTTTAAAGCATGTTTTTCCTCTAAAATAATCATTTCATCTTGATCAAACTAAAACGAGTCACTAAAAAGGCTGCAAATTTCATCGCTGCTAATATCATTATTTTCTAACTGCATAAAAAGCAGTTGAATAGGAATAAATATAGGATATCACTAGATTGCAATCAGAGTACATTCGAATTTTTCAGATAAAATTACGACAATATTAAACAGTCTCCAAATACAAGCAGAAAAATGCTCATAAGATTTATCTCTTACGTAACAAGCCTGCAGCAACAAAGTCTTAATACAATAAGCCTGGATGATTAAGAAAACTATTGCATGTTTGCTTAATGGCCTAAAGCTATGGTGGATCACTGAAACAAAACTAAAGTCTTAAGAAAATATCATAATATTTTCCAATGTCATCACTAAAAAGGCTGCAAGTTTCATCGCTTTTCTTTCTGTTGTTATTTCTCTACATTACGAAGCAGAGCAACGGAAATAATGATTATGGATGCCGCTACTTTTCCATTTCTATCTTTTTAGAAGACTCGTGCATTGAAGGTTGCTTCAGTGATTTTTGAGCAGATGGAATCTTTGATGTTTCAGATTTAGTCTTCTTTGTGTAGCTGGATGAAATTGGTTGCACAGTCACATGTCTGTCTTCAATTCCATCTGGATCACTAGCTACTTGACTCGAGGATTGACTGCCTTGTTGGTTTGGATGGCTTGTTTTATAACCTGCACCTATAAATTAAAATTCAACATATATATTGCTTTCAGTGTAATATTCCCCATTGTTTACATTTAAATAAACAAAAAGTATAAAAAATATAGTAATAATAGAGGGGGATAATCAATCCGAATAAAATATTAAAATCAAGAATTCAAATTCATGTGAGGAATATTGGGTTACATCAACTACACAATATTATTCAAGTAGTGATTAAAATTACCATCAAATACAGTATAATTTTCTAAGAAAATGCCATTAAAAATGCAAAGAAAATCCAAAGTTAATGCAAATTATGTCTTGGGAAATAGTAATGCTTTATTTATTTTCAACACATCATTCAATTTAAAACGCTTCATGTACCTTAAACCCATTGACGGTCATGCACATATATATACGTCATAGGATCACCAGTTTTTCCAGCAATAAATAACATTTTTAAATTTATAAATAAAATGTAAAATAAAATATTTATTCGATATTTTTGTTATGATGATAGTCTATAACCTATCTAAAACAAAATAAATTAAATTTTTTTTTTTTAAATTATGTATTTGAATTAGAAATATCATTTAAAAATTATTGCAGGGAAAACAACTGGGGAATTTCGCCCATTCCCATGACCGTCAGTGGGTTAAATCAGAAATTCTATAACTGATTGTTGAAAAATGTGCCATAAATGAGAGACAATATTTAGGATTTGTATTAATTTTGAGATGCACAGATTATTTATAGGGAGCGAAGAAAATGACCAAACACCTAGCTGGTTTCCTCTTTTCTACTTGTAAGTATATGTTCTATCCCCTCCCATAATAATACAAGGTTTATATACATTTCCTACCCTTGTAGAAGAATTTTTTACCAAGGCCAACTTTTTAACACCAAAATCTTACTGCAGAACAAGTGCCTGGTTTTCAGAAAATTCTTTATACTTCAATAATGCTAAGCAGATAAACCACTGTAATATGCCATTGAAAACTTAATTTAGTACCGTACTTATTTAGTTCTTTTATTTAAAACAAAGTAAACAGGCAATTTCTAGAAACTGCTTTTGATGTTAAAAATGTACCCATTACTTCAGACTGGAAAACGTTATTGAAGTGTATTGCATAACCTTAACCATACATTGTAGTAAGAGCTGCCATTAAACATTTTAAAACCAAAAAAGAATTAATTTTTTTAAATGAATGCTTATTGACCATTACTTCTCAATTATCATCTTTTATTCTAAGCCATCCCTTAGCAACTAAATCTATAAAAGACATGGCTTCCAAAAGAAATAAATGAATAAAAGTTAGGAATGGTATTTTTCAGCTCATAATATGTTTAAAAAATTCTGTAAATAACTTTGAAGGAAATGAAATCGTTAAATGTGATGCTTACTTTTAATACTTATCCCAGATGGTGATGGCTTTGAAGAACTAGATCTGGTGTCACTAATACTTGATGACGAACCATTTTGACGCATTGGTGAACTTTTTTCTCGAATCTTTAATTGAAAAATATAGGTAATTAATATGCTTAGTATAAAAGACTGAGAAATATATGGTATAGCAAAATACTTTATTTTTGGCAGCCTAAATCCAGATGGAATTAATTTATCATGCTTTCATTCATCTTAATCAAATACTATAGATATAGTTTTGAGTTTAAAAGTGTTTCTTAAAAATTTTATACCTATTAGATAATAGGAAATAGCTGGGATATTGCAAGAATTTGATTAAAGGATGGTTATAATTAAACTGCACAAGTCTAGAAGATAGATGTGTTTTTGGAAGGTGATATGATATCATATCACAAAAGAAAAATAACATTGATGCTGCATATATTATTAATAATTGTGGCTGATGTTTAATTTTTAATCATGTGATTTATGATTTTATACATTTAGCACAAAATATTGGTGCATTGATTTATATTAGGCATTATCAAATTAAAAAGCCATTTAAAGTTTCTATTGAGTTCCGTGTTCTAATAGCTAAAATATAATTTAATTTCAGAAAGGATTATATCCTCATATCCCATCCTCTGGATATACGTCAGAGTCTATAGACTGTTTTACCCAATGTATCAGTACAAAATTGTACTATTGAGACTAGAAGGAAAATATATTTGAGTTTAAAAAAGAACACTGGTTGAAACGTTGTATATATTGATTAAGTGTTTCTACTAGTATCAAACATAGTGATAATCAAACATAAATATGATTAAAATATTGATAAATGATGAAATGTGTGGTTTCAGTTGACTTTTCGTTTTTCATCACCTAATAAAATGTTGCTTACTTAAATCTTGGGAACTTGTGTTCTTTCATGAACACAATTTTCCCATAAAACATGATTCAGCATTAATTTTCTATTTAAAACTTGAACATTCAAAAATACTTACTTGAATAAATTAGATTTCGAGGAATACATGACAATTCAACAAAATGTAGCAGTTAAAAAAAATACATATCTAATTCAATAACAGATTGAAAGGAGAATCTGGAAACGTTTTGAGAGGCAGGAATCACTAAAACAGAGAATGCTGGGGAAAAAACAGAATCAACCCTCTCTGAGAAATGTGAAATTTCCTGAGCTGGAGAATTGCCAAAGTTAAAAGTCAAAATCCTTGAAGGAAATAAATGAGTACTCTATAGAGGAAACTCAAGTTAAAGTTGTCAAATCTTCCTAGTAGCAAATCTACATTTAAAAAAGTGTTGTAGAAAGAAACAGGACATGAACAACCTATTTCTGCAAGAAATTTCACAACATTCAAAACAAGTCAAATGCCCTGCATACAGAAAGCGATACCAGAAATGCAATCTTATTAATAATTTTCAAGTGTCAACCCTTATAAGAATAAAATATCCAAAAAGATTTTTGTAATCCAAGATGGAAGTTCAACTGTCCTGCAGTACTGGAAAGACAAACTTTGTATATTTGCATATTACCAGGACTAAATGTAACCTTAAAGAGTGAATACAATGTGTTGATGTAAGAAACAAATTTTTATTAAACTGGATACTGTGTCTGAAGTAAACGCATATCCGATTAAGCTTAATCATAATGATTAAATGTTTCTGAAGTAATGGTAGAAGCATATGAGTCAGTTAATATTAAAGAAAAACTTGAATGTAATTAAGTAATGCAGAGTAAAGAATATGAAAAATCTTCATTGGGTTGCATGGTTGCTAAGATCTAAGTCTAATAAAAAGAAATATAATGTCTCTACTGTAGTTAAATTAAAAAAGTAGTTACAGTAGAAGGAAAAAAATTGATGTTTTTGAAGGGATTGGAATATTTAACATTAAATATATTAATAAAATAGATGAAAAAGCAACCTCATTAATTAGACCCCCAAGAAGGGTACCTGAAAAATTAAAAGTATAATTAAAAGAAAAGTTATATCAACTGGTTAAGAGTAAAATAATTACTAAGGTTCATGATCCAGAGAAATGGATCAGTAATAAACCTGTAGTTGAAAAGTCTGATGAATCGTTAAGATTGTGTTAGGATTTGCAAGATTTAAATAAAGTGATAAAACATAAGTATGTTCCAATACCAATTATTAAGCAGTTAAAAACCCAAGTTATGAAATAAATCTATATTTATCGTTCTCGATGGTAAAGATAGTTTTTACCATATTGTGTGAGAAGAAAAGTCTAATAAATTGTGTAAGTTAAGCATAACCATATGGTTGTTACAAATTTTAAGTCTAAAAATCTGAGGTTCGAAGTTTAACCCTTTAAATCCCAAGGAGTCAACTAAAAAATCTAATGCTTTTCCATTCGTAGAAACTGAAAATGGAATTGTCTTTCTCTTTCTCCCTTTGGTCTACACCTGAGTTTAAAGTGGGGGGCCACTGCCGACCATTAAAAGATCATTACTCTATGTCAGAGTAGGGTCTAGTTTTCAATATTGAAAATGAAAAAAGTCGAAGCAAAGATACAGTGACAAATGTCAGAAAACATCAAAGATTTAAATGATGTGGTACAATTCACAATTCGTCTACTATTTATATGGTTCCAGTTTCACTGTACAAGTACTTTTGCTTTCTTGAATACAAAGGTTGTAGAATGCTTATGTAACGTGCCGTCAAAAGGTACAGCGAGTTCTTTCGGGGAACAACTTTATAAATAACCCAGCATGGACGAATTTTAATACCTGTAATAGTGTTTGCATTGAATCATCCACTTGACATGTTGAAGCATTTAGTCGGTATCTCATAAATGAAACAAATGTCCCCGCAAAGTATAGTGTGACCAAAAAATCCTCAACTGTCAAAATCTCAACTTAACTCAGTGTCAGAACGGTGAGGCAATTTGAAAAGTCTTCCTCTAAACCCATCATTAGCAGTCTCCATGCACCACAAAAGTCTACTGTGAAGGAGCTTCAAGCTTCAGTAAAGGGGAGACCGGGGGCGACTCACTACAGTTTAAAATATCCTTACACCCCTCGATTCGACCAGAAGGCGCTGGAATTTTTTTCACAGGGCGAGTTAGGCCGGCTTGGGATTTAAAGTGTTAAAAGGAAAAAGTTGTAAATCTTAATACGATAGAACTTCGAAAACCTCTCAAGAGTTGAAACCAAATAAAAATGTTTTGATTTAAAAAAAAAAAGGGGGGGGGGGGTGGGAATCAGGAGGAGTTATTAAATCAGCTGGTAGTGTGCAGTTGTATTTGGTTAAAAATGAGAAAATGCACTAATAAGAAAAAGTACTGTTCATTTATGAAAGCGTCAGCCACTACGCGACCCCCGGGCCGGATTTGGCCAGTGGCAGATATTTTTGCGGCCCGCCGGCACCACAGAAAAAAAATTTTAATTTCACGGTATGAACTTTTTTCTTAGATAAAAATTGAAATTTATCCGAAATAATACGTGTTAACTATGTAGAGCAGAGTTCTTCACTAGGTGTCCGAAGAAAGAATATGAAGCAGCTTTCAGCAAGGTGGTTGAATACAATTATAACTTAACTGAATCTCATTTAGACAATTTATTAAAATTGACTGCAACAAATACTCCGAAAGACATGGACTCTATCATAAAATCAACTGAACAATTTCCACCGTTATCGTAATAATAAAATAATGCATTTTAACAGAATAATTACTTAAGAAACTTAACACATCTTTTTATAGTTTAATAGAAAAAACTCAAATCTTTAGAAAAGAAATTCTCTTTTTGTATACAATGTAATAAAAACTAGGTTTACCATAAAATACTATTTAAGAGATGTTACAGTTTATGAATTACATAATGACATTAATTGAATTATAACTTGAATAATCATACAGTAGGAAAAAAAAAAAAATGGGGAGAAGGAAAAAGAATGGACCTTACCCTCTAGTGCATGATTTTTTTATCTTTATGATACAATATGTAATTAATGTTTATTACAAAAAGTATACAAATAAAAATACTTTTTAGGTATAAACAATCTTAGTATGACTGATATAATTCATTACAATTTTAAATTGCAATAAAATATATCAATTAGTACTCAAATTTTACTTTCAAATTGTGTAGCATATATGTTACATTATGCAGTAGAGGGTAAATAAAACAAAATTCATTACCCAAGCGTAGACAGGAATTCTCGATCCCATTTCAGAATTGACAGGCCTGTAGAACATAGGCCTTATATTTTGCATTGGAATGCATCTCATTAATATAAAAGATGCTGAAATGTAAATAATGTTCTCAATAATTGTAAGAAATATGATTCCAATGTCAGGCAATGAAGAAGCATCAAATTGCCGAAAATATAGAAACTGGAATTTAAAATGCTCTAATTCATTTTGGTTTGAACCTAAAGTACTGCTTTAGCCATAATCTTGAAATAAGGCTACAGAAAATAAAGCTAATGAAAAAGACAAATAAAAAATAAATTTCAAATCAATAAAATGTAATCAGCCAACTCTAAAAGATACTAGAAACTAAATAAGGCAATCTTGATGCAGAGCAAACTTGAAAGCAAAGGAAACTAAATAATTCAGATAAAAATGACGAAAGAATAAAAGGCGAATAAAATGCGAGTGTTTAATATAGCTTCATGTTTTAGCATGAACGGTGTGAAGGTAAATGATAAGTGTATCATGTGATAATAGTAGTTTGAGAGGTGAAAACAGTATATGGTATGGCATTGAATGTCATTTTGAAATTTATTTTAATTGTAGAAAATAGCAATGGATTTAAGATATCATGGTCAGCTGAATTCTGTTAAGTTAATATGTGACATATTAACTGTAGAGTTAATATGTCATCAATGATGTAAATGATATAGTATTGCAATATCTGACATGTTTGATGTTGGTGAGTGAAGAAATAAATTATTTTTAGAATTAAACACAGTTCCTTGCAGTAGAAAAACAACAGACTGGGTTGCTGTCTGTTACTTGCCTTTTTGTAACTGTTTTGATTGAGCAAGTAGATTTTTTAAAAAAATATGTTACCTTGAATAGAAGTTTTAAGTAATAAGATAAATTTAAAAGAAGCAAGAAAATGCTCAGGCTCAACAAGTAAATTAGGGAGAAAAAAATTCCTTCCATTAATATAAATTTGACAGGGAAAAATGAAGGAACTTATAAATATAAAAAAAATAATGTATTAAATGTTCTGATCAAGTGAAAATAAAAGTATAAAAATGTATGAATATCCTTTTCAAACATTAAAAATCTATCGTTTCTATAGAAAGTACAAGATAAAACCCTATTGTTTGATCTTGGAATGGCGACCATGGAATGACGGCCTTAATCAGCTGCCTGCGATTAAAATAAAAAAAAAATCAACATTACTTAACTGAATGATTATACAGCTAGTAAAATCGATAGTTCAATTTAAAATAATTAAGCAGCTTGTTTCAGTTAATAAAGAATAAGGCGTTAAAAAGTGGAAAGCACCTGCAATTGTACAAAATTGGAAAAGGATCTCATCTCTTCCTTATCTAAATTTTAAAGATGGTGGTTTTTTGAGTTAAACATTTTTTACATTTGTATAAATACTTTTAGTGTGGTTATGAGTTGAAAGTGTTTCCATTTTGTGTATTGAGATTTTTGATAACTAAAAAGAAAGTGAATTGAAACACAATGTTTGTAATAGGTATATCAAACACACTGATGCATAATAATGATAACTTTGGGTGTGTTCAATTGGTTCCCACCTATGGATCAAACTAAACCAACTGCAAAAAAAAAAAAAAAAACTAAACTATCAATGACAAGTGTATAAAGTGGTATCATGTTTCATTTTGAAAATACATTATATTTATAATTTGTGCTCAAAATTATTTTCGCAAACCCCTAATAACTCGAGATTTAATCCTTCACTATAAAATATTGTACTACGTAGAACAACAATTCGTCAGTAAATTGAGTTACTAAGAACTATTTTCAATTTTTTTTTCTTTTCATGTTTTATAAAAAAATACTTGTATATACGTACTCATTATTCATATCCTAAAATTTTAATATAATGAAATCTTCGATATTTCTTTTCACTATTCACTAACTGTCATTAAAATTAATATGTATTTTTAATATTTTGCTAAGATCACATTTGAGGCTTCAGTTTGAAAGTACATATAAAAGTTTCTTTGTTCTCTGAATAATTGTTATTTATATTTTTTTGCTTATAATTTCTAATTGAAATATCCACTTTCGTAGAAATGAAATGTTAAAAAACTTCCATTCATTATACAACTTATCCAATCTTTTTATAAAAATCTATTTACGTTTATAAATTGTGTTTTGTATTAAAATAAATAATGTCTTGAACACTGGATGATTTAATAAGTTGATTATTGATGCTACTGAAAATTAGGAGTGTCCGAGAGTGGTGCTTATTTTTTAAGTTCGAATATATTTCATTTAGGACACAAAATATTGTAAAACAAAATAAAAGGAAAATATCTGAGATATCACTACATAATTTGTTTTAACGAAATACATTGCTGAATACTAGGATAAAAAAATAAAACTGCTATTTCTTTCATTAAGTGGCAGATCGCTGGGGCTTTTACCTTAAAAATTGCTTGCAAAACATAATTGAAACCAAAAAATAAAATGATACAGGGATACTAAAAATCATTCATGAAAGCGCATGCAAAAGAAAAACTGACCTTAATAATAGGGCCAGTTGAAGGCAGGGATCCAGTGTCAGACGCATGCTTCGTTTTGAAGGGAGTCATTGACTGGCTAACTCCATCAGCCAGTATAAATTGTTCTCTCAATTCAAGGTTTGTTCTTCCTTTTGCTATATTACATGCAGAGAATATCATGCAGATTACTCAAACCATGCAGTACACATTTGAGGCCACTACAAGCTTCATAGGAACAGCAGGAGAGTTTACAAGATATTGGTAATAGTTTTAGTACAAGTTGGTTAGTATTAATGCTTCTTCCCTGCATCCTATGAATACAGTACAAAAGGTCAAAAGATAATTTTTAAACATCACATGCAAAAATAAATATGTTATAAGTTAATAACTAAAAAGGTTTTTTAAAACATTAGATACAATATTAAATCACAATCATTTGATTGGAAAATTATTGATTATTTTATTTTGTAGTGTTAAACTGTTAGTCTTTAACCAAATAAATCAGTGTTTGAAAGTTTATTGCTAAAATAACAATGAGCATAAAGTTAGAATTAGGGTAAGACAAGGTAATCTGTTTTTAAAGTAAAAATTGGTATCATATGGCAAAAACCATTTCCTTTTTTAGAAAATTTTGGTAATATATATATATTTTATTCCATACTTACCTTCTGGAATAAATAAATTTTCTGAACAAAACTCCATTTGATATAGTATTTATCAAAAATGCAAAAGTACAAGTTAAGATTTTCAGAAACCTTTCAACTTATTCCAATTTTGATAAAGGATTTTTAAAAATTTTATAAACTTTATTGGATGCATGCAAAAAGTAGAATGCATAATTAAATGAATTAATGATACTTGCTTACAAGTCAATTATTTAGAAAAAGTAGTATGTATATTTAATTTCCAAAGTCAATTTCAGACATGGAGTAAATTCCTGCTTCATTGGATACATAGTTATAGTTTATTTAAAATAACACTGAGTTTTTTAAATTACAAGAACTTAGCTCTACAATTATTTGTAATATGAAAATTTGCAATTTTTTTTTTGTAAAAGATTTTGTGCGATAACATTCAAATGAATCTGATTTTGATTAAGAAGTTATGTAATCATAATTAAAAAAGCTGCTAACATGAATAGAAAATTTTTGTATCAAAAATTTGATAACTACCCAGGGTAAAATGAGACTATCTAAAAGTGGTGGGTGCATTAAGAATTTTTAAATCACATTCTAAATATAATTTGGCGACTCTTTTTAAATAAATTTTTCTCACAAAATTAAGATAAGACTTAAAATTTAACCAATGATTTGATACATAATATAATAACTATACAGACAGAGTTGGAGATCCTAAGTTATGTGAAAAATTTAGATTCCATGACTGAAAAACAAAAATTATTATCCAATAACCCTGTCTTACTCTACATGCAAAATATTCACAATAAAATTCGAGACATGTTATGTTGCAAAGTGACTTGTTATATCTATTCATAAAAAATATTTGTTATTTTACAAAATTTTCACACACTTTATGTATAATACAATTGGATGTCACAAAACAATGATTAATAATATGAGATGGAATTTAAGTATAAAATTATACCTCTGCATGGATCGTTTTTGACTAAAAATTCATCCAGAGCAACCCAACCTCCTCCGACTCTAACCATGACTGTACTTCTTAAAATTCTCACAAGTCTTAATTTTTGGGAGTCACCAAACTAAAAAAAAGTATTTTGCTCACAATAGATACTAGACATTTCATTTAAACTGCACTAAATTTTTATGATCATCAATTTTAATACGATAAAATCACTTCAACTATTAGGTTCATAAATAATTTCATACAAATAAACAAATGACAAATGCATTTTGCAGTAAAGGATTGTCACAGCATAAATTTTACCCTCCTCCTCTCCAAACTTTAACTCAAAATTACATGCACAAGTGATGCAGTATGCACCAAAAAAAGGCTGACACTTGTTAAAATATTACTTATGCTAATTTTTTTAGTCAGTGTCATATGCGTAACATTTTAAACTTCTTTCCTCTTTGAAAAGCATTTTACTTAAAACCACCTTAAGATAGGCCAGTCTATTAATTCTTCTTTTTAAATGAGTCTACTCATTATTTTTCACCCAAAGAGTCAGATTATTGAGTGGCAGGCTAACATAAACTATTCTTGAAGTTGTTCTTTTGCACTCCACATCTTTTGATCTCAAGCCATGCAATACTATTCTCGGAGGGCATGGGATGGATAAAAATTATGGTTTACATAACCCCAATGTTAACATCACTTCAAGAACTGATGAAACACATTACTTCTGTAATGAATATTAACAGGAACATACTATTGAACAAAATGAGACTAACTGGATTGTCATTTGAATGTGTGCCATATGACCAATGATGCCACATTGAATAAATATCATAGGAAATACTTTTTATACGCTCAATAATTTGAACGATGACCATATTGAAGAAGTTCCATCCTGGTTGGAGATTTTAAATTAGAAAGGAACTTGCAAAAGAATTCATTTAGATTTTTTTTATATAAATCATTAACATAGATATCCTATATGTATATAGTAACATATTAAACAACAATAAGAATCAGTTTCTCGATTCCACAGTTCAAACAAGCTAGAGCAAGTTGCTGCTGATTGCACACCAAAATTGTCAGAAGTGGAAGGTTGGTAAACTACAAAATTCTGAGGCTATTACAGTCAAAATCAATAAAAGCTAAAAAAGTGAAGAGGCATATGTTCCTTTGCTTCCTGTCTATAAAATCCCAATATTATTTCTTCACAAATAGTAACAGAAAAAAAACGACTAGGTGAAGGAAAAAGAAACAAAGTGTTTAGTTCTCAAAATCACTAAATTGTTACTTAATATGTCCTTGTACCCCTAAGCTCTTTTAGTTTCTTGTTTCAGGTCCTTTTACTTCAAAATAACCTAATGGTATTATAGTGTTTTCAGTTATTTGTTGTGATATTATGCATGGAGAGCTAGGAAACATCTTTGGTAGGCAGTTTATCAATCTCAGAGTAATATTCTTCAAATTTCATAACAATATTGTTCAAGAAATTACCTAGTAACAAATCTGTGTCCCACTAAAAAAAATTATTCGAAATTAAAACAATCTTTAATTCGAGTTACTTGTTTCTTTCTTTTGTAAAAACTACAGAATGAACATCTGATTTTCTCTTTTATTTTCAGTCATAAAGAAAATCTATAATTTTTACTACAGTCTAACACATGTGAATAAAAATAAAACTAGATTTAACATTATAAGTACTCCCTTGTAGGGCAAATTCAAAAAAGTTTCTGATTTGTAATCATCTTCTATGAATATTAAGCTTTTTTGTAAAGATTTGCACAGATAAGTAGCTAAATTACACACTAAAACACGAAGGAAAAAACAGTAATGAAAATAATTGTGAAAATTAACCTAGTCATTATTTTAAAAGTCACTTTAAATCAAAGAATATAAAAAAAAATTCCAGAAAAAAAATCATGCCTAAATATTCATATATTTTGCAATATTTATAATAACTTACAATATTCTATTTATTTAAAATTAAAATAAGAACCTTTCTGTTGAAAATATAGTTCACTGAAAAAAATATTGAGAAACATACAATATTCAAATCCATGATAATTTAGCATCATACTAAAGAAAGCTAAAGATGACTGTCAAAAGTACTAAACTAAACAATATTTATCTTTGAGAATAACATTAAAAATAAAACATATGAAACTTTGTCATTCAGAATGTTTCTTTTTGAAAAAAAAAAAAAAAAAAAAAAAAAAAGAGAGAAAAATATGCTGTTTTTAAAAGCTGAAAAATTAAATGTTTGCCCCTCCCCAACCTCCTCCTTAAAAACAGTCTAAAGAAACCACATTGTGTTGAACAACTTATGATATGCAAAATGTAACCACTTTTAGAAGTGTTTAAACTTAGCAATATTTTGGCCTTAACCTATGTAGAACTACTTTTAATACTTGAGTGTGGAGAAAAGCAATTTTTGGTCACTTAATATAGATATGAAGGAAAAAATATGCAGACATTTCTGACCAATGAAAGCCTAGATGCATTAATATCTTTCAATATAAGAATAGTAGAAATAATTACTCTGTATTTTCCTTCTCCCACTTGATATACTTTGAATCGATTTACGCATGTACATTTGGCTACTTGACGCTCAACTTCATCTTGAATTTTTTCAGCTTCAGTTAGAGGCTTAAAAAATTGAGAAAACATTTCAGATATATAATTTCAAACTATTATTAAGAGAAATAAATACAGTTTTTAGTAAAGGAAGAGATGGAACTTACTACACGCTCTGGAAGCAAGGTTTCTTTGTATTCTTTAGAATCAATAAATCCGTCTCCATTTCTGTCAAAAATATCTGCTACTCTTTCCATTTCTAAACGGCTCGTCGAAAATTCTGTAATAAAATAATAATAAATTTTTTAAGGTAGAACATAAATTCTAAGATAAACACTACTCAATTTCATTAAATAAAATTAGTATAATAAATATAAACTTATAACATAAGGTTGAATAATATTGATATTTACTTGATTGAAGAATCCCATCAATGAACTCTTGCTTAGAAACTCTTCCAACATGATTTTTGTCTATCTTTTTAAATTGATCCATGATTTGTAATATATCATTATGCAACCACGAGAGGTACTAAAAATAATTACAATGAAAAAAGTTATGTGCATAAAAAAAATAAAAAAATTATGAAACAAGTCAATGGACAACAACTTACCCTCTTTCGCCAAGCATTGAAATCAAAATTCTGCATTCTGTGGAGCTGAAATTAAATTAAATAAGTTAACAATAGAATTTAATAAGATAGTGTTAAAATGATTTTGCAATTTCCATACAATAAATGTTTCATATTCAGTCATTATTTATTCTCTTATAGTAGAGGAGGCCTCATTATTTATTTGAAGGACTATACTTGAAATTTTCTCTTTAACCAACTTGAAAATACAAACCTCTAGAATATAATTGCGGCGATCTTGAAGACGTCTTTGTCTCTCCATAGTAAGAAGCCAAACAGCTCGCCACTTTTCCAAGAGTAACTTAGCTCGATGGTGTTTAACATCAGATTCATTTTGTTGTTGTCTAATCAAAGAAAATAGTGTTACATGACAAAATCTAAAAAATACTTTTAATACTTGGAAATTTCATAACAAAACATAAAGTTTCTGCTGATCAGTAGCATAAGATTATTTTTCTGTAAAAGATAATCAAAAAGGTTTGAATTAATATAAAAATAAATTATAGAGGATAGTATGCTTCAAGAAATTAGATACATTTAGCGGAGGAAATATTATTCATTGAATATAACTCTTTGGACTGCCATTTGATATGCATTTTCATAAATAAAGTACAAGTAAAAAAGTTCTCAGTTTTATTACATATTTTATAAAAGTTTAAACAACATTTGTTCAAAATATATTATATAAGTATATCATCATTGCAACTTAAATACATTTTAAGAGTTAGTGGTGTAAAGTTATGGAATATATCTTTGTAAACTTTTTTCTCTGAATTAGTATTAGGGTTGTAAAATAATTTTTGTGATTCCACTGACAATTCAGAAAACTTAGTATACCTGAAGCTTCACAGTATTAATAAAAGCACAAAGTACTTTTTGGTTCTTAACCCTCTAATGCTCACTATAAGAAATTTTCTTTATTCTCTGAAATGATGTTGTTCTGGGTCTAATATACTAAAATTAATAAAGTAATTTAAATAAGAGGATTTATAAATTATTTGAATGGTAGCACTTAAATGTTTCTATGGGCGAAGGTTATAGTATATAGTAAAAAAAAATAATGTAACCCATAAAACCAAAGTTTTTAATATAAATCCTTTTTAAGCATTGCCAATTTTTATACTCATTAATACAGTGTCGTTTCTGTAAACAGCTCGTGTTTGGTGTTTACATCTAATTTTCAATGCCAAAAACATTTCTAGCAGCAAAATGTGCTGCACACTATGTTTTGAAATTTATTTATTAAAAATAAATGTGAATTGATGCACTCATCTTTTACTTATTCTGATTAACCCTTTCCATACGGAAACAGCCCAGATGGCTTTACAAGCAGAGTACAGGATGGCAGCCCGAACACCTGGAGATTGAGGAAGACACTTTGTACCGCACCTCTTGTCAGAGTGATATATGAGAAGTGGGACTTGAGTATTGTACGTGTCTGAGATGGCGCCTTCAATGTGGACACAGGTGTTCTAGGCAATTGTTAAGGACCATCTATCGGTATATATGAACCAGTTTAGCATCATACTTCATAGAAGTATTGTTATTAGAGCAGTTGTTTCAAAATTTTGGATCACTAAACGCATTTCGTTTCCAGCTTCGTGCATTTATATTTTTCTCCAAATACTTGTATTTCAAAAATGTATAGGCAGAAGAATGTTTTGACTCAAGAAGAGATAAATAGCATTTTGTTTTGCGAAGATACGGATGAATCAGATATTTCAGATTTTGATGAAGATGGCGGATGGGATTTGTCCGACGATGAAGAACCGGCAGACAAAGTACTAGAATCAGGTGATACTTCGATTATGTTTGAAGAGCCAAACAAAGAAGATTCGTTTATCTCTGAGGAGGAACAAGTTGATTTTGACAAGTTTGCCTGGACATCAAAAGTGAAAAAAGAAATTCAGTTCTTTAAATTCACCTGATAGTCCAAACTATAATTTGGAGCCCGAAAGTAGTGTTTTGGATAACTTCAAGCTTTTATTTCCCGACACTTTATGTGAGATCATCAAAGTAAATTCAAATAAATACGCAGAGTTTCGTGAAAAAACTTCTGGACGAAAGTACAATGACTGGGCACCGATTGAAACAATAAGAGAAATTAGGTTGGTTGTTTTCAGATTATCTGGCGCCGTCAGCAACACGAGGGCTATAATGCGTCGAAACATTCGTCATTAGACAAGCCAACAGCCATTTACAAACACCCTTGATATTTGGTGAGTAGGTACGAAAATGATCACTTAATGAAATGATATAAATTAAAAACTCGAAAATAACGTCTACTCTATATTATTAAATATTTGAAATCCTTACGTCAATCTGGTTCTATCTGCCCCATCTGGTTTTGTCTTTTGTTATTTTAATTTTCATTTATAATTGATAGACATTAAATGAAAACAATGTCACTACCTTCAGTGATCTTTTTCGTACCAACTCATCAAATTTCACTGTTTTAAAGAAAGTAGTTTCTAAATGCACTGGGCTAAATTATTGTAACATAGCGAGTATTGGGACTGATCCTTACTTGGACTTTTTTTAAAGCGATATTCTATGCCAAAACTGGTTTTGTACTGACTGTCTATCAGGAGAAGTCTAGAAGCTAGCACGCTAACCACTATACAGTTTGGTCGGCAAGAGAAATTAGGAGTTTCATTACAATTTTGTTTGTGATGAGTATTGTGAAAATGCTGGGTTTGTCCAATTATTGGTCCCAGAATCCAATCTGGAGAAACGAGATGGTGAAAAAACTAATGCCAAGTGACAGATTTCTCAAAATCAAGAAATATCTGTACATTTCTGACAGAGAAGAAGAAAAGAGAAGACCCAGAGTATTCCTTTGGTCAAAAGCCTTGAGCCTTTTAATACAATTTTAAAAGGAAACTTTCGCGGGAGTTTTAATCCTTATATAGAAGTTTCAGTTGATGAAGCCCTGCTTAAATTTAAAAGACGGTTGGGGATTGTCCAATATATGAATTTGAAATCGGCAAAGAGTGGATTGAAATTTTGGATGCTTTGTACATCCAAATATGGATATACACTCACTTTCGATTTGTACTGCGGAAAAAAGATAACATGGAAAGGTCTGGAAAGGGCCTTGGGTATGATGTTGTGGTATACTTGCCAAATTTTTAATTTCTCAAGGCCACGAACTGTACTTCGATCGATTTTTCGCTAGTATTCCTTTGATGTTGGAATTGGAGCGGATGGGACATTTGGCTTGCAGCACTTTGATAAAAACCAGAAAATTTCTACCTACAGAAATTACTACGTGCAAATTAAGGGAAGAAAGTTCTAGTATGATTATGTAATGACAAGAACATCCTAACCTATTATGCACAACGTGGGTAGATAAGAAGCAAATATTTATGCTATCCACAAATACAGAAAGAGAGATAACTTCAGTTACAAGAAGAAAGGGATCTGAGAAAAAAGATGCCCCATGCCCATTACTATTTGCTAAGTATAATCAATTCATGGGTGGTGTAGATTTAGCAGATCAATGCAGGAAATATTATACCGCTTCAAGAAAATCAATGAAATGGTGGACTTATGTTTTTTCATTTCTTTTGAACACTTCTGTAAATAATGCTTATATTTTTACAAATTGCTACATTAGCAGCAAATTTTCCAGCACCCAAAAAAAGAAAATCTTTTTACCATTTCAAGCTTAAACTGATCGAACAAATCGCAGGCAAATACTGCTGACATAAACGAAGTATTTTTGAATCTGAGACAAATGAAGACCACACTCATAAGAAAAGAAAAATAGAAGGAAGGAAAAGAACTTGCGTAAAATGCAGACAAGGGAAAAAACGGCCACAAGTCGAAGGATTGAAAGTTCATGGGAATGTTCTGTTTGCAAATTATGCTTATGCAAAACCTGTTTTAATTCCTAAGAGGAGTGTAAAATATAATAGCGAAAATCAAAAATACAAAGAAAAAATACACAAAAAAAAAAAAATATGCACAAAAAAATAAATAAATTACGATACATAAAACTGACAAAAAAACAACAACCCAAAAGGGGCCCCTTAGGGCCCTTTTTAAAAACAAAAGGCTATACACTACACATACATATACCACAATTAGTAATTTGCTAACCAAATTCGTAGCTATTCGGCTAAAAAGAACAAATAATATTATAAAGTAATTCAAGTTAAAATTTTTAAAATTTTCAAGCGAATTTAAATTATTTAGTGTTTGTTCTATTGAAATTACTTGCGCAAGATTCTGATGTCCTACGAAGGCTACACTGTACAAGCAAAAACGTTTGCAATTTTCGGATGGTATTTCTGCAAGTCTTTCAGCAAGTCCTTTGCTAATCAAATAATAGAAAATCCAGAAAACAGCCTGATAGTTGGCACAAGACTAAATATCCCAAATGACATTGTTTCTCGCCAATTTTGAGTTCATTTCTTAACCTTCGGATTACTTTTATGTATTTAATTAACCAATGAAAAATAATTTCAAATTCAATACTTGTGTGAAAAATTTTTGCAAAATTTAGCTATCTCAGAAAACAAACTTTTTATTTTTGCAACAAACATTTACACTATCCTCTATCATTCTGCAAAAGAGATGCATTGTAACTAATCTTCTATTTGAATAATTTGTATGCATTATCAATTGTAAATAGTTCTATTCTGCTATAAAACTTTCCACTTTTGAAGAAATTATTATTTATTTATGTTGCTGTATAATGCAAAAACACTGTACAGTTTAAAATAGATAGCATCTAATTTTATTTCCACTAAACCAAATACAGTTTTGGCACCCGTTTTCAAATGATCTTTGCTTTGGCATAGTTCTGTTGTGCAACCTGTTGTCATCAATACGTCTGCCCCTAACCCAGGAGGGGCGGAGTAGCATCTTTTGTTGGACAGTTCAAAAGTGAAAGGGGGAGGTTTCTTCTTGTGCAGTGAAAAATTTGGGCTGTTTCAGTATTCTCAGGACCTTACAATATGTCTCTCTCCGTATGGAAAGGGTTAAAATGACTTTTTCGTGATAATTACAGCCCCAAAATTTTATATAATGCATTGTCATCAACATCGAATCTATCTGCCAAGTTTCAGCCCGATTGAATGACGGCACAGGGGTTAATTAGACCTCTGCAGATTTGCCTGCCATCGACATACACCGCCAAGCACCCACTCACCCACATACATATACACAAAATCGAAGTTAATACAAAGGATTTAAAAAAAAAAAAAAACGCTTTCAAATAAAAAATTTTTTTTTTCATTTTCAATACACGTCTCATACAAATTTTACATATAAATTGGTTTTAATTTTTTTCCTTATTTATTTATATAAGAATTAATAATACTAAATTTATGAAAAATATGATAAAATCTGCTCAATTGTACATATGTTAAAATTCATCAGTGATAAAATCATTTAATATCAGTAAAAGTTCTTTCAATTGAAACCAATGAAGATTAAAAAAATATGTGTTCCTTTGTAAAGAAAAAACTTGTGTTTATTATGTAATGCAAAATGAGTGCTTAGAATAACAATATGTTCAAATGATACAATAATTAACTTACGGTGATTTGCGGACAGTTGGTGATCGAGAGTTTTCCTTCGGTTGCTTGGTAGCCTTTGATATTCGCTCAACATCATTCTGCTTTTTTGTCATATCATTGATAACAACCTGTTTAAATCCAATAATTGGAGAATAAATAGAACATAATTGAAAACATTGTCCATCAAATAATTTCTGATAAAGAGAGTGGTTGTTTTTGTTTGGTGGATATATTTTAAACATACCATTCAACACTCCAATACATATTAAAGCTTAATTAAATGTACATTCTATAAATGACTTCCAATGAGAGTCATTCTATATTCCATGTCAAAATTTAACACATCTCTTGAACACACACATCTCCCCTCAGAATAAAATGAAATTTAGCACACTTCTTGCTAAGTAAATAGAAAAAAGGTTCTAAAAAGGGTAGGAAGTTAAATATTACAGCTGAATCCAATTTGGTTTTCTAAAATAAATACTGCTAGATGCAGACTAAAAATGCAGTTTTGCACTTTTGTAGTACCAAATGAACCAGTCTTTTTCTAACTTTAATACATACAACAGAATTTTATATCGTTGAAAAATGTTTGTTTAAGCATTTCAGTTGATGTCTCACATGCATGCAATTTATGGAATTATCAATTCAAGGTCAAACAATTTGATTTTAGAACATTTAATATATAAAAAAACACTTCATTTAACCATTTTTTAACTAAAGATATATAAATGTTATTACTTTTGTTTTCAACAATATCTGTTATTTAATTACCACCATGAAATGTTTACTTATATAATTAGACACACATTTCATTACAAAAATACCCTTTTTAAAAAATCTACATTTTTTACCTTATGCATTAAAAACAAATTATACATGCAAGACTGAAACATACAAAAGTTATGAATTTTCCAACCAGATTTATTCTACATTTCTCTAAAAATTTAAATAACTCTTTATTTGTTTTCACCCACGAGAAAGGAAATAAAAGCGATTTTCCAAAGTTTGAGACTTCCCATGAAGTATTTTTCAATAAATAGAATGCTTGAGAGAGTGGTTAATCAAAAAGAATAGCATTCATGATACATTTCTGATGGTTCCTAATTTGTATATTGGTAGTATTTACAAAACAAAGGATACATTTTGAATCATAGATTAAACGTTTACTTTAGAATTTTTTTACTGTCATGATTATAGCCATTGCATCTCTCAATACCTCCAATAGTTTAACACTAGAGGTTACTAACGTATCCACAGAACGCACACCAATAATCTCTCATTTTTAAAACTGAATGGTCCAGATTTGTTTGCATTAAATAGATTTTTATCAACCACTACTTGAAATGCATTTTAACAAAATTTTCAGCCTACAAAAGAAAACTAATATTAAAAGTAATAGCAGCAACATTCATATTTTGCTCTGTAATCACCAGAAATAAATTGTAATCTTTTAAGTGTGGATGTCTTCATAGTTTTGTCCATTCACTATGTAAGATAATAAATGAAAAGTATAATTACCTGATGTTCTTGAATCAGCCTATCTAATGTGGTCAAATCATCAGGGAGGGGCTGGGCTTCGAGTGTAATCAATGAAGATTCCGTATTATTTAACCAAGCGAGTAGTTCATCTATGCGATCTTGAATATCTTGTAAGAAGAGTAAGTGATTACGTAAGCGTTGTTCAAGCTGTAGAGCCCAGGTGGACACCTAATAAAGAACTCTCATTGAAAAACATAGTCTGTCTTTATTGGTATGAATGATCACAATATTTTTAGAACGAATGACAACATTATAAGTACCAACATGAGTAACAAGAACAATTGGAGCTTGATGGTATTCTAGTTCCAAAATTGAGAGATCCCTTCCAGTTGGGAATAAATATAAGATCAGAATATTAACGTGAAATCTGTATCGGAAAACTATTATCACAAAACAAATTTTAGGATTTAAGTAACAGATTATCTCAGAAGGTAATATGAAATACAATAATATCTGATAACTGAAATATCACTAAAACTAATTTTTCAATAATATCATTTTTATTAATCCTTAAGTAATCAGATTATAGTCCTTAGAACAAAATATTTTGTGGCATTAATATAACTTAATCCAAAACTGTTTACCTAAAGCTTATAAATACCCTTAATCAAAAACCATAAAATTTATACAGGTGACATGAAAAAATGTATTTTCTAACAAAGTGTAAAAAAATGCATTAAAAAATTAGATTGCAATCCTTTAAATTATTAGAGCAAAGTACTATTCAATAAAACTTTAATAAGGACGGTACATATACATGCATATGAATATATATCAACGAATTCTTTATGAAACAAGATCCTAACCTCTTTCCATCTTGAGAGTAGTATTGTAATCCATTGCCGGATTACGCCTTCTGGATGACATTGTTGGAGGATATGATGAGCTAACTCTATGGCTTTCTTCTTTATTTCTTCCTTTTCTGCCATTTCTTGCATGAAATGTTCATGATCAACAATTTCCTTCTTGGTCGAGACTTCATCTTCAGGAAGAGGTCCACAAAAACGTAACTTATTTTCTGCATCTGACAGCCATTGCAGCAAAGGATGGACCATATCGGATAATTTTTTGGCCTGGTTGAATGATATATTCTACCTTAGTTTTTTATATTCAAAAGAGAACATACTTAGAATCTATTTTTTACTATAAATTGAAGTGAGAAAAGTGCATCTACGTTTTGGCATAGATGCATTTTTAACTCAATTTAAACAACTGTTATTGCAAGCAGGAAAATGAGCTTTGTCATACTTGAATTTCTTTCATGGGATTTTATGTAAACTGATTTTTTTACTAAAAATGTTTGTTTTCTTATAATTTCTTTTTGTCGCCAAGGCTGCACATACTCCAGAAATAGGGTCAATTGCAACAAATGAATGGAATTCAATATTAAAGAGCTCTAAAAGAAACATTGGGACAAGAACAGTTTACCCAACATTTTACAGATTCTGAGGGTATTTCAATCACTAAAAACCTTAATTCTGTCACAAGTTAAAGAATTTTCCTGATGAAAAATTCAAAATCTTGCAAAAATTGGGAAATTTAAAAAAATCAAAAGTTTTTTGAAAACATTTATTAATAAATTTATTTATGGTACTCATATATTTTTCCATATTCATTGGACAACTATAAATGTTAAACATGTTTCTGTTAAATTAAATTTATAAGTTTTTTGCTTTCATGCTTTCATTTTTTAAAAAATACCGTAAAGCCTCAAATTTATGTTGTGTTATTACGTTTCATATGTCTTTTCCTGGAGTTTTAATTTTCATCTACATCAATAGCGAGTATTTTCCTTGCATGGTAAGTTTTTCAATGATCCAATTTCTGGAATTTTTAATTTTTTTAAGAATGATTACCAAACAAAATTTTTTTCATTCCTACAAATTCCTGTATTGTCTTTTCCTAATTTTACTTTAAATTATCCTACATGTATATAGAGTAATGAAAGTAATGTATTCGGTGGGGTCAGCATAACTCCTGAACAGATTGAGCACGATGTTCAACTTTTGTACACAGGTTAATGGTGACCATGACTCCTGTCATTAAGATTTTCATCCAAATTATGCATGCACATAAGGTAGAAAAATTAGAAAAATTTATGTTTTTCCAACAATTAACATAAAATAGCTTAATGATTTTGATCAAAATCGCAGTGGTAATGCCTTTGAAGGTGTTCTAGGTGTGTACTAAATCACAGACAGCCTTTTGTGATTCTGTACATAATTTAACTAAAAAATGAATAATTTTGAATTGAGTTACTCATTTAGCAAGGGTGCGACTTTAGACCCCATTTCAAATTAGGAGCAAATAACCCATTTACCCATTTTAATTTAGGAGCATAATTGTTTTATTTTGGGGGACCAGTTATTTCCTATTTGCTGAGGGTCTACACAATTCTAAATAAAGTTCTGATTATTTTATGTCTTATACTTCTATAATGGAATATCATTGAATTTTTTAACAGAAGCAGAATAAAATAATCTCAATGCATTCTCCAAGAAAGATACAAGTTTTTAGAATTTTTAACACCTGAAAGGAATTACTTCACATTGGAGATCAATCAAAATTGTTTTTTTTTTGCATTTTCTACAAATATCTATGAAACTATATCAAAATAATCACAGACCTTAATGAGATACAAGTTATATGATATGCTTTGTTAACAGTATTAAATTACAAATATTGATTTCAGTAACAAACTTAATACAATTTCAAAACATAATTCTGTAAAAGAAAATTACCAGTTCAAAGGCTTGAGAGAGTTCAGACTTTTTCTTCTCACTTAAGTCATTCACTGTTTGCCATTTTTCATTTAATTCATTGACTTGAGATGATATGCTTTCTACATCTGTATCACTAGCTTGCTTTTTAAGATCAAGAGCAGTTTTGGAAATATTCTCCAAGCTTAAACCTTTATTTTTTAACGTTTCTTCTAATCGCTACAGAAAGAGATAACAAAGATTGTAAGCAACATTGTTGCCTTTGGTTAGGTTAATTATATAACAATGAAAAACAGGGAATATAGTCTGGATACTAACTTTGTGATGTTCTATTAAAGAAGTTACAGTATCTAAATCTCCATGATAAGGTTTTGGCTCAGATAAAGTTGTTATTGTCTTATTAAGCCAGTCCATCAGAGCAGAAACAGCTTCTTTGAACTGTCCAGAATATAAAAGGGCTTCTTCTAGTTGTCTTTGCCTGAAAAGATTTTGCAACTCATACAACAATATTTATAACAACTCCAAAAGAACAGGGTGGTCATAAAGAAACTTTGCCGATAAATGGACCTCTAGCTTCCGTTCCATTCAACAGATCAAGGGCAGATTTCAGGTATAGTTATTCAAAGGTATGAGCAGGGTTGCTACTCAAAATGCATAACTAAATTTCTTGATTTTTCCAGGTTTTCCAGACAGATTTTTTAAATTTCCAGGTTTCATTCCAAGCCTTAGTGAACAAATTTTTTTTGCAAACAATTGCAGTTAAAATTGTAATTTTAAATAAGGATTCTACAGAAAAAAATTTACAAAATTTTAATGTGTATTTTTATCAAATAATAAAAATTTTGGCCAAAAAAGCCATTTTTTTGTGGAACAGTAAGGTGTTGTCGATTTGTGTCACTAAACACTGATGTACTTCCACACAAAGATAAATTGATTAGAGGTATAAGTAGAAATCTGTGCACGCATCCCCCTTTTTATTTCTCTGGGGTCAAAATATATATAAAAAAAGAGGAAAATATAAATGCAAAGTTATTTTGAACTACAAAATAGCCAAATAAGAATATATTTGTGGTATTAATGTGTGTCCAGTACATTGGCGAAGCTAGAAATTTTTTCTGAGGGGTGTTTTAGGCAAGTTTAGTCTGATAAAGCACTACAAAGTCCATTAAAAAACACATTGTTACAAGAGAATATCATACATGAAAAATCAAAGTTTCAGAATGCAGATGTGTGTTCTGAAAAAAATTACTGAACTTACTTGGATCTGATAGAAATTCCCTGACTTTTCCAGAAAATATCACATTTTTTTAGTTTTCCCTGATCTTTTTTATGTATTTTCATTTTCCCTGACAATTCCAGGTTTCCCTGTTTTCCAGGTGAGTGGCAACCCTGTATGAGCTCTGAATTTTGTGAATGGCAACGAAACGGCGCTCAAGGTTATAGCTACAGAAATTTGAAATTTCCGAATGGCAACACCTACTTTTTCCGGTTGCAAAATGCTCAGCGCATGTGAAAACACTAAAGAGTGTTGGAACGGTAAGTGTATCATGAAAAATGAATGTGAGTTATGCACATACGAAAAACACCTCTGCGAACGGCCAATAACAATGCGATCGGGACACACGGAAATTTGCATATGACAGAGGCCAAAGTTCACATGGGTGCTATCACAGGCAATTTTATCGGTTTTCCACTCTGAATATCTGGTGGGCAGCGTTCTGTAATTGGTGTTTTTATTCTGTTGACCGTTTGTAGAGGTGCTTTTTGTGCATGCATAACGCGTTCATTTTTTGTGATACATGTGCAGTTTCAACACTCTTTAGGGTTTTCGCATGTGCTGAGCATTTTGCAACAGGAAAAAGTAGGTGTTGCTATTAAAAAATGTTGAGTTTCTGTAATTATAACCATAACAGTGAACGCCATTTTGTTGCCATTTGCAGAATCCCGAGCTCATATATCAAAATAACTATACCAGAAATCTCATCTTGATCTGTTGAACGGAATGGAAGCTAGAGGTCCATATATCGCCAAAGTTTCTTTATAACCACCCTGTATATTCAGTATAATGTACATACTTCTTACTACTATCGGAAAAGCTAAAAACATAACATACTTTATATAATCAAGAAAAATAAGACACAGTCTGCTATACAACCCAGTTTGATTGACTTTTCTCTAAACATATAAAGAAGTATGGATCTATATCCAAAATAATGAGTAGTGCTGTTTAGATTGTGCAAGCCAGCTCTCCTTTTATTGTGAAACTTGGATTAAATTTGAAGTTAATCTTGAACACAGTTCAAGCATTGTAAACAATGAAATTAATTCAACATACAATGTAATTCACTTGAAAGGTAACATTATTTTAATTTCAAGCACTATTCAATTTGATTACTTACCTATTCACTGAATTTACACAAACATTATTCCAACGCATTTTTAATTCATCCAATATACTTTGTAACGCTTCAAAATCTTGACTCTCTCTTTTGTCCTTTAGCGTACGCCCAAGTTTCATTGTTGAATCATAGATGCCTTGTTTTGTGCCTAAGGTTCTTTGAAAGTCACGATGCTTTGAAATTAATTTTTTAATCTTCACTGAATCATTTCCTATAGGAGTGGTGTCACCTAGAATTTTCTCTGCTTCGTCTAACCAAAGTGAGAGGGCCACATAAGCATCATGAAACTAAAAAAAAGAAAAGAAACATGCATTTAATGCTAGCAAAAGGAAAGAAAACTATGTTTAATGCTAGCTCTACACTCTTTGCTGAGCAAAATTATAGTTTCTTCTCAGCCCTGCATGATGATGCAAAATTTAAAATAAAAATATTTAATTTAAATATAAAATTATTAACATATTAATTTTTAATTATTAATAATGATGTAGTTTTAGACATTTGAAGATAATTTATGTAATATAAAGTAACACTATATCTTGAGGCTTTGGGCAACACAAAAGTTTGAACTAAATCTAGAAAAAGTTGAACTACTTCGTGTACTTCATTATAAAAATAAAATTTACAACTTCCCAAAATAAAGGTATTTTGAAGATTCATATTTTACTCTTCACATGATATGTGTAAAAACACTTACTTGTTTTGCTTCTTTATAGCCATGATCTAAGGCTCGCGTTCTTTCACCAGCTTTGGATACAAGTTTCTCCCACCTCTGCTGTACACTGCTGAGAACATTTTTAATCACTACAGCATCCTGCTTTCGACTTATGTTTTTAAAATTAGTGCCTTTTTTATCCAAATTCAGCATAACTTCTCGGTGAACTCCCAAATCTTTTTGAAAAATCTATAAGAAATGATGAAAAAGAAGAAATGCTATTTTGCATGAAATATTTTTTTTTATGTATTTAGAGCCTAGTTAAAAGGAGAGGCAAGTTCTTCTGAGAGATTAGCACTTTTTTTAGTGGTGATTGAAAATATTTTTCAAGTACCAAAGACAAGTACTCCAGTAGTGGAAAAAATACTTACTGTATAATTTTTTTCTACAATGTTTTGCATTAATATAATTGCATTAATTCATGTTTTTGCATTAATAATAACAGCTACTTCATTAGAAGTGCAATGGCAACTTTCACCTGAAATGGGACACTATACTTGCACAAGAATTGCAGGGAATTCTACCACACATGATGGCCGATGGCCCTAATATAATTAGATTCATATAAATAAATAAATGAATAGGGCTAATATCATATATTATACATAAATGAAATTAGGGCTCTGAGGTGACAAAGTCCATTAATTCAGTTTATATTTCATGAGAATATGTATTGTAAATATTGAAATAAGTAAGAAAAACTTTTACCCTATGTTCTTCAATTTGCTCCAATACAACTGGCATGTGCCTGCTAACAGGTTTCAATCCAGTCAGATACTTTTCTCCATTTGTCAACCATCCAACAAATTCCTCTAAAGCTTTATGAAATTCTGTCGTTTCACGAAGTGCAATTTCCAGTTTTATCTATAAAAAAAAATAAAAAATAAAGAGACTCGTATAAAAAATAACTTTGGAATAAATTGCAAGAGAAATATAAAGTATTTCACTTACCTTTCTATCATTTGCTTTATTTAACACACTGTCCCACTTTTGCTTCAGAGTACGAAGACTATGTTGAAGTGCTTTCGGACTATTCTCCCCAGATACGTTTAAAAAATTGTGGCCGTGTTGTAAAATATCTTCTACTTTATATCGATTAGTATCAAGTTCATTATACAAGTCCTACAAAGAAATAACTATATAGTAAGATAAATATACTTATAATATACATTATAACATTTTCCAAATGCTCACAATGCTTTATGGAAGTATATATATATATATATAAATATAAAACATTGTATATCATAATCTAACCAGTCCTTATAATTTCCCTAGTCTCATATTTTTTATGATACATGTATTATATGGTATTACTAGAGAAATCTGGTACAGCAAGAAATTTTAGAAAAAAGAAAATCATTAAAAGTATGATGAAAAAGTAGTAAAAAATGCAAAACTGCTGTTGTAAGATACTGATGTCACTAAGCACTGAAATATAATAAAATCATAGAGCATATTTTTACAATGACTTTTTTAGAAGATTTCCACTTTTATATTGAAACAAAATTTGAAAAGTTTTCAGAATAATAATACTATCAGGTTTTTTTTTTTTTTTTTTGCTATTAAAAAAAAAAAGCAAAATTTTACTAACCATAAATTTATCCATTTGCTCCCTTGCTGTTTCTGGTAAGCCGCTAACTGGTTTTATGTTGTTCAACTGTCCATCAGCTTCATTTAACCATGAAAAAAGATCTTGAATATCTTGTTGAAATTTTTTTGCCTAATTCAAATGAAATGTAGAGTTATATAAATTTTCTGTAGCAACATGTATTTAAAATTGAATGCAATGGAAATTTAAAATTTTACAGGGTGTAATAAAATATGAAAGGGAAATGGTTGATTTTGTATGCTTAATGACCAATTTTTATGGTCAATAATGGCTAATTAAGCCCGGACATGCAGTTTGATGTGGATTCTGAACCACAATGAGCATCCATTCCCTAAACTGTGATTCGCACCAGGCACTTATGTCATATGAGGCCAGAGCGCTAACCACACAGCCATCAGGTGGGCTATGAATGGTAAATGTTTGATTAAAAAATGGTATCAAGGTATGTCCAATTCCAAGAATGAAGATAAAATTGACTAAATAATGAAATGGAAATAAAGGACCAATAAAGAATTAGAGCTAATCTTAAAAGACAAACAGTAGTACAAATTAAGAGGTCACTTTTATATCCCAAAGAAAACTGTTGCATAAAACATGGATTAAAAAAAAAATATTTCCTGGTTATACAGAAAGTAGAAGTAATTACAAAATTACAAATAGCAACATTAAAAAAAAAAAATCAGGAATATTGAATACCAGATAAATTTTATTAATAATATTTAGGTTATTTAGCTTAATTATCTAAGATAAAAATAAACTACCTTATACCTAAAGTACAGAAACACAACGTGTAAAGTTTTCAAAAATATTGGAAGGGGGTCAAGGGTTCATGACTAGGGGGGAGGGAACAATCTGATAAGGAATGAGGAGGAATATGACACTTCAGTTCATGTATAAGCTAGCATTATTTATGTGCATAGCAAAAACTTTTCTTAGTAGCGATATGAGAGGACGCTTGTGTACATTGTTAGATTTCCCTTGCTCTATTCCCTTTTTCTATGTCTTTTCAATCTGGTTTCTCCCTTCAATCAGCCTTGCTAAACTTTCTAAAGTCTTCTTTTACATATTATGCTGCATACTATATAAGGGCCTATAAAAATAACTAGTTCTTAAGCCATGCAAACACTGAATTTCGTTCCAATGTTTTGTAGCTAGGGTGGTAAAATAGATGGGGGGGGGGGGAGAGAAGGGTTATGTCATAACTTGATATCTACGGAATCGATTTGAAACATGACTTTTTTCTATAGATATTTTGACTAATCCAGGTTATTGCAAACATAATTTGGTTCCAATGTTTAGTAATTAAGATGGTGATAGGGGGTATGATCATAGTTTGAGATCTACTGAACAAATTCGAAACTTTTCCCCTATAGGTATCCAGACCTATCGCGATTATAGGGAATACAATTTCATTCCGATGGTGGATTTCAAGTGCTTAAGAAATTAAAAAAGATTACTAGTCATCACTAACTTGCGATTGATTGTTTTATTTTATTTAATATTTTATCAACATAAAATCCACAGAGCACAAGTTATCTTATTGTGTGAAATTTTTTATTAAGAAATATTTTTACATAGATAAAAAATATACTGTTTGGGAAATTTATTAATAAAAGCCAAGTATATTTAAAAGCATAATACTTCTCTCAAGGCTTCTTCCAAATCCTGATACTGTTTTGAAGAACGATCTTGAAGGGATTGCCATCTTTTTTGTAAAGTGTGCAACTTATCTTGAGTGGATTTAGCATCCTCACTGTCTTGTTCGTATTGAAAAAAATCTTGTCCTGCTCTACTAATGGTATCAATGCTTGATTGATGAGCTTGAATATCATTTGATATGACCTAAAAATTTAAAAAATATTAACACAAAATTATAAGGAGTGCACAAATTATAAATATCCTTAAATTTGTATGATCTATTCTATTTTATATTAAAAATCGTCTGTTTGGAAGAAGATTGTCATAAATCAAAATTCCATACTTTACAGTAAAAGCAATAAATGGTTTCAAGTTTAGACTTTATGCTTTCTCCCTTCCTATTACTTTAAAGATAGAAATAAAGTGATTACACTGTATCAGAAAGAATTCTGTATGATTTTAAGTGTTTCTAACAACACAAGAATAAAAAAAATTCTTCCAAACCAACAAACTATTCTACATCATTGAATTATATCATTGAAATTTTTTTTCCCCATGAGGAACTGAAGTTATTGTATGTCACTAAGTTTGAAGTAAAAGTGCATACTATACAGTAACCATTCAGTAAGCTACTACTAATTATCATACCTTATGCTTTGAAAGAATTGTTTCTATTAATTGTGCATCCCCATAAACAGGCTTCAATTCATCTAAAGCTTTTTCAGTTTTTGACATCCATGTCATATGTTCTTCGAGAGCTTGTCGAAACTGACCAAGTTTTAAAAGTGCATTGTCCATTTCTTCCTGTAAAAGAGTTAAATAAAATAAATTACAAACAGCACATACATCATATTTCAATTTAAGAATCACACTATCAAATAAGAATTAATCAGCAACTTACTTGTCTATTCATAATGTGTTTCAACAAACTTTCCCAACGTCTATTTGTGTTCAAAAGGGATTCACGAATGGATTGAGCTGAAGATGTATGTTCCATTAATTCCTGGGCTTGGCGATTTAAAGCTTCAATCTCTATCATGTGAGTATCAACTTCCATCTTCAAGTTCTAAATAAAATATATTGAATTAAATAGTTAAAAAAGATGCAAAAAAATATTTTTAACTGTTCCTGATCTCAAATTGAATTTCAAAGAAACTTTTAAACAAAAATTATTGCAATATATTGTATTTGTTTAACAACACTATAATTCCTTATTCTGGTGATCTACCAATTTTCCATGGAATTTTTAAAATCAATGCTTTAAAAATCACAAAACCGCAAGAATGTTTTCAAAATTGGTTGTTCACTAAAGGTTTAACTACATAAAACCGATGTGTAGAGTGTTTGGTATACTTGTAACAAAATTTTAGTAAATTTTTATCCTGTTTGTCAATTTCAAAATACTTCGATATTGCATCAACACTTGACGTTTTAGATATGCAATAAAAAAAATCCAATTTCTGGAACATTTACTTGAAAGGAGTTGTAAGTATTAACTTTTCTAATGTAGCTGAAGCAAATCACTAAACTAAAAAATGGCTTATTTTAAATATAACATTTATTCTGTTTGATTTAGAGTCGGCATATGTTTCTCGTATCAATTAATGCGTTGATATAAATGTTGTTTGTGTCTACGGAGATATTCGCATATATCAGCATTCAAAAGTCATTATACTTGTGACGGATACTTTAAAGGGGATGCTGGTAATTTACATGATTGATCTATGTAACATGATAGAGAGTTTATTCACAATACCTAGATCTCAATCTGATTGAGTATTTGTGGGATGAAATTGAAAGAGCCATCAGACATCTAAATCCATAACCATCTAATCTCACATTATTGGAAAGTGTTATTCTTTCAGGATGGTCTCAGATTTTACAAGTGGCCTATTAAAATCTCATAAAGTCCATGACAACAAGGCTGTATTAAAGGACTGTTTTAAGAAATCCCAAAGGCATATTGACAAGGTAAGTCATAATAAAGAGGCCACTCAGTGTATGACCATACTCTCTCTCTCTCTGAAAAACTACTATGTGGCCTACTTTTATTTCAGAATTTAGGTAAGTAAATTACACTATATTTTCCTTTCGAGTTTCATGATGGATTTGTACTGTCACATAAAGGTTAAGGTAAAAGTTGTGTCTGTGACAACCCAGATCTCTACTTTTGCTTGAAATTTTCATTGAGAGATCCACTTAATGTATTTTTTAAAAATTTTTTAACAAAATTAAAAATATTTTGATTTACCTTTAGTTGAATAATTTGACTTTTGATAGAATCAATATCCATTGACACATCTCCAATTTTGTTGAGCTTATCCTCAGAAATATCAATAAATTCCAATAAGTTCTGAAAATATAATATTTATTTCAGTTAAAAGCTCGTACATTCTTTGATTATTTTTAATAATATTAGGAGTGTACTGTAAACCATACCTGCATTGTGTCATGAAAGGTCATTGCTTTATCCATTGCATCAATAAGTTTATGTTCTCTCTTGGCATAGAGTGTTGTCACATTTTCCCATACTGAATCCAAATCTTTAATATGCTTCTGCACATCTAGACGATCTGGTTCTTCACATAATTGTATTAAATGTTGACCTGCCTGTCGACAATGATCAACTTGTGGCTTTCTTTCAGAAATATCTCTCTTTATATCCTGATAATAAAAACATTACAAGATCATTAGTTGTTTGAAAATTTGTATAGCTTGTTCTATGCTTCTATTTAATAAAGCACGAAATGAAATTAGTGTTTGATACAAAACTTAAGAGTTGGTCCAGATCAATCTTAATTTTGAGAAGCACTTCCTGGTCTTGAAAATAACATATAGTTTTCTTATATTTATGAATGCATTCTTCAGCAGTCTCTTTACTTAACTTAAACTAATATAGTAGCACATGAAATATTAATAATAAATTTGGTTACTTTCATTGCATAAGCACTAAGGTTATGTTGAATCAACGATTCTAACATGGCTATGTTGAACCGGCAATTGTAACAACATTTGGACTACTGTCTAAATTTCAAGGAGAAAACGGCTTCTGATATTGTTTATGCGAAAAATTATGCATTTTCATTTCGAATGGAAAAAAATCGAAAGAAACTCAAGCTAGATGTACCTAGAGTTCATTAAAAAGCTTGCTTGAAGGTGGACAACATTCACTAAAACAACCTGTGACTGTCTGAAACCAAAAATTGACTGAAAATGATTTTGAAAATTGTTATTATTGCCTTAGCAAGCAATGTATAGATAACTTGTTTGCCCATCTTTTATTTTAAATGCATAAATTTTAAACATCACAAATCTCTGAAATAAACTTCAAATAATTTTTAATATTAAAATAAACTATTAATAGTAAAAACAGGTAGTTATTATATTCATGTTTTTGAGAAAAAAAAAATTAAAATCTATAACTATGGTTCTTTATTTTATCACCCAACTCTTTTCTTTCTGAAATTGTAACTGAAACTAGTAAATTAATCTTAATTTTTTGTGTGTGAAAGCTCTTGTCTAGAAGATTAAATATTTTGGAACTCTGAGTATCCTGATAAATGACTTGAATCCATTTGTCATAATCACAGTGATTAGTTCCTTTTGGAAGAAGACTTTGCAGGCATTGGACAGGAATATTAAGATGAGTCTATGAAAAAAAACCTATGTCTTTAACATGCATGTTTAATTGCTGGTGCTATATACTTACAAGCAAAACTTGTTGTTGCTGTTGTACAGCAGCAGGTTCTACAGCTGGAGTTTCTTGACATTCCAAGTGAGTTTGTAAGTCATTGATGGCTTTTGTAACAGTAGTAAGTTCATTCCAAAATCTTTCAGAAGCATCTAAAGCTTCTTGTAATGAATTTCCCTTTTTATGTGCAGCTGCCTGGATTGTGAGCCACATCTCGTTTAGTCGATCCACTTTCACTTGGATTTCTATAAAAGAAAAGAAACACACTTTGAATCAAATGTAGAAAGAAAGAACAGTGCTTTCCAAAATGGATGAAATTTTTTAGAATTCAAAAGTGAAAAGATCTGACAACAAAGAAATATCGTTGCTGATTAACTCTAAACAATTTTGAAAACTCAATAAGGGTAACAACCCTTCTTTAAAGAAAATGTTTTTGAGCTAAAGATGACCAGTACGCCCCCTTTTTTTTTAATTACATAAAACATTTTTTAGAAAAAGAATTGAGTATAAACAATTTAATAACTTCAAGTTAAATTTTATACTAATTTGGAGATAAAATATTTGTCTGAATATTTCATAGGTGTAACGAATTGCATAAAAAACAGAATTTATTGAGAAAAATTATTTTCTAACATGAGCCTCTAGTTTTGAGAATCCCAGGAATGCTAAATTTAATCAATTCGTTAATTTTAAAGTGCAATCAAACTTGAATGAGTAGGAACTCTATAATAAAGAAAAGTAAGGAATCAAATTCCGAGTGGTGTATATCTCAATTTCTGGTGTAAGGAGAACTGTGAAATTTGAAACTTAAGTAGTTTCGGCATTGGTTTAGTTTCAAAAGAAGAAAAAAATTTGATTTTTTTTTTTAATTAAATTTTAAAATTTGGCCATAATGGTAATTGAATGACAAAAAGTTTTCCACCTACTATTCTATCTAAATAAATACTTGAAATATTTACTTTCTTCCATTGAAAAAAAATATGGTTATAATCTTTGTAATCTTGTCTTGTGGATGGCATAACAAATTTCGTTGGATGATAAAAAATTAATTTCATACATCATGTTTTAGTGAAAACTAAATCTTGATCTGTTCTCAAACATCATGTTTAGTGAACACTAATTTTTTTTGCTTCTTCACACATTTAGAAGGATGTTTTTTTTACCACAAAAGGTAAGAGAGGGGCGGGTGAGAGGAATATGACGTCATTTTGACAGCATCTATGCATAACATCCAAGTTGTACGCTATATAGATTATAAAGTCTGATTAATACTTTTAATTGGTTTTCGGCCAACAACTGACTTTTAGCTTTAACTTGGTGGAATTTTTAATTAGTTTTTTTAAATACACATTTTAAAAATTTAAGTTTAAAATGTGCAGCGAGCGCATTCGGGGGTTGGTGAGTGTTAGTGCACAGGGGGTGAAGTCCCCTAGTATCAAAGAAAATAAGTAAATAAACAAGATTTTTCTTTCTAACCACAATGACAGAATTTACAAATTTTCATACAAATCAGAAAGGATGGGTGTCAAAATCCTCTTTTTATTGTAGATTTGATGTGTAATTACCCAAATATTATGTTTTCTCTTACAAGGAAAATAAGGATCCTTATCAATATTTTGCATAAATCTTCAAATATCAAAAGCAAAGCAAAAAAGTGAAAAAGATCTGACCTTTTACAACTGGTTGATCACTTGCTTTTCTAAGAACATCCTCAGCAGTTTTTTGTACAGTTTCAAGTTTCCTTTGATCGAGATCTTCAATAACAACATTATTTTGCTTGATCTGTTCTTGGATTTTTTTGGGATGTGCTGCTATTGGTTCAGTAAGCTGATTAGCTTTTGATGTCAATGTACTGAATATTCCATCAAGCTGATCTGAAAACTAAACACAAGATTTCAAAAATTAAAAATGGATATTCATTATATATAAATTCAATTTCAATAATTTATTAATTCATAACAATTTACTCTTTATTGTATAACAGAGATATTGCATTAATAAGTCAGACAAAGGAGTAGGTACAATTATTTGCAAGAAAGTGCAAATACCATATAGGGGAATGCAAGGCCACTCAACCCGCTATAGGGCATTTTTTCTTTATGATACAACTATAGTAGTCATGTAACTGTTTTTATTACAAGACATACACTAATAAAATACTTTTTTAGGTGCAAACAATATTGACAAAATTAACTGCCCTTCCAAATTGTAATAAAATATATGAATTAGTATTCAAAATTTATTCCCAAGATGTGTAGCGTATATGCTACACTATACAGTAGAGGGTTCAAGTTTTCGTTCAAACTTGATTTAATTTCATTATGAAATGCTAAATAATAGCTTTGCAATTATTTTCTGTTAAATAAATAATTTAAAATTCATATTACATGATAGAGGCAATAAAATATATATATACACTTCCTTTTTCCAGTGATTTCTACTCTTTTTTTTTTACTTTACTGAATTTTCAAAAACATGGGGTAGAAAATAACACTTTCTTACATATTCCTGGTGGTGTCCATAAATTCAGCATATTTCAAACAAATTACAATTGGTAAAAATTGTAAATATTTAATTGTCATGCATTTTGTGTGTGTGGGTGTGCATAGAAAATATGAAAAATTATCTCTTAAACATTTTATGTTTATTTGTTACAATTTTCTTAACATCAGAGTAATTATTCAAAATAGAGCACAATCATACCGGTAGTAGTTTATAGTAGTTGATTTTGAATTGTACATGAATAGTAAATATAACTTTTTAATATAATCTTTATTGTCTAGTATAAAAGTAACTACACTAATATAGTTTGTTCAATGAGAAATATTAATTTTAAAATAGTGATTATACAAGTTTTGTCATCAGCTAAAAGTTTTAACCAAATATTATTTAGTTTGGCAAAAAATAAGAATGGGTGAAGGTTATCTAAGGATGTTAACAAATTTAAAGATGTATTATAATACATGGAGAAGGAAAATGTACTAACTTGTGATGTTGCTTGTAATACTTCCTCTAAAGCCTTTTGTTGCTCTCGAAGATTTTTTTGTAAGGCCTCATATCTTTTAGTATCCGATTCTGCAATTATCTCTATCTTATTTGATTCCATATCTTTGCAAAATTTTGTCAGAGCACTTGCGGTTTTATTGAGTTTTTCAACTAATGGCTTCTGTTCTGGAAGTGCTCTGGACAAATTCTAAATCAATGACAAAATTTGAATATTATTTTAATTTAAACGAAAAAAGTCAAAAACTAAAATAATAATAAAAAAATTCAAAAAACATTCAAATTCATCATGTAGCCTAAAATTCAAAGAATAAATGTTGAATTCAAAGTAAAATATTTAAATTGAGACTACGAAAGTGAAATTATAAGTAAAAAAATAAAGTAAAAGAAGAAATTTAAATTAAAACATCAAACTTATTTTTAAAGTATAAGAATTCCAAATAAAACACTAAAAGTTTATTACTTGACTTGAATGCTCCACTTGATTTAACCATTGTTCCAAATGAGAATGTGTCTCATAGAAATGTTGAGCAAGGGAGTAAGCCTCTTCTAGGTAATTAAGTCTTTCTTGACACAGACTAGACACTTGAGTGGATTGTACTCGTAAGTTAGCCACTTTATTTTGAAGTGCATCTTTACACTCCATCTTCATGGCAGTAGATGTAATATCACGAACTTTCTGAGTGCGAACACTGACCTCCTCACATAGAGCCTGGATGACAAGTACAGCTTATTTTAGCAACATTACTTAGCAATATGAATAGTGAACATGCTATGCAGGAAAATAATTAATATGCTGTTTTGTCAATTTGGTCAGTCACTTATCGAATTGACTTAATTAGCTAAAGTGCGTTATTATATAATGCCAATTTTTTAGGTTTATCTAGCAATTTCAAGAAGTGGCCGGCGTTTGATGGTTAAGTCAGACTAAGCCGTCAGTCCAAAAAACAGTTAGTAAAGAATAACTGCTATGTGTAGTAAAATTCCGGAGCGGATATCTAATAGTAGTGGCGAAATTTTTTATAAATGTGTATAGTTCAATTTATGGACCATAAAAATCAGAGAAAACAGAAACATAATGCTTTCAGTTTGAAAATAATGCTGTTCATAACATAGGCTAAAAAAAAAGAAAAGGAATTTCCATAGCAGGTGAAAGTAAAGAAAACAATTTGCTGTACAGCAAATTTAATAAGGGATGTGGTTACCTCCTGTATCTAAGGAAGACATACAATGATTGTTCATGTTCTTGGTGAAAATTATGATCTCTGGGAAATTATTTTTGGAGAAGTAATGATGTAACTTGTCTCCCAAATGCATCTAAAACATGCTCTATCTGTTTGTAATGAGACAAATTGTTTGGTGAAGATACATGCATACATAGTCTTATAACGTCTGACAATCACTGCCTGACATAGGTTTTGATATAAAGTTGTAAATCTTTGACTTTGGCTTAAATCTCTGATGCTTTGAAATCTTTACTACCATTTTTACTAGTTTAAATCTTAATTTTTAACAGCTAATTTTTTGTACATGAACCACTTGTTAGGTATTAATTGCATGTTTCTGCCTCTCATAGCTACTTTGTAGTAGAACAGAAAATTTTCAGTATGATGTTAGAAGGACACTTTGCAGAAGACCCTTTTTAACATTAATTTTGCTGTTCCTCGCTAAAAATATTCTTTATTTCAAAATTATGTTTATCATATCCCCAACGTCATTGGTAATGAAATTTAGTATGCTGGTCCCTCATATATTACAGTTTTATTGTATACTTCTTGGTTAAAATTAGATCATGCAGAATACATGAAATTTGAAACTTTAAAGTAGCTTTTATGGTAAGTAAAGTTTTGCAAGTAGGTAAGGAAGACTGAGCCATTTCAAAAGTAACTTAACAAAAGCTTTTGTTCAAATTGTTATGTTAGAGTAAAATTAAAGATATACAAACTGAAATAGTATGTTGTAAATACATTTAAGATAAAGTGATAGATACATCTCAACAACTTCAGTATGACAATAGAAAATGTAGACAAACTTTGAATAAGATTTTCAGAGCATTTTTCTTGGGGATGGGGTATAGAGTTTTTTTTGGCGGAGTATAAGTTTTGTTTGAAAAACACCGAAAAAACTTAAGATTATCCACTGAACTAATGACAACCAGAAAAACAAGTTCGTCAATCAAAATTAATGACATCAGGAAAACTACGAAGTACACTTCAAAAGAACACCTGCTTTTCTGGGAAGAGATCCAAATCTATCCACAAGGATCTTCAGAAGACCATCAAGTAGAGGAACAAAATTTAATATCATAACTTATATTATTATTTTGATTATAATGAGGATGACTTTTAAATTTCATTTTGAGTTTTTACATTAGAGTTAACTATAAATTAATAATGTTTTAGTTTTATTATCTTATTGATACTCCTGGCTTTATCAAGCTGTTTGATGTTAAAAGGGGACTTCTACAAAATCTGAATTTGATAACTTGCCAAAATAAATAAGTAAAAAATGCTCAAACAATAAACAAGACAAAACAGACTTGGTGCATAAAGTGTTGAATGAATGTCGATAAACATTTCATTCTAAACCTAAATATCTTCTACTGCGTTAAGAAATAATGATCCTAATACATTTACACAGCTCTATCAAGTTAATTTCAAGCTGTTAGTAGTGCGCTTTGTATTGATAGACTGCAATACCAGTGCTTCTAAGCAGCGCGCATGGGCTGACAGGGATTTCCTTAAGAATTTGTGTGGCACTCCACATGTTAAACAAGTGAGTACAATTAACCTGGTCAAAGTAACAACAACTGACCATGGTTAAAGGTACAATACCATGACAGTGCAAAATTAAAAAGCATGCTATACCATTAGGGTAAAGATAAGTATTTTCAAAAGCTCCACAATACTTTCTAAAGAGTATAGTTACTATGTCAAATCATTTTCATCAACAAAGGCATAGTACAAAAAAGATTATTAGGAAAAACATTATTAAAAAAAATACATTTTTATGATTGACATGGATTAGTATAATTTACAAGAATCCTGTATTGTTAAAATAATCAACAATGGGTTGCACAAGCCATCTAGAGAACAAACTATGCACTAATTACATTATTTTTCATAAAGTGATGATAGAGGATCCCACAGGCTTGGCAGTCAAAAGAACAATATGATCAGAGATACAACAACTTCCCCTACAGTTAGTCTTTCATTTTGAGTTTTAGTAAGTTATGCTTAACTTTTGAAGATGAGATTTTTGAGATTTATAGATCAAGACAATATGATTAGGAAAATTTGAGAAGTGGCCAATAAATTGAATTTACATCAGAAGTGTACCCATAGATTTCTATTTTTTTAATAAAACTTTTAGAAATTATATTTCTAAAGTATGAGTAAAGAGATGAAAAACTTTTATGCGTTCTGTTCACTATAGAAAACATGCTGGTGATAGACATAGCAATAACATTCTTACATATAAGAAATAATGGGATAAGTAATATAATTAAACAATAATTCATCTTACATTAAAAACAAAATATATTTAAATTATGAGTTGAAAATCTGATTCATATAATCCATCAAACTTATTCCAACCTTTTGTTCTTTCAAAAGAGGAGCGAGTTTGTTTGGCTCAGATACTAGAGCTCGTGCTTCAGTAACTTGTTTTTCAACTTCTTGGTACCAATCAGAGAGTTCATCGATTTCAGAAATCACCTGGATACATAAAAGAAACAAGTAAATTAAGGATAAAACTATAGCAAGTACCTGGATATAATTATGCGAAGGACTACTGAAAATGTGTAAACTAATAAGCTGTTTAGATATGATAATTGTACAATAACATAAAGGGTAAAACATTGTGAATAAGAGCAAGAGAGTTTTTAGATTTTAAATTTTATCCAATTTCCCTATAAAATTCATATTCTACAAAATGCTTGAATTTCAAGAATATTTTTGAGTGCAAAACTTCATCACAGATCAATTTAAAAAAAAAATGCACCCTTACAGCTAACAATGGTTTGATACTTTTGAAATCGTAGACATGTTTTCCATTAACAAACCTGTACATTAATTTTCAAATGAAATTAATGTACAGGTTTTCAGACTATTACAATCTATTCTTTCACTGAAGAACAAAAACGTAACTAGGTCAAAGGTATAATCATGCCATCAATTTTTTATCATTAATATTTATAGAAATAACCACTTGAAATCATTCATATAAAGTAAAAGCAATTTAATGAATTTAAATTTTAAAATTATTTAAAAAAATTGAAAAGATGATTCATAAAACACAAAAAAACTTAAACTCTTGTATAAGTACCTACTCATATTTGTCTGTTTTTAGCCACATATTTATTTTTATAAAATATTTGTGCATTTTTTACAGTTCCGTTTTTTAAACATGCTTTAATACAGGAATTCCATTACTGACTAGTTGTGTTGTACTTTGGAAACCCTGGGCCCACTCAACCTGACATAAATACCAAAAACATATATGATATCCAAAGACGACTAATGCATAGTGAAGTGATAACTACAGTCCTACTTTCTATGCCATGGATTGAAAATTGTGGATTCATTTACATCTACGACTACCATGGCTCTGATTGGTTGTAAGAAAATCTTTTAGTACATTAACTTTTTTTCATGGATGGTATAAGCAATAAAAGAGGTTTTAGGAGGACCATGGGTATGGAATATTAGATAATCATTATACTTGCTCTAAATTTTTGCCAAATGTAAGTCTACTTTTGAGATGTTCTACGCAACTAAAGTTTTGTAGAAATATGTTTATTTGTTTTAACTTGGCTTCAAATCAAACCAACAAACTTTCAATTACTTTTATAACAAATATCAAGCAAATCCACACAATAATTTCATAGCTTAACTTGGATAAAATGATTAATTTTTATGCACTCTTAAACTGATGAGACTGAACTTTATTCAATAATGGTAAACAAATTTGAAAGTTAATAAACTACACCATATAAAAAGAATTCGTAGTAAAAAAGAAAATTATTTGAATTTTTTTAGTATGAAAGTATCCACATAAATGAAACATGTAACGTAAAAAAAAAATCATCATAAATTTTTTTTTAAAGTTTATATTGAATTATCCCAATTATAAAAAAATTTGTTTAATTCTTTTCATTACATTTACTCAACAGTGACTTATGTTTATTGCACTCTTATACTTCAAAATTGTCTTGATGTGAACAGAATGAAATGAACTTGAATAATTACCTCAATTTTTTTCTGGAGACTTCGTTGAACAGCTTCAGATTTTTTTTGCACTTGTTTATTTGATTTTTCATATCTTTGATTAACAGTCGATATTTGATTTTGGATCACAGTAGTTCCTTTTCTTGATGAGAGTTGAGAAAGACGAGATCCATCGTGGTTCACGATATCAAGTAGGTTTCGATTTTCAGAAATGCCTTCTTCCATTTTCTATTTCAGAAAAGTTGGGAAAAAAAGAGGATTTTTTATACTTGAAACATACATATATTCTAATGAATTGTCATTGGATGCAAGTAACTTCAAATAATCGATCAGTTTAGCTTAATGCCCTCGCCATACATATGCACAAAAAGACCTGGCGAGTTTGTTTGACATCACAACTTTAGTAAGTACCCATACGCAATCATACAATATTTATTGTGCCAACATAAAAAGTGCCAAATAGTGGTTTTCAAAGAAATGAGAAAATTTGTTTAAGCTTGGCTGAATAAAAAACAGCTATATGAGGGTTTTATTTCGATGAAATCATAAAAAATATTTCTTATTTGCAATAATTCCGAATCAATAGCCTCCAAGTAAATGTACCACAATATTGTTTTGGTGCATGATAACTGTGAAGTAATTAAACTAAAAATTTAAAATAAAAAATTCTGTAAAATTTCTGCCCCAGTTTTATTTTCCCCCATATTTTTTCCTCTGAAAGTAAACACAGGGTCTTAGGGCCACATAGCCCAGTTGGGAGAGTATCGTTCTCGCAACTAGAAGGTTGCAAGTTTGGGCCTGGGACTGACTAAAGACCGCCATGTTCGCTAATGGTGACTGAAGCACGTTAAATCAGTCATGGTCGTAAAGTCCTCCAAGTTCCCATACAAATAAATACCTCTGGGGGTGGCAAAGCCAAGTCTTCTGGTGGAATTTTCTACTTGGTATTGCCTCTAAATTAAGAAGTTCCACATACGGTTGGTAGTGCTGCCATCTACCGGGTAGCTACCGAAAGAGGTAGAAATGAACTCTTCGGTGGCTATAGGTAGACTTACGCACTCCCTCTTGCGAGTGTGCGCTTACATCCAGTGCAGTACTGCCCACTACCGATCTGTACGGGATATAGGGTTGGTACAAAATGCTTAAGCAGAGGTGCCTTAGTCCCCATGGTCTTTGATAAGAAGAAGAAGAAAGAAGAAACACAGTGTCTTTCTTAGTATGGGATCCTGAAGGAGTGGGACATTTTTCAAATACTACTAAAGGCAGGCCTAATTCATATTGACAGTTAAGGTTAAACCTAAAGATAATTACTAGAAAATCAGATTTTATATTGCCTTTTGTATATGAGAAATTTTGTATCATAATCTATAATTTGGTTTCTTTGTTTTATAAATTGAAGAATGATCTCCAATTCTCTGTATTTCAATTCCTTATTTTATACGAATTTATTTAATTGCTTCCTAAAACAACTGGTTAGTGTTTTACCTATTCTCAAATTAAATTTTATTATGAAATAAAACATCATTCCTAATTCATAAATCGTAGAACTTAAAGGGATGAAACCATTTATTAATATATTTTTTAATTTGCTGTTTTTTTCCAGTACAAAAACTGTTCTTGGAAGCGTCTTGACTTGTAAAGTCAAAACAGTTTTAGCAGATATTCAGTAGATCGTCCAGAATATTAATAAGTATGAGTAGGTACCAATGCAGACTCTTTTGACTTTAACATTTTAATTGAAATGAGAACTTACTTGAATCTTCTCACTTTGAACATCTAGAGGATTTCTCTCAAATGTTTTAAGGGAATGTTCCAATGAATCCAGCCATGATGTGAGTTGACTGAAGGAAGAAGAATAGGATTCAACGAGATGCAAACATTCTTCTGCAGTTTCTAATCTTTCATTGAGTTTTTCTGAAATGTCTCTTAGTTTAATTGCCAAACTGTCCACTTTCTCTTTAATTTGGATGGAATCTTCACCTGAAAAATTTGGATAACCTTTACATACAGAAGTATTACAAGTAATTGAATCTTTCTCAAATAATATATTAAAACGTTTTTCTGCAGTATAATCTAAATCTGAATAACAAAGTACGTAAGGTTTTAATCTATTTTTTAACATGCGGTACATTAAAAAATCAAGATTTTCTATCTACTTCAGACTTTGTCAATTGTTGAATATATCAATTCAAAATAGATGTTTGTATTTAGTATGAATGGAATGATATTTCTACTTTAAGCAACTTTTTTAAAAATCTCATTGAATAAGCCTCGATATTTTTATAATAATAAACTAGATAATTTCCAAGTTGATACCAACAACATTTTTCATTTATGCCTTTCTCTAGTTGTTTTTAAGTTGGGTAAATAACTTCTTTCCTTTGTACTAAAGATCCCTATCTGCAGTCATTAACAGGGATTAAAATTGACTAAGTCTTAGAAATGTCAATAAGTTTCAATACCCTATAAGAAGGGTGATTTACATTCCAAAGAGTTATATCCCTATCACACCTCTCCTTTTTTACTGCTACAAAAAGATGTATTGCATTACGTAAAATGCATCTCTCTGGATTAAAGATGCATTTTTTCAATAAACTACATTTAATTTTTCTACAGAACAGATCACTTGCCCACTGACTGCCATCTTGCCTTTGGGTGTAGTATTACATGGATTGCTGGTATAGTGACAAGTATAACAATAATCTGTATATTGATATATCATTTTGAGAAACATATTTCCAAAATGACAAAGGGAGCATAAAAAACTCAGAAATTTGGGATTTTTTTAACCCATACCATTCTGCTTACCATTCCGTGGTCTGCTCTACTGGCTTTGTCTGTAAATTTCTAAAAAATTTAATGACACTAATGTTGTATCAACATGTATATACCATGAAAAGTTCAGGCAGTTGAGGTCCGACTGAGGGCCAAAGAAAGTTAGAAGATTGCCTCATATGCTTGTGGTGGTTAGGAATGTTAAAAATGAAAGGGACACTTAACGCAAATGTCGTGTTTTCTGGCCTTTGAAGTAGTTCCCAAAAAAGAAACTGTTGCATCATCCGGCCAGAATGAGTTAATATATACATTTTAAGTTTGATATGCGGTCAAGTGTATACAAATACCTTCGAAAAGACTAAAACATATGAAATTTCATATGAAAATAAGTTACAAAATACGGAGACAGAAACAATAAATAAGAATATGAATTCTTAGCATCTATACCTGAAGTAAGTTTCATTATTTTCTCTCCTGATTCTGTAACATCAGTAATATTTTTTCTTTCAGCATTTAATCTTTCTTTCATATTCTAAAAACAAATAAAATCCCCTTCAGGTTAATAGATATTTTAAACTTTTTATAGAAAATCAACAAGTAAATGCAGCTGTAACTGAATTGTCAAATTATACAACAAAACTACAATAATTTTTTTTATCAACTTTCAAGATACAGAAGGGAGGGTGAATGCCTGTTCTTCTTGTAATAAAGAAATTGATCGAATTTTGCTGAAGATGAATGATAATATTTTACTGTTTATCTATCTGCAAGAGATAAGCCAAATATTTATTCAAATATCTAATGTTTTTCCAAGCATGTAATCATTTAAAACTTGATATAAGTGAAACATATAATTAAGTAATATTTCATTCATATTTCCCTTAGGAGTGACACATTTTTTCTCTAAAAGAAAGATATGTAAAATCAAAAATATGCAAATAATAATGAAGAAAAATTTAATTTAAAGCTATTTGCATAGAATTCAACAAATGCTAGATGTATTACTATCATGTTATATTAATGATAACAATTTCAATAGTATGAATGTCAAATTTTGATATTTACCTGCAACTCTACAAATTGATTTTGTAATTTCTTTATATCTGTACTTAAGACTTGAAAATGAGTTAGTTGAAGAGTAGTATCATCGATGAATGATATGATTTTGTTATACTTTGTTGAAAAGCTTCCAAATCCTTTTTGTGCTTCATTTAAGAGTGAGCTGATATTATCACAAGAACTTTTTACTGTATGAAACTTTTCATTGACTGATTGAATTTTCTGTTGCAAAAAAGAAGACTCGGTTGGATTTATGATCCGCTTAAATTTTTCAGAAATAGTATGCAGATTCTTGAGAGATTTTTCATGATCAGCTATTTCAGTCGATATTTTCTAAAAGAGATTTATAAACAAAGCATAAATTAACGGTAATTGCAAAAACAATCCTCTAAGAAAAACATGTTAATTATTTATACTTCAGCAAAGTAGTAGAGTGAGAGCATAATTACAATTCCTTCATTTAAATGTTATTTCAGTTTAACATCTTTACCTTAAGAGCACAGCACAAATACACAAATAATGTTTTAAATCATTTAAGCAACTGTAATTGTTATAACCTAACCAGAAATTTATTCATTCTAAAAAATATTTAAATCAAATACAATACCAGTAACAACATTAAGTAACAAAAAAATAGTTTGTTTAGCTTAATAAAAGTCAGTAAGAAAGTCAACTTGCAATGTAACTTTCTAGTCACTAACTTAACCTAATTATTTTTCAAAATTGTGGCTTTTTTCGCCTTTTCCATGTGTGAATAAAAAATATATCAGCTAATATTTCATCATATTCATTGAAATTTTAATATTTCTCAGGCATGTCAAAGTAAACTTTTTTAATCAATGTGTTGCGAGTGTCAAGTACTTGTTTTCTAGAAAAGAAAATTATATTTCTTGATTCATGGACATTCATCAGTAGTATTTAATAGTGAAAATATTTGATAATTATTAAAGATAAAATTATAGTGTTCAACTTGTTCAGTCAAGATTTAAACAGAGTCGAAAAATCAAATATGCATTGAAATATTCAAAAGTTACCTTTTGTTCCTTTATTAGGGATAAAACTCGTGATTCTTCCACTGGAATAGATGATATAGCATGCAATTGTTTATCAACTGTTTCTAGCCATTCAGTAAAGGAAGTATATACATTTTGAAATTCTTGGGCAATGGGAATTATAGTCTCAAGGGTAGTCATACGCTTTTCAGACACTAATATCAGTTCATCAAAACGAGAAGTAATGCTCTTCAACAATTTTTTTTCATCTTGAGTTTTTGTCATAGTAGTTATTTCTCTTTCCAAGGCCAAAACACTGCTTTGACGATCAACCAGCATTTTCTTCAAAAACTAAAATTAATAAAATAATTTTTCTTATGAAAGTAAACATAGAAGTGAAGTTCTTTAAAATTGAAACAACTGTAAAGCGCCTTACAAATATGAGCTAACATAAAAAAGCATACTTGCAAAATTTCAATATTTTTATGAACTAAATATGCCTTCACAATTGTATGTATAGTTCAATTTTACCACTGAGCCAAAAGCCCTATTCTTTAGGAATGAAATGACTATGAAGTTACAAACTGTTATAGAGTTAAGAATGGCAATTAGATACTCAGTTTGTGCAGCAATACTTTTTTCGCCTCTCACCCCCCCCCCCCTCCCCTCTATTCTCTTCTGTATATACTGTCCCAAGAAGCACACTGGGATATTGTTAGTCCATCTCACACTATACATAGGATATTGCACTTATCCAAGGTATATCATAATGGACTAACACTATAGTTTGCTACAAGGGATGTGCATTTCCCAAAGAGAAATGAACATGAGCATTATTCCTTGGATTCCCTGGAGTGTTCAAACACGAAACTTAGAAATAGGAAGAATGATATTTCCAAGAAGTTTCAATGCTTAAAACAGATGTACCAAAAACTAATCTAGCCAAGTATTCGATTTTATTATCGATTCTCGATCTGGCTATTTTTTTATAATATCTGAAAGAAACAAAATCTGTGCTTTCATATTTTTGGGCAAGACCATTATTATTATTTTTTCTAACTCATAAATGCTGGCTGTCAAAAAAATCTCACCCAAAGTATATTGAAATTATCTTTGATGGGTTAAATATACTTACTTTTAAGTAAGTCATTGTTCGTATTTGAAACAAATGTACTTAAAATAAAGCAATTATGAGAATGATTTGATTTTAAATGAAATATTTTTAGTGTTTAGATATACAAAATAAAATAAATTGAGAAGATTCTAAAAGTAAATCTAAATATAAAATATAATCAAATAGAGCACAATACCTTTTGTTCTTCTACTTGGGCTTTAACTACTTTCAAATCTGATGAAGGCGATTTTTGATGTGAAACCATCTCTTCAGTATCAGCTAACCATTTTTGAACTCCACTTAAAGCTTCTTGGAATTTCCCCGATTGTAGGAAAGCAATTTCCAATTTTTTTTCCTTTTCATTAATCTAAACACAATTGAAACAACCCATCTTAATGCTTACTGAAAACAATATTTAATATAAATGTAAATTACTGTTAATGAGGATATCATTGTTTAAATGGGACTTTTGGGAAAAATTTGGTATCAAAACAAACATGACTGAGAAAAAGTGGATATTAAAACCAAAAGAGAAGCATGGTCATGCCCAATTGGTTAAAATAATAGTGTGCTTCAAACATTAGGAATTTAATACTCATACTTGAGCAAGTTTTCTTTATTTAACATTCGAATAAAACGGCTGTTGATAAATATCTTTTTTAAGATCATAGTAAAACCAATTGTTATTTGCAAAAGCTAGAATAATAAACGCATTTAAATTAATTTATTGTAATTGTAAATAATTTGATTAACTAACGTACATAATATTTGGATTTACACATTTATGAATTTTAAGTTTAGCCATTTAGTTTTTGATTTAGGGAAGGGCACTAATGTTTATTTAGATGTTACACATTCCATTTTTAAAATCTCTATTAAATAACTTTTATAACTACCATACTATAATTAAATATATAAAAAAAAGTTTAAAAAATTCAATTCGCAATTTTTTTTTTTTTTTTTTAAATTTTAGTACAAAAGTATAATTTTAGCATAAAAGTACAGGTTTTTGATGTTTTGGGGAGCAATTTCATCTTGCAATAAAGTCCGATTTAGTGCTTGAAAGGAGAACTATCTTTATCTTTAAATCTTGGACATTCAATGTTTAGTACATTGTTTAGCTTAATACAAAGATTTAATTTTTTAAGACATTTAAATCCTTATCCACTTATGATAATTCATTAAGTAAAAAATACTGCTGCTGTATATTGAAAAACAAGTTATATACAAGATAAATAAATTTGGGGCATGGGCCAGTACCGATTATGATGAATTAAGAAAAACAAAGGGCGAAACAAATGAAACAATATCGACTTCAATTTAGAAAATATATTTATTAAAAGACAAACACAATTACGTAAAGTAATTCAATCTGCAACGACTGTAATTTTTAATGTGATAATAAAAATGAAGATGTGTATATTTAACATGGGCAATAAACAACAATCACTCAAATAAAACATGTAAGGTAACATTATTTCATAAATTTATGTGATAAAATTTTTTATTTTAACAAAAACTAATTACATAAGTTTATTAGACAAAATCCATATCAATCTACTTACAGATTCTTGGAAAGAGTTCCAAATACTATTAACATTCTCCATTTTTCGTTCAATGTCACTGGTGTCGACTCCATTTGTCACAGATTGCACTAATCCATGTCCAATTTTATTCACTTCAACAATTTGTTTACTCAAGGGTGCTACTTCCGAAGAATGCATTGTCTGAAATCATTTTTGAAGATACAAAATTACTTCAAATAATAACATTTAATGGAATAATAAAACACAGGCATAAGTATCGACATTAAGAACAATAGTAGGAAATTTAATATTTTCACAAGAAATTTTTTTCTCTAATTATAAAATTAATTTTTAAAGAAAACTGGTTGACTTACTATAAATTCAAAGAGAACTCATTAAAATAACAAAATACCCTCTATGGACAAATTAAATTTTTTTTGGGCAAAATCTTTATTATTTAAACTTTTTACCTTCTTAAAATGTAAAACATCAAAAATTTAAAAATTTTGCTAAACGTAAACCTAATGTGTAATAACTTAATACAAAATAATTTTTTATCTAATTAGACTTGAGGATACTCAAACTAAAGACTTTTCACTTAATTCCTTAGAAAAGATATAATTTAATCACTTTAAAAAACTATATTCTAAAAAGCATTATTGTTTCAAGACCTATAAGGGTTGAATGACTGTAGCATTTGTTACCTAATTATATAAATCATAACATATTAGATACAACAAGTCTGATATTCGAGGAAAATTACGTTTTACTATTGGAATGCAATTTTGGTGAAACCTGAACAGATTGATGTGTAAATTTTTCAGCCCAATCAACTGACCCCAAATATATACTCTTTATTGTCAATGTTTTTTTAAAACTTTTTTAAAATAAATTGCGAGACTACTTAAAAAAAGTTGAAAAAGAAAGAATTACACCTTTTGATGGAAACAACTTACTTTCAATTTTTGCTGCTGAATTTGGACATCTCCAAGAGACACATCAAAAGCTTCTACCTTTTTAGACAAAGAAATAACTTTTTTCTCAGTATCTGAGTATAGAGAATAAAACTTCCCAATCCGGGTGATCATGTTTTCAATAGTAGATTCTCTTTCACTGATGTGTACTTCTAAACAGGATATTTGCCTGTTTATGGTATTAAACTAAAATACATAAAATTTGTAAGCAAATAAGTAGGAATTATAAGTGGAAATGCTAGGAATTTAAAATAGATTATATTAATAAGGAATATGACGAGGAATATATAAGAGACAAAAAAAAAAAGAAAAAAAAAGGAGTGCACTGACTTTTATGTGTGGTGTGTATTTTTTATAAAATTATAAATATAAAGAAAATTCATTTTATGAGTTTTAAATTATGAGTGCTTTCCAAATTTTACTAGAATTTTAATAGCATAAAGGAAGTTTTAAATTCCTTTTGAAATTTGAAAACTATTTAGGTCCAAATTACATTACTAACTAAGAATAAAATTTAAAAAAAAAAAAAAAAAATGTTAATTTGCCTAAGGAAAGGAAGTGCAATTTATGCATTTAACAAATTAATTTTATTCACACATATCAAACAAACTAATTTTATTTCACTATTGTAAAATAAAATTCCTTTAATACTTTTAATGATAATTCATTCAAATGTGATTCAACTGAATTTGAATAATTAAATGGACAATTCAAAGTTTTAATTAATAAAAAACATTATTAATTCTATATAATTTTTTGCAAATTAACTTATATGCCTGAATTAACCAAACAATGAATGTTGATGATGCACATCTAAGCAAAATCCTAACCCACTAAAGAGTGGCTTAAAATCTCAAATAAAATAAACAATTCAGTTTGCAAGAAAATATTTATCACAGGGAAATAAATGTTTTTTTTTTTTTTTTTTTAAATAAAGAAGGCATTCATAGAAGGCATTGTACAGTAAAACATATAATAAAAAGCAGGAAAATTTAATAGCAAGACTTACTGCAGACTTTCGAATTCCTCATTTTAGAGTTAGGGAGTTAACCTTTTAAATTAATTTTATCAGTGTTTTAAAAAGATTCTCTCTGACCGTACTTACAAACCCTTGACTTTACATTAATATTTTAAAGAGTTATTGACTTTTAATCCAACCTATATTATGATTGAGTTCTAGCAATATCTTAATAAAATATATGGTGCTAAGGAAATATTAAATTTTTTTGTAAATCTTACATTACTCTAAATAACAGCTAATTCCAAAAAATTACTTTAAAATTTTAAATATTCTAATTTCCTAAACTTTATAACACAGAAACAAACATAAGAATAAGGAAACAAATAGATTACAGAAGAATAAAAAAAATCTTTCATTTACACAGACAATCTAAATGATAATTTGTGACATGACAAAAGTTTATTGAAAAGATATGCTTACTTGATCCATAGAAACTTTACTTTCATCTTGCTTGGTCATATTCTCATAAATTTTTTTAGAAGCTAAATGTTTCTTCTTGGACTGCAGTAAATTGGACTTAAGTTCCTATTTAAAACAATCAGATAAGTATGCAATTGATAATAGTTTATTGAAATAATGTTTAAAAATATTTTCCTACAGAGCTTATAATGCTTATAATAGATTGCAACAATGTTGTTTAAAAATACTTTCATAAAGGCTTGCTGCTGTGCAAAAAATGAAATAGGAAGAAATTGGTTTTTCTAGGGTTGAATTCCAGAAATAAAATCTACTGGTCGAAAACAGTGTACAGGGAATCCATTTCAAATGTATACTTCTTGATCTTCCCATATAACTAACTAGTTTTGAGCAATAATTTTCTTATAAATAGCCAGCATAAACAACTCTTAAGGAATTATTCGATGTATAATGTAATCACGAAACATGTACTTACTAAATTTTTTTGCAATGGTAGCATTTACAGTAAAACTGAATTGGCAAGCTCTTGCTACGTAGAACCGAGTCAGATGTAGTTGTTTTAGTACTAGATTTGGTTAAAAGACTCAGAGAAGCTTCTGGGGGTAGTTTATGGTCACGTAATTGTAGTCTAAAAATACTGGTAATTTAATGATTAAATGAAAATATAAAAGCTGTTTGCCTCATTACATCAGCCTTGAATACCGGTAATACAAAAAAGTCCACGTTTTGATGGAACAAAAGCTTGACAAGAGATTTTTCATCTGTCATGTTGGCATCATATCTGTGAAATTGTGTTAGAAGTTGTTTTTGCAACATGTCTTGTAGTTTTTTCTGACCCGATAATCTTGTTTTCCAACACTTTAAATAGGTTTGAACCTTCATTAACAGGCACAAATACACTTCAGCATAACTTATACAATCATAGCCTAAGCTGTAACCAACTCTAAAGACGATTTCATTACGTTTTAAAGAGAAATTATACAATCTTAGGATTACCATGATTACGAAGATACCTTGGAATTGGTAATAATTTTTTCAATTCCAAGCAGTTCTCCTGAAATATTAGTACATTTAAAGAATTCAGGCTTACTAAGGGGGAAGATAAATAAATACGAGTTCTTGAAATCTTTGTTTCTTTTTACCTGCTCCGTGCATCTACCTATAAATGATATTTCTGGTTCATCTACCAACTACTGCACCGAATAACCACTTGCTTTTCTTTCACTCTTTTATAAGCATGTTAGCACAAAAACAAAATGCTAAAAAAGTTAAGGCACTTTCTATTGGAAGTCCTGACTTGGAGAAAGTCGCAAAGAAAACAACACTCACTGCGAATGAATGCCCCAAGCAATTCTTTCTTAAAACACACAGTGGTTCTTTGATGGTCATACAAAAAGATTTTTTTATTATTAACCCAGAGGAATGGCATTAAACGAAGATTACCCAACCGTAGAAGGCATTACCAGCAGCATTAAAATGGCAAATGATACGTTAGAAAAGAAGAGTTGGAATGAAAAAATTTACAATACCTAGAATGGGCATAAAAAGCGTTTTGAAAACAACGAGAAAACATCTCAAACAACACTTAGAAAAAACATTCATATTCTATGACAACAAGAACGTTAAATTATTGAAAAGAAAGGGAAGTTTGAGGATTATTAGCCTTTTTGTCAATAATATCTTATGTGTCCTTAATATTTCTTCTAGACTTCTACATGTATAAAAGATAGAGAGTTTTAAACAAAAAATAATTAAAATTTTTAGAATATTTTAAGGATATACTTAGGACTGTCTTTTTTGCATTGTGTGTAATTTTATTTTTCAGTTGGCCTTAGCATTTTTTCAGCACTGTAGCAATGTTATAAAATCTATTTTACACATTTAATAAAAAATTTCAGTTGAATAAAAGATTTTGCTTCTAAACATGCTTTATTAGATGCAAATCATTCATAATCTTTAGAATGCCTTACATCTGAAAGTTTTAAAAAATCAATTTGACTAAAATCATTATATTCCTACATTACACAGCTCTTCTAAAATGCACGAGTCACGTTTTTTAAAGTTTTGTATTTCTGTTAACTTTAAAGTTCGAGTGGTATTTTTTTTTTTACAATATAGCAATTTGTCCTCGGGAACACTTTTGTAATTGACCTTTTTTTATAGAAAAAGTTGTACAATTAAAATTCTGTAACTTTTAAAATAAATTTCCCATAAAAAGCATAATATTTTTAATGATTTATAGTTTTATTGTGAGAATTTTTGCAATTTATTTTGTTGCCCTATCACTAAGATTGAGAAAAATGCAGTCAAATTAAATTTGTAATAGTAATATTAAATATCAAAAGTGGAAATACCCACAGTTAAATTTATACAAAAATTAAGTATGAATATTTATATTTGTACTACCATAAAAAATATTAACTTAATTTCAATTCATAATTCAAAAGCCTTACTTTTGTTTCATTCAATTGGTTATTAAGTATCTTCAGGTCTCGAGCAATAGGTCGCATGTTATTATAGCATTCTTCTAGGGAATTCAATTCTGAGTGGAGAGATTTTACTTGATCCTAGGAATAATAAAGTTTTCTACTTGTTAGTAAATGGTGTAATTATGTAACAATTTTAAAAGTAAAACGTTAAATTGAGTGTTTAAATAAATATAAGAGAGGATTTCAAAATCCGACATGAAACACGTTTACATACCTTAAACACAGAGATCACTTTATGGGAAGTACTAAAAGAAGAATAGCGCTCTTCTAACTTTGATTTCAAGGAATGGTACCGGCTATCTATCTCTTCTACGTTCTTTGTAATTTCAGATGAATTATCACCAGCTTTTTCTATGACTGTTTTAGACAATTTTTTCAGTTTGGTAATTTCCTCTTTCAAGACTGTAGCTTCATGTAATAGAGCCTAAGGAAAAAATTCTCTTATGAATTCTAAGTAAGTAAAATCTTATAAAGCAAGGAATGTCTGTGTTTCAATTGTTTAATATCATAGATAACACACTTAAATTAATAAACATTTTTGGAATAATGTACTTGATTAATCACCAGCTTAGATGGCAGTTTTTTTATTGCAAGTTTATTGAGATTGACTAAACATAGTGTCCCTAATTTTATTGATATCGATACATTTGTTGTGATTAAAAATGTTAAGCTTTCCCAACAGTTTTTAATACAGTATATTGGAAACATTTTCCCCTTTTATCATGTCCTTCTGTAATTATCAGCGTGAAATTAATCAATCGTATTATGTAATTAATGCCCTATTAAAAGGGGGTGATGTTAAATTCATTTTTATTTTATAAATCCTTTATACAGAGAAAACTGGAGATCAGGGCGTGGAATGGCATAGGTTTTTTTGTATATTTCCCCTGTTTTTGGTTGTGTGATTAGGAAAATTTCCCAGGTACTTTCCTGTGATCACTCGGATTTTGAAAAGAGACGCTTAACTTTCGTCCAATAGGATCACTCCTTTCATTTCACCAGAGAATCACAATGAGGTAGAGGGCCTGTGATTGTCGGAGTCAAGTTCAGGACGGCAGTTTGGTCCTGCATTTCGGCATTCTTTTTGCTGTAGTCTTGGTGTGAGAGGGTCGTGCGAAGCTCAGCTATTCGGTAAAGCCTGGGGTAGCATCCCTTGTGAAAATGGCGCACGCCGCGTCAGTACCTGGAGAAGTCCCGATATTTCAGTATATGTGTTGAGAAGGGGTGATGTTCTCTGTCCTACATCTCCTCTAGAGGACAGTGATGGCTTATTTAAAGCCCACCAACTGTGTGCCTTGACTGAAATTTTCCTTCGTGAAGAGAGCCAATATTTCTACTCTGCAGTCGCCAACTCCGAGAAGGGAGTAACACATAATATCCATATTCCGATGCAGGCCAATATTTCAATTCTGCCGTTGCCAATTCCGAGGTGGGAGTAACACATAATATCCATATTTCGATGCTGGCCAATATTTCTACTCTGCTGGCGCCAATCCTGAGGTGGGAGTAACACATAATATCCATATTTTGATATTGGGCAATATTTCAACTCTGCCGTCGCCTACTCTGAGGTGGGAGAAACACATAATATCCATATTCAGATGACCGGCAGCATTTAAGCATACCTCACTTTGATTCAAACCACAGAAGGGAATGAGAGTGCTCCATTGGCTGATACGTTGCTTTCATGGAAGCTGCTAAACACCTGACAATGTTTACTGTGTTGACACAGAGAATTAAACGCATGTTTTAAATTTTGAGTTTAGGAACTGATTTTTAAATTGCGAAAGTTTTATAAATGATAATTTTATTCCTGAGTAATGTTTTACTCCAATTGAGTGCTTTTAACAACAAAGTATACATTTTGGATATTTATCAAGGAAAATTATGAAGCTGGAATATATTTTTGAAACTAAGTTAATTTTTTTATTTTTTTTAAACATTTAGACGTAAAAGAAAAATTCGGGTGACTCAGAAACTCGAATGCTACTTTTGAAATTATCAATTCTTATTATTTTATTAATAGTCATTTGTTTGCTGCCATTATAAGGAAGAAACTAATATATATTTCTGAATAAATGACAGCATCAATGCGACACATAAATTTTTTAGAGCCTTTTTGTTATAATAATTTTTATGGCACAGATGCAGAATATGACATTTCTTCGATATGATTTTATATAGGTGTTGCTTTTTCCGGATAAATGTGGTTTCTGGAAACAGATTTAAGTTTTATTTTAAATTGATACTTTATATTATTTACATTTTAACTTAATTTTAGTGTTATTTTAATTTTATTACTATTAGTATTTTAATTTAATTATTATTAATATTTTAACCTTATTACTATTAGTATTTTAATTTAATTATTATTAATATTTTAATTTTATTACTATTAGTATTTTAATTTAATTATTATTAATATTTTAACCTTATTCCATTATTATTTGTATTTTGACCCTTCTTGCTATTACCAAATAAAAAATATCGCCCAATCTCCTATATACTACATCTGTTTCATTTTTATAATAATAATAAATGTTAATAAATATTGAGCTTTTTTAATATTATCTTGTATTTAATAAGAAATATTTTAATGTGCAGTCTATAGTATTATATTGGATTATAATATTGTGAACATAAGTTATGACAATTAATTTATATTTATCTATTTTATGATAGATGAAGTTATAGAAATTATAAACATGTCTATTCTATAATTTAACTATAAGTAAAAAATAAAATATAAATATAATATAGTTCAACTATATTAATTATACTAATATTTTTTCCACATAAAACGTCTTCACTGAATATTAATTATCACGACTCTTAGATGGTAAAAATATTTCCTAAAAGCTAAATTGGGATTTGCTAAATTTTGATATAGATGGCACCAACATTCAAATTTTCAATTAATTATTATTAAAAATCAGTTTTACGATTATTTATAAGTATATTACAGTTTTGAAGTCACAAACTAACTTAGTGTGACTGCAAAATCATCAAACTTCATTAAAAAAGCTACGTCAATAAGAAATACCAGCAAACATAACTTTTCCCATTTAATAAGAATATGGCTTCGTCGAATTCAGTACTTCGTAATACTGTAAAAATCGTCCAACCAAGATTTTTTTTCATACAATGATTTCACGTTGCTTCTAATGAAAACAATATCTTCCTTTTTTTTCTAATCATATTTTCAAAAACAAACGAAGAAAATACGAATTCTCTGTTAGAGCTATCAATTTCCCATTCAGCATACAGCCGCCATTTTGTGTGGGCGTTACTTCTTCCCAGACTGACAGGAAGATTGACCAATGGCGCACTCTCATTACTTTCTGTGGTTTGAATCAAAGTGAGGAATGCTTAAATGCTGCCCGGCAATATTTCAACTCTGCCGTCGCTAACTCCGAGGTGTGAGTCATAATATCCATATTCTGATGCCGGGCTATATTTCAACTCTGCCGTCGCCAACTCCGAGGTGGGAGTAACACATAATATCCATAATAGGATTCCAAGAAATATTTCTACTCTGCTGATGCTAACTCCGAGTGCTGGTTCTGGATGGTTTGGTGCCAGCTCCAGAACAGATTTTAAGGTGAAGACCCAGTTCCCAATTCGTCTTCCCTCCTGTTCCTGAGTTTCGCTCTTCTACTGTCCGCCTGGCAATTTGGAAGTCAGTCCAATGCCAGTAGTTGTCCTCTATATGGGTTAATTCCAGTGGAAAAGGTCCCAAGATATTCTTCTCCTCTTTAACAAGGACCATGGTGTCTTCAAGGACTAAATTATACCCCATCAATAGTGACTTAGTGCTTTAAAGAACTTAAAACAGTTTCCTCGCCATCAACAGCCAGTTCATACTGGACTTCATACGTGCTCTCAGCTGTTGTCTCACCGCCCTTAGTCGAAAAGTCTCTCAGGTATTTTAGGAATAGATTTCGGTTTTAACCAGTTCCCCCCCTTTTTAGTTTAAATTCAGTTGAGTGTTAATACTTCACTCACGTACATACTTTTATGCTATTCGGTATCCTGGTGTTCAGTTTTTGGATAGGTTAAACCCCTTTGGGTAGCTGTGTTCTTTTGTTTATTAAGATTTTTCAGAAATTGTCAGTTTGTTGAATTATAGTATTTCTTAACTTGAAGTTACATATATTATTTTAATTTTTACCACCTTAAGTTGTTGCTTAAGTTCCTATTTTAACTGTAAGTTTCATGAACATTTATAGAGTATCATAATAAATAACATTCCTAGCTATTGGTTGGTTCCAACTCTCACTTATTTACTACTATCTGAATTTTACTATGTTTTCAGGTATCTTGTGTCTTGGGTAGGTCACTGTACATCTTGTAGTTTACATTTTAACAACGCAATGTAATTTTGAATTCTAAATAAGCAATCACCAATATAGTTAAGAGGAAAACCTCGTAATACATTTACTTTCTGAAGATGGGTTAAAGATTAAAAAAAAATTAATTTTTAGGTGCAAGTTTTAATAAGAAGCAAAGTAGTGGTGTATTATGAAGTAAAGAGGCAGTAGATCCTATCAATGAATTTCAAAATTGAACCAGACTTTCCAGTCGGAAATGACTGAATTTTGACTCCTTTATAAGAAAATGATTTCAGCTTTCAGTACACCTGGCGGATAAGCACAAGTTTGAACTGAACTGTGATATCAAAGATTTTTCATCTTCATCAATGGCCTGGCTGAAATTATATTTGTAGAAGATATAAATTAGTTTTTTAATATTACACTAGGGCTTTTTACAACTGCTTGATATTTAAGGATCAAAGAAGAATTTTCTATTTTGACTCAAGCATAAGGACCACTAAAGATCAAATACTTTCACATTTGTGGGGGTTTTCTGTTATGAGCCATCAGTGTATATTAATGAATTTTTTTAAGTAGAAAAGACTAAAAATCTCAATAACTATTTTGCATAATATTCATAATGAAATAAAACTTACTTTAAATCGATCTAGAAACACCGGATCACAAGAAACATCTAAATAGTCATGAGAACACATTTTATCTTCCAAACGTTGAATTTTGTGTTGCACATCGCGAAACCTTTCATCATATTCTGACAAAACTTGAAACAATTCTTCCAAAAATTGTACTTTCATAGAAACAGCTAGAAATTAAAAAAAAGATTTAGTTAATATTACTTTCATTCAATGAGGAACTTTCACGTTTTTTGGTTTTATTTTTGAATAAAAGTAGAGAAAAAATCATGAAAAACAATACCATTCTTTCAAAAATTTGAGCTCGGATAGATAGTTAAAAAATATTTAGTTTTTCAGTTTGCGATTTGGCGGGAAAAGGCCACTTTTGCGTGAAACGTCAATGCGTAGACAATGAACCAGTCTAAAACCTGTTTTAGACCAGGTTTCTCCTTCGTTTTGCGACTTTATCTCTGCGTAACCACGTCAAGGTTTTTTCATACGTTTTTGGTCACGTGACTTTTACTTTGATTTCAGCTAATTTCAAACTCGATTTTTGATTAATTGAAAGCATAAATATAAAAAATAATTGCACTGCTCAAATATATTCGTTGGATAACATTAGAAAATACAAAAAATATTCATTTTCTTCACTTGTGCAAGTTCCTCATTGTTTAACAACAAAAAAGTAAAGATAACTTTTAAAAATTTTAATCAACTGACTAGGTCTTGAAACAAATTTTTATAATTGTAAATTTTCAAGCCATCAACACTTAAAAAAAACCAATGATGTGTAAACATTTAAACACATACAGTAGTTGATGACAGTTTTAAGACAATATGTTCTTCTCTCCTAACTTTTTCTGTAAGCAAACTTTCTTAATGATGTAAATTAGTAATTTGAAGTTTTACCATTCTACATGGTGCACAACTAATGATATGTGTGAAAATTGTTAATTTAAAAAATACTAAATATGAATTTGAAAAGTTGAAAGCAGAAGTTTTGAGATGATCTGATTAAATTCAAGTTTTTAATACTTGATTTAAATACATATGATATTGTCACACACACAAGGGCTCTGCCAGCTCAGTGGCTAGAGCAAAGGAATTTCACACAGAAAAAATGGGTTCATATAGCCATCCTTGGCTGTTAAATTGCATTTTCTATTGCATTCATTTCTATTTGAGCTGTATGCAAATGACTCGATAATTTCGATACCTTTGCACAGATTTGCAAATTAGTTTTACTTAGTCATGTTATTAGAATGTTCTAGGTAAAGGTGTGCATGGTTTTCCAAGATCAGAAGCCCGAAGAAAAATGATTCAACATCAAGACGTGTTAACCCAAAGGAAGTCGGGTACAAATATGCAAGGAGATGGCCACTGAACATGGACTCATAGTGAGTAAGGAGATCATAAGACGTCGTCTAGATGCCACTGAGTTGTGTGCATGGGTTCCTGCAAAAAACCTCTCATCCAGGCAAATACAAAAATCCAATTGAAATTTTCTAATGAGCCCGAAACGAGGACAACCAAAAATTGGAAGAAAGCCCTTTGAAGGGATGAATTCAAATTCCATTTGTTTGAAAATGATGGCCAACATTATATTCGTCGTCCAAAAGGCATCAGAATGGATCCTTGGTATCAACATCTAACAGTGAAGCATGTAAACTGATTAGTAATGGGACGCTGATTAGTAATCACGGGGGGAGTTTCGCATTATAATGGAGTTGTCTCCTTTGTACACATCAATGGGATTATGGATCAAAATGTTTAGAAAAATGTTTTAGAAGATCACATGCTGCCTTATGCTTGTAAAAAGATGTCTTGTGGGTGGATATTTCAGCAGAATAATGATTCCAAGCACACCTCCAAAATGGTGAACAATTGGTTTACAGCCAAAAAATTAAAGTTTTGGACTCAATGAGTCAGTCACCTGATCTCAATGCAATTGAACACCTTTGGGAATACATCGGAAGAAAAGTTGGGACACAGAAGAATTCTTCAAATGCAGAACTCCTTCAAGATCTTCAATCCGAATGGGCAAAAATCCCTAGGTCCATCTTAGAAACCGTACTAATTCCAAGCCCAGGTGGTGTGCCACAGTCCTCAAAGCAAAAGGATATGCAACTAAATAATAAATACTGATGATTTCCTTACATTAAGATGCTTAATTTCAATAAAAGTTTACCTGAAAAGAAAACCTGAATCATCTCAAAACTTTTGCTTAAGTACTTTTGCAAATTTTCAAATTATTTTTTAGTTCATGCATCTATCTCAATTGTTCTAATGTTGTATTTTGTTGAGCTTTAAAAGGGGAACAAATTACATCCTTAAGAAATTTTGCTTACAGAAAAGGTTAGGGCAGAAAAACCCATTGTCTCAAAACTTTTGCCAGCTATTGTACATACATTTTCTTACTTTAAATGCTGTTGATTTTACTTAGATAAGTTTTTCAGATATCAACCACTGAGATATAATTAATAATCTAAAGCTAAAGAATGATTCAAATAAGAATATCCAGGCAACATACATGAAAGGGTGTGGGGTAAAAATAAAATAAGTTAAAGAATGCATTAATATTTTATCTTTCATATCATTGATTGAGTGCTACAACAAGATAAACTATGTAGTTTTAACATTACATTCCAGGATATGCATCCACCATCAATACAGTAAACATTTTTAATGTTCAATATCATTTTGAAATGAGTCTTTAAATTTTCAATCAATTTCACAATATTTATTTAAATTTAATATTTTTAAAAAAGAATGTAGTTAACATTATAAATTAACACCAACAGAAGTACATATATTGGCATGGAAAAACATATTTTTAATTCAATACTTTTTGAACACTAGTCACTAATGTACAAAATACTTTCCAATGTAAAAAATTCTATCACAGGAAACTATTTAATTATAAAAGAAAACAAACTATTATGTAGATATCATTCTTCATATAAATAATACTACAATTAGCATACAATGAGACAAATCAAATATGTGTGTCATATTACCATTATTAAGACGTTTCCATTTTGATTTCAATTCTTCTAACTGCTTTTTGGTTGTTTCAGAATCACATTCTCCATTAGAAAGTATAACATCTCCTAATTGTTGTATATTTTGAAAAGTCTGTTGCTGAACAGACAACTCACTTTTCATTATCTATAATAAAATATAAATACATAATAGCTACAGGTGTGTGTGTATATAAATTCATTGAGAAAAAGGAGAGTAAAAAATATCAGTATAAAGCAATTCGACCATATAATATACAAAAAGCTAAGAGTACCTGAAATGAATAAAATCATAATTCATTTTGAAAACAATAACCATTAAACAACCTGAGTAGATTTTGTATTCACTTAGGTGAGTTTAAAAATTAACAAGAAGTTTTGAATATTTATAGCTTTATTTCTATGTAAAATAAAAGTATCAACTGTATGAATATGTTAGTTACATGGGTCATAGTACATAGCCAATTATTTGTATCTATTAGCCATTTTACTATGTTCGTTTTAATTTACACCCCGAATCCTTTTACCTGATACACATTTATGTTTGCCCACATAATCCTGATGGCTACACTATGTAGTTGGAGATTTTCTGGTGCAAGAATTACGTAAAGGTTTTACTGCAATAGAAAAAGCTTTAACTTTATAAGATTTCTACAATCCGATATAAAAATTTTGAACCAAGATGTAAACTTAATTTATTACTTTATTACTAGAGCTATCTTATAGTAATATTTTAAAACTTCTAGTCACAATTTCCGTTTGAAGTTTACACCAGCTCACTAATCTTGTTGAGACCTTCAACAGCAATTTTAAACTCTTTCTGGAGAATTTGTAGTTTAGAATGTATGAGTTACAATACGACTTTTGATTGCATATTGGTATGGTAACTCGACCTAAAGAGATCCTTCATTTAACATACATCATGCGCCAGTATTTTTTTAAAATTTTTTGTCAACAAGTGTTCCCCTTAAGAGGACAGACAGATTGATGCACTGAGCCTATGTCGTAGCTTTGCACTACATTGTAGTGTTAAAGCTAAAAGCAACTATTTATTGTGAATATACTATGAGCACCAATAATGATCATATCTGTCAAAAAATTATGCAGAAAAACAAACAACAATATATAAAAAGTATAATGTTGGACTATACTTGAAATAAACAACCTTTTCAAAATAAAATTTTATAAAGGACTACAAAAAACGTAAACGAGACATGGGGGAAAATAACTTTATCCTAAGAATTTTAAACAATTAAACCAAACTCAGTGGTATAACAGCCCCGTGGGAGGACTGTAACCTAAAACATTTAGAACCTTAAATATACCAATTTTTCAAAGTTTTTTTTATTTATTGTATCAGGGTCCAAGTTTAGGAGTACTGATCAAACTAATAAATGTTTCTTAAGTTTTTTTATTCTACAGGTTTATTAAAGTTTTAAGAAGCGCTTATTTAAGATTTTTTTCAATGCTGGTATAATGTAGGATAACAAATTGAGGAGTATTGAATTCCATGGTTCCTGGATCAGGAGAATAAATAATAAAGTAATGTATATTTTTGCTTAAGTAATTAATATGTTTAAGTCATGATTGGGGTGTGAGTTTAGAGGAGGGCTAAATGTTCAACAGTACAATAAAAAAAGAAAAGAACTAACTACCTGAATTTCTTTCAATTGTTTGCTTATTAAGTGTAGTTTTAAACTAGCAAGTTTGAATATTTGGATCCCTTTTTCTTTTTCTTGCAGCCAAGGTACAAAAGAATCAACAGCAACTTGATACTTTTTATAGTTTTCTAAGCAGGTGCGGAGGGTAGTATGCCTGCAATATGGAAATAATCTAACAATGATTTGAAACAGAAAACATAAGTAACCAAATATAATCTATCCTTCAGGTTACAAAAATGTCACAAATGTTAGAGGCAATAAAAGTAGTTGAATATTTTGCAGTTGACTCATTGTCAATGTTTTCTTTTCTCACCTAAACACACTTATAGAAAAATGCATACTAGTTTTACAATTAATTTAAGAGGAAGTACTAGTAAGGATCATTCCCCATACTCACTATGTTACAATCTTCTGGCCCAGTTCAATTAGAAACTACTTTGTATAAAAACCTTGAAATTCCAAACGTAGGTATGGAAATGATCACTGAATGAAATGACATAAATTAAAGACTCGAAAATACTGTCTAATATATTTAATTTTATATTTAAAATCCTTATGTCAATACCTATGCAGTGGTGCCACCTGCAATATTCTTTTTTTTTGTTTTAACTTTTACTTATAATAGATAGACATTAAATGAAAATAATTTATGTCATTCAATTAAATGATAAATTTCGTACCTACTCACCAAATTTCAATATTTTATACAAAGTAATTTCCAAATGAACTGGGCTAGAAGACTGTAGCATAGCAAATATAGGGAATGATCCTTACTAGGACATCCTAAGCCCACAAAATTTTTATTAGATTTTCTTTTGCTACCTTTTTATTGCTGAATCCTTTTTAGAAAGAATCTATCATATAATATCTTTATGAATTTGTCAAACCTATTTTGAAAATCCCCATATTATATACCTAAATTGGAAAAGGAAAAAAAAAACAAAAAAAAAAAAAACATATCACAACTGTAGAGGAACCTTGATTAATTATCCCTTGAATTATGTTGATTTTTATTTTATATATTTAGAACTTTCTGCTAACTGTTAGAGCATTTGGAACTCTATGTTAGATGACCAACTTTAAGCCAGCATAAAAAAAAATTCCTAAAAGAGTAATTAATCATTTTTGATGTTGTAGAATTCTGGATGAAGCTAACTATAAAGGATTGTGTTTATATGATTGGTTATGCATGGGATTTTTTACTCCAGCAAACTATTGAGAATAGTTGTGTGGTTTCATGGTCATGAAAAAGAAGAAATGATAGTAGGTTTGCCTGCAGAGAACAGTGTAAATTCCAATGATCCGACTTTTGCTACAGTGTTTGCGGAAATTCTAAGATGCAAAAAATGCTACATTACAAATATTAATGACTGGTTAAACAGTGATCAAAACAATTGGGAATTTAAAATTTTAACTGATGACAATTCTGAATTTCAAGCAAACGTGCTAAAACTGAAAATTATTAGATTAGGTTTTAATTTTCTTTATTAGTTGTTATTCAGTTAAATACAATACAATAAATATAGCCAAGCACATACCTTTCAGTAGCAGTCTTTTTGATTTTTTCATACTGCTTCTTGATGGACTCCAATTTAACTTTGATAGAACTCACTTCTTGCTTGTTTGAAATCTTAGTTAACATATCTGAACCTTTACTCAAACACAAATAAACTTCCTGCTCTTTATTTATAATTTGTTTATAGAAACCCTAAAAAATATAATAAATGACATGTAGTTAAAATTGTATCACAATAACAATATAGTAATTCTTGTTGTTTACTGTAGATAGACAATGAGTCGTATTGCTGACATCCCTTTCTATATAAAAGAGAAAACCCTAGTTTATTCATTCATCACTAATTCTCCCACACATCACAACTTCACAACACTAAAACATGGTACACATATTCCCAAAGCTCAACATGTGGACTACTCAAATTACAGCTTCCCATTGAGTCACGACCCTGAAATTTGATGCATGTGTTACCAAAGTTTAACAAAGCAAAATTAGTTATTTTGACCTCTGTATACAATGGGCTGAATAGAAAGGATTGGAAATTTTAACCTACTGATGGCCATGCACGTATATATACAACATTTGATCCCTCAGTTTTCCCAGCAATATACAACATTTTTAAATTTATAAATAAAATTTAAAATAAAATCTTTTTTTAATATTCTTATTAGGATGATAGTTACTAACCTATCTAAAAAAACAAAAAAACAACATAATTTAAAAAAATTATATATTTGAATTAGATATATAATTTAAAAATTATTGCAGAGGAAACAACTGTAGCATTTCGCCCATTCCCAGGACCATCAGTGGCTTAATGTGGAATATCTGTTTTATATCTACTTCCCACAGATACTGAAAATACGTATATATGCCACTAGAGTTAAATATAGTGAAACTAATCAATCACAGCTTTGAACTACTATCTCAACAGGGTTAAGCAGATCTCATATTTTTTTTAAAAATATGTTTAATACCAATGGCCCACTTCACATAAATCCAGAACAGTTTGAAATTAGATGGCTAAAATTTGGTGCAATTGTTCTTTATAAACTAATTAAAAATGACAAGCAGATAAATTGGAGTAACTAGTCTAATTAACAAAAAGGGTAATAATTCCATAAGTTTGTTCTAACAATTTGTTTTTAAATCATTTCAATATACAAAATTGTGTTTATACTTGAACCATTACATTGTTGCAGTGAAAACATCTCTAAGTTTAGAGTTAAAACTTGATATTATTTTTTCTTAATGTCTTAGCACTGAAAAAGCCACTGTTATTATCTTTAGATACATGTATTCAGTTTTCACTGCCATATCTTCACTTTTGATTCTTGGGTAGCGTTAAGAACCATGCCATTCAGATTCAAACAAAATTCCTCATTTTATTCGGAAAATAAATAACACAAAATCAGAAGAACCTGCATTCAGCTAGTGCTCCATAAAAACTGTCTTCTACGGTGGCATTAATTATGCACACAGAACATAAAAATAAAGTAGACATGGAATTGAACCTTTGAATAGTAAACACAATATTAATTTAAAATTGTTTAAAGCCCGCATATTTAAATACAGAAAATTGCTTGATAAAAATTAAGTTACAGAGAATATGGTAGAAATGTAATTTAACTTATTTCCAGGTATTTACAAGAATTCTTTAGAAATCTAAGATAAAGAAAATTTTTCTAATTCAACTTGTTTGGATATAAAGGAATATACATAAAAACTTAAATGACCAATAAATGTATGAAGAAAAAAGTTGACAAGTAGATATTCCTTCTGAATACATATTTATTATTTTGCTTACCTCATATTCTTCGATTTGCTTTGACAGTTTTGAAATATTTAGAGATATTTTTCCTGAAAGAAGAGATGAAGATTCTGTTGCATTGAGCCATGACTGTATTTCTTCGCATACTTTCAAATACACTTGATCTTCTTTTTGTGATGATTGAACTTCTGCTTTTTTATCATCTGTAGTAAAAAAAAGTACATTAGAATTCAGCATATTTAAGAATTTAATAAATTATATTGTTCATCCTAAAAAAATCTGTGTTTGAAGTTAATTTGTTTATTTATAATATTTGTTTAAAGTGAAATATTTTTTAAATTGGATGTGTCACAAAGAATGTTCAATTTTCTTTAGAGGAATAGAAAGAAATGGGCTAAAAGACTTTCATATTAAGAATTAAAGAGGATATACTTTTTTATCATGTGAAAATAGTCTCTTTGCTTATTGTTAAGAAAATTCTGTAACATACCTATTCTCTTTTGAAGAGTGTTGTAAGACTTTTCCAATGCATCTACTTTGTACTTGACTTCAGTTTTGGAAGATGAATCACTTATTACATTACATAGTTGCCCACAAATCCTAAATGCATCAGTAAGTACCGGTTTCAGTTTATTTAAGTCTTCTTCAATTTCCTTTAACAAAAACAAACAGGGTCTTAACAGTTTAAAATATATAATTCCTTGAGAGTTTGAAAATCATTCGAATTAATTAAGATAAAATATTCAAGAAAAAAGTTATTTCTAAAATGTTTATCAACAGTTTGGAAAAAAATATCGTTGATATTCTCTATCCAACATTGAGGGTTACAAAAAACTGTATAAGTGCATAAAATTTGGTATAGATATTTAGTTCATCTGTGTTTGGAAAGATTTAAAAATAGGGGCATTCTATAATACAGCCGGAAAAGAGAATTTTGTAAAAATTGTTCTAGGGAATGCTTATGAAGAAATAAACAATGGTAGGCACATGAAAATAATTAAACAGGTTTTAACATACTCAGCACAAAAATAGTAGAACATATTTGAAATAAATATAATACACTGCAAAAAATACTGTGAAAACTCAAAAATTCATAATAATGATTAAAAGACTTGGATGTTATTAGTAAAAAACTATCATATCAATGTATCTGCACCAAATTAGAATAGATATACAATGAAGCCCAAAAAATTGGGTTCTAATTAATAACTGACAACTTTTGTTTGAACAAAGATAGCAAAATAAATTTTTGTCATTATGCATGGTACATGGTATGCACATGGTAGTTCAAGGGTTTAGGACAACTTTCGCCCACTCATGGCTGAATTCTTGCTAGAATCCTGATTTTTTTGCTATTGTGATGCTTCACTGGGTGCAGACAAAAATAATAACTCAATCATCAACATTGAAGAAGGGTAACTAGCGAAAACTGATTTTGAAAATCACCAGTCACCAGAATTTGGGAGCAATGTTCCACCACCAAATCCCAAGGTTAAAGCTATATAATTACTATAGTTAAAAATCCAGATATTTTTCACCACTTTTATGTCCCAAGTGTGTAGATGAATAATAGCAAATTAATTGTTAACATTTAAAACAAGAATATGATGAAAAATGTCATAGAAAATTCCCAAAGTCACCAGAATTTTATTCTGCTGCTTTTTCTAGATGTGACCAAATATTAGCCAGACCTAGAGTCAAAGCTTTTTAATGAATTTTGGTCATTCTTTTTTCTTCTCAGCTTGATTAGATTGAATGCCTTTTGTATATCACATTAACAATGAGGGTCTTTATTTCCATGAAATAATCTCAAAAGTTGGGAATTTTAGCCAGAGTAATAAATGATAAAAAAAGAATCCATGAATTTCAGACATCTTTTTCAATTACTATTATCAGACTTTTATCTGCAACAAAATATCTAGGGTGTTAGTTTCATACATTTTATTCTTAAAAGTACATAAATGTTCAAGGTAAAATATTTACTCCAGTGAATACCTATTATTCTAATAAAATTTATAGAAATGTCTAGTACAATGCAGGGAATAAAAATGGTTTGGAATAAACTTTGGATTGTTATACTCTTTGAAATTGTTAAATAATAAATGCTATACCATCAGTTTCTTAAGAAGAATGTCCATACTGATTCCCTTCTCTTCATACTTGTCCAAATTCTCAGCAATCACTCGCAATTTTTCTGCTAATTCCTTTTGTAATTTGTACAACTGTTTGGAATGCTCAGAGGCTGTTTCCAATTCCTTTTCTCTTTCAAGCAATCTTCGAGACAAGTCCTTCCATTGATGCTCAATCTCTTCGTCACCGGCTCCCAGTTTGGTGAGACGAGACATCAAATGAGTCTGGGAAGAGAATTCGTCTCGCAGAACCTACAAACAATGAATCACACTTAAAGATATCATACAATTTAGCATCACACCAACCTTAGTAAAATTTTGCCACTTCATCTGAGTAAACAAAAAAATATGCATTGCAGAATTAAACAAATAAAAAGGATGTATGTGAAACAGATGAAGAACAAAAAGATGTGACAGGAAAAGCAGGATATTTAGAAGACTGAGAATACAAACAGACCAAGTCCATTTTTAAAGTTTTTGATATTTTAGGGTACATCTCTTGATGAATCACAACACAAATAGAGAACCCACTGACGGTCATGCACGTATATGCATCATTTGACCCCCAGTTTTTCAAGCAATACACAACATTTTTAAATTTATAAATAAAATATAAAATAAAATATTTTTTAAATATTTTTATAGGATGATAGTGTATGACCTATCTGAAACAAAATAAAAAATAATTGTAAAAAACTATATATTTGAATTAGAAATATAATTTAAAAATGATTACAGGGGAAAAAATTGTAGAATTTCGCCCATTCCTTAGACCGTCACTGGGTAAAAGTAATGCTTTTACAGAATTATATATACATATATATAAAAAAAACTACTTAAGTAAAATTATGTCAATGTCTGGAATTGGGATACACAAAGCTTTGAGGTCATTCCCCAAATATATGAACATGGCAATCAATGGCATGTTTGCCTTTACATCACTCAAATATTCTAATTAAACTCAATAATTGAGTGAAATATAGCAAAATTATGGATTTGTATGAGGTTCAGACATGCACTCAGTTTTACATATATACGAATGAAAGTTAAATGCAATTCATTTTGTAGTATTTTTATTTATTTACATTTGTTGGAAAAACATACTAGCAATACATTTTTCAATGATTAAGTAAAGTATGTTTGAAGTAAAGATATTTCACCATACGACTTTTTTTAGGAAGTTTGTATCAAATATCCCAAATTACTTCCATGTAAGATGCATTAAGAAATATAGTTTAAGATGGTGGATATTGCCGAAAAGGAGTTTCGTACTTTGAGTTCTATATATTTTTTAATGAAGTATTTAAAAATAAAAACTTCTTAATACACTTGATTTCTTAAAAAAAATACTTGAACTCATACATTGCAAACAAATACCCTTAGAAACCATACAAATTATCAGAATTATCATATATAAGCAAATACCTGGATTTGTTGCATTTGTGACAAAAGCATCCGTGGTTCGATAGCAATAGGTCCCAGAACTTGAAACATCTTATATTTCTGGTTCAGCCAATTTCGCATTAGTTGTTGTAAATCTTGGCACTCCTTCAAACTTTGCAAGGAATGGAGGTTTTCTTGAATCATAGTTGAAAGAGAAGTCCATTTTTTTTCTAAAAAAAAACCCCCCAAAAAATAAGGAAACACCATAATACATAATTTATTGTTTCACCTTACTTTTGTTTTCAGATTTATTAAAATGAGAGGTTTGCAAGTTATTAGGAATCTGTTAAGAATTTAATATGAAAAATTATTATTTTTCTTATCATACAATTGCAAAGGTTTCATAAAAATACTATTAGAAGATACAGTACTTGTATGTAACATTTAAAAACTTAAGAGACTAAAAAATTCTTGAATAAACTATACATCAAGTTAATGTTATTATATATTATCTCTAGTTTACCAAAAGAAAGCTAGATATAAAGTAAATTTACAAATATTCACTTATATGTACCAAGACTTTGCAATTCTTGTTGTAATTCTGTGCTGCCTTTGGTTCCTTTTGTTTTAGTTAGTATACTATGAAGATTGATTTTAAGATTGTCAACTTGAGATTGTTTTTCAAACATTTCCTTTTCGATTTCCTAAAAACCACAAAAAGAATTGAATACTGACCATAAAACAAACAAGACTGAACATATAAGTCACCTAGGAGCAAAATGGAGTATAACTATTTTAAATTTTATTGCTTTAAGACAAAAAAAAATATTCTTTTCATTTGAAAACATTAGAGATTTTTTTAACAAAATAATCATTTAAATTATTATTTTTTCTGTATATACTCCTTTTTCAAACTAGGTGAGTCTCAATTTAGGTTTAAAAAGAGTTAGAATAAAACCTTCAAGATCTTTAGCTTATTGTCTGCAGCTTCTTTTGCAGTTCCTTCTTTTGACAGTTTTTTCTGTTTTGAATCAACATAAGAAACAAAGACCTTTATGCTACTGTAAAAAGATTGAATTTCTTCTGTAATAGACGTAAGTTCCTCTTTGCGCTCAGATAATTTAGTTCCAAGCAGGTTATATCTGTTGTTAATTTCAGATAACTGGTGCTGCACGGGAAAGAAATCTGCAAATAAACACATTTTAATGATAGGAGGAAATCATTCAGAAGAAAAATCATCAACAGAAAAATGATAAAAGAACAATGTTAAAAAATGTCTATTGTGTCCAACTTTCATCATATTGCACAATTATAATTCATGCTTTAATTATATTATGTGCCGCCAGAAAGCACTTACAAGAGTATTGAGTAATTTCAACAACAATAACTTTCAACAGAGGAGATCAATGTAAAAGTTTCTTTAAGTCCGATTTTGGAATGAGAAAAAGTCGCAAGTAAATTTGAATTATGCAAAGAAGTGATCTGCTAATTTCATGAATTGTGGACTACATATGATCCTTCAATCCTTGAGAATAAAAAATTGGATTTTATAAGTGGGTACTTTTGCTTTCAAATAGAAATTTATTGAATTAATTTGTGTCGAGAAATGGAATTTGAAAAGTAATCATGTTCAAAGGCATTACAATAGCAGGTTGATTATTGATTGCAAAAAAATTATGCAAGAAAAATAAGAATTTAATGAATTAATCAAGAATAATAGAGTATGTGAAAGATCCGATTTAAATTCATGAAATCATGAAGACAATTATTGAAGAGTGTAAAAGGTAGAAAGTGCATAGTATCAAACTTGAAAACTAAGACTACAACAGGTGTCAAAGAGAATTAGTTGCTGAAATTTGAAAATGAATTATCATTAAACAGAATTGAAACCCCAGACAAACTAGAAGCAAAAAGTATATCTAATGATTTTCTTTTAAAAAGTGTACAAATTCTTGCATGCAAAGTTTCAACTAAATTAGAATTTTTTTTTTTAATTCATTGGAGTGAGATTTTGTAGCAAAATCTAGGCTCGATAAATTTAAAGCATAAATAGTTAAATATTTTTGGGAGAAAACTATTAATGTTCTATCTCATATTTCAGATGAGGAGTTCAGTAGTTAATAATGAAATTGACATCAAGAATAGTATACAGTTTTGATTATTATTAAAGCCTAATTTAGGGATATTTTGTAAGGAGTTCTGTGAAATATAAAAAGTTATTGGCAGCGGAAAAAATATATTAAATGCTATATAAAGATACTGATATTTTTATTAGTGTTAAACAAGGGAAGTCATTTTTTTCCCTCCATTAAATTTAGGTCAATTATTAGATTTGATTTATAAATTTCTCAAAAAGTAAGAATTCTTCTGATAGTTCTATTCAAATATAGTCATAAATCCATTTCTAATACAGTGCTACTTACTGAATTAAAAATAATTTATTTTGAAAGTCATTTAAATGAGATCTACAGATGCAATAAATTTTTGGATTTTACTGTAAGGTAATGGGTTTAGTTTATAAAAAGAAGTAAACTGTGGGTTCAGGTGTTTAAAATCCCATTCGATTAGTAATTGTCCAAACAAATATTCTTGAAAAATTCACAAAAAATACAACATAATTCAGTATATTGAATTTTGCTGAGATAGAGTGTGGATACCGAGTGGGTCACTACGTGTTGCAACACTGGGAGAAATGTTTTTTCATGGATCAGCATTTCTCCCTGAAACAGGATTTGTATATGACAGTGAAGTATCACAATCTTCATTACTAACATATGAACATTGTTGCAAGTTTAAAAATAGTGATGAAATAAATGATGCCAACAAAGTTCTATTTTAACACTACACAAAAATTATTTGTTGGCTATCTTCTTTTTAGAACAAATGTTTTTCAAAGATTGATTGATGTTTGTAGTTTTGTTAACAGGTTTTTATTTAACTCCAGCCACCCAATAGAGGAAAGTCATGAGACCATTAATATTGAAACATACAACAGGTGAAAATTGAATGGTTAAAAATGTTGGAGTATAGTATCATTGTGATACTGCTTATTTAGAGAAACAAATGCCAATATTTGATAAAAGTAAAATTAAACCTTTAAATCTCTTTATACCTGACAAAGGTATTGTAAGAATTGGAGGCATCCTACGAAATTCAACTTCAGTTTTGGCGAAAAGTCTCCAGAAATACTCAGATAAACTATTTAGCACTGGTATTCTTGGACAAATAAAATTATGATATTTTTATCTGCATTTTCTAAGTATGAAATATCTCAAACGAATCTTTTTATTTCTGTATTTCCTACACATTTAAGAGAAATGTATTTTAAGAATGCAATTTTTGTGCAACTCTACATGGTCAATTGAGTTTATTTTTTTATCGAAATAAATAAATTCGTATTAAAAAATGTTTCGTACAAAAACTTACATTGGGACCTACAGAGTAAAATTCTTAAAATACAAAAAGTTGTACTTAACTTTAAAAAAAATTTCACATGAAAAAATTTAAATACACATAGCATACAAGGTGCAAAGACATTTTTTTATTATTGACATTTCATGTACAAAAGAGCAATATGTTTTTTTATACCATGAATAACCAAACAATAAAATTTTAAATATTTCTTTCACATATCACACAATTATATTGAAAATTTCAACAGTACCTTTGAAATCGGTCGAACTTCTGGTTATTGAGTTTGAGTAGCTTTTCACAGTATCACTTGTTCTGGATTCTAAAAATAAATATATGGTGGTTATTTTTCAATGAATATTTTGTCAATAATAAAATAGGAGTAAGTTTTGAGATACTAAAAATTTATTATTTTAGTACAAAACATCATTATTTATATAAATTTAGTACACTTGTTGAAAATATCTGGCACTAATTAACATGATAGCTGAAGATTATAAAAATGGCATATAATTTAACTGCATAATGCAAATCCATAAAGTAAAATCACCAGGAATTGTAAATGAAGCTTGAAGAAAAATGTTTTAAAATGTATCATGATTACTTCAGACAGTGATTGAAAATAATTGCCTGCTATTATTAAAAAATAATGTATTTGTTTTTAATAATATTATCTGAAAATAATTTTTGTATTTTTATTAATACCATAAAAAATTTGATTATTTTAAAAAGCATATTTCAATGTTTTATTCCAGCAAAATCGAGGCAAAATACATTGCAACAAATTACAATTGTTTTATTGGTTAACATTTTAATAAACTTTCCAGTTAAACCTGTCTACAAATCTTAAGGAAACAAAAACAGATTTTTTTATGAAGTCTGACTCAATGCGAAACAAAAATTACAGCTGCTCACAAACATATTAGTTGGATAATGACCCAAAATGTACAGGTGAGATTGACAGGAGTGAAATGTGTCTCCCAATTCAAATGCCTTGTACACTAGATTCTAAAAATCTAGAATTGAAACAGTTTAAGTAGATAATTACTGTTCAAAGAGTGCAAATTTATTGTGCTATATAAGTGAAATCAACATTCAAATTAATAAAGAAGTTACATCAACAAAAATTATGAGCTATTTAAACTCTAAATATATAATGCATGACAAATAATTTAGAGTTTGGCAAGAGAAGCTATTGGCATTTTAGAGGTGCTATCGAATCCTTATCTTGCAGGCATTATTTTTCATAGTACCGCTCAAGGAAAGGCAAACTTGGATAAATACTGGCATCTTTGATTTCATACTAGTTTAGGATAGAGTTATAAGATAGTGAGATAGCCTTCAATCTTTGAGTGTGAAAGAATGCAGTAAGTTTTATGCCCAAGTTGAGTTGATGTTAAATTGTTGGATGTTTTGTCCTTTAATAAATCTTTTATTGGGTTTACAAAAATGAACTTGGTTACTGTCGATAAAAACACTTCAATATAAACGACAGTAATATTTTACATTAAAATTGTGTAAAAATTTATTGTAATAATTTTTTTTATCAATTTATGATGTTGACTAAATTTTTTGTCACTGTTGATATTTTTATATTTTATTAACTTCTATGCTTGAAGAATGTAAGCTTATTACATTTAAATATTTCAAAACAATCAAATTTCTTTTACATTTATTTGATATGTTTGATAGAATTGTTTTCTCTAAAAAGTTATTGAATTTTTTTTTTTCTAAAATAAAATTCTGAAAGTGTTTTTAATATGATCTTTATATATATCATATCATAACAAGCAGAGACTAGTAATTGATTTTTTAAAATAATTTATTACATTAGTTTCAATCCTGATATGATGTAAAGCCACATAAATGAAATAGTATAAATTTTAGTAAAATGAAATCCCAGTATCCTCCTATACTGTCAGTTCACCATAGGATACACTTGAAATATTTCCAGTAACCCAGGTAAAATATACAGTGAACGAATGCTATAGTATGCTACAAGAGAACAAGTTGAATATTCTTAATTGAAGGAGATATTGTCCATTTTCTCATAGAATACTCACCTTTGGAAGTTCTTATGTTATAAGAATTCAGTTTCTCAATAGTTGACGAATACTCTGAATGTTTTTTTAGCATAACCTATATGGAATAAAAAATAAACAAAAAAAAACTTTTAGATTTCTACAAAAAACCTTTTATCATCATTCAAAAAATGCATTTGATTCGTAAGATAATTACCATTGTTTCATTTGCTTGTTTATTCAAGGTGACTAGATCCAAAGACAATGGTTCTAATTTCTCCAAATCTCTTTCAATTTTCAAAAACCAATCTTGCACCTTTGCTCGTAAAGTTTCATAGGCTGCCACCTGCTCTGATCTAGCTGTCAAAAGCTTCTTCTTTTCCATTAGACTATCCTCCAGATTTTTCCACTGCTGTTCTAATCGTTGGATTTTATCTTTTACCAAGTTGACATCAGAAACTTCTTTTAATTGTAGCAACTCTTTTCCAGTTTTTAAAATTTGATCAAAGTCTTTCTTTTTAGAATCCCGCTCATTTAGAATGAATTCAATAACAGAAGAAAATTCATCAATATCTGTGTGATGGTCTGTGTTTTTAATACGCTCAAGTGTTGAAACACAGAAGGCATCAAACTGCCTGGTCATTTCTTCAAAGGCATGAATACTTTCAGCTACCTACAAAGTTAGAAAACATTATAAAGAATGCATGGAAAATATTATACATATGACATATATTATTATGCAACAAAATGCTGTTTACAGAAACATAATCAAATACAGTTCAATCTACATCATTACATTTCTAGGGGTTACATACATCCATAGCATGTGTTCCATATTGAAAAGTCAATGAATTAGCTAGTCACTTCACATATTAACTGATTCAAATTTTCTAAGAGCAGCATCAACAGAGATTAGTTGAATAATTTAGTAGCTCAATTATTTTTGAATTATCCATTATAAGGTAAGTAGTATTATATCGTAACTTTGCAGATAGATAGGGATATATTTTAAAAAGGTAAATTATCCCATCTTACAAATTTTTGTTGCAGTTGTGCAATATTTATTTGCATTGGGAAAATCTATCTGAAAATTTAGGATACAATACTAATCATCAGTCATTAAACTGGTATCTTACAATGAATATTTTTCAAAATATTCAGGTACAAAATTATACAGCTTTTATTAACGTTTTGGCCAACACAAGCCGGTTAAATCGAGAAGTGGTTAGTTACTGCATAAAATGGCCTAGAAAAGAACTAACTTCAAAACAAAGTGATGGCTCATGATTTTTACTGTGAAAAGGACCTAATGATTTGGGTTAATGTTTTGACAATTTTGTAATGACAATTTGTTTTAATGAAAACTACAACTAAAATTAAATAATCATATTAAAGCTGTTTTTTAAAACACAATTATACTTTTTTCCTACCTGTAAAAAAGTTTGGTCACCAAACAAAACCTTCAATAACTTTTTTGTAACAAATCCTCAAAAATTGCTTGAAAAACTGAAGGTATCTTATTAAATTAAATAAATTAAATCCCTAAGAAAAATATAAAATTATTTTACATTAAACTTGCTGCTTGTTATAGAATCTATGGCAGTGAAGTTCAACATTATGCTTGCGCAACTGCATCACAAAACATAATAGTAGTTCTCTAGGAGTTGTGATACAAAATGCCCCATACACTTATAAATACATCTAAGTGGTCGAAATCAGAAAACACACATACACGTGTGTATGTATACGTACATACATGTGTGTGTGGGGGGAGGGAGTTTTTGCTCAAACCTCTATATTTCAAAAATGTGAAATTAATTAATAATAAGCATAATGTATATTTAATTTTTTCAATTTTTTTTTTTTTTTTAAAACATGTTTAACCCATGTTATAAGGTTTTTTCCTGCTCTGGTGGCACCCATAACACCAATTGTCTCTATGTATGTCAATAATCAATTGCAAGAAATTCCAAGGATGCACATTTTAGATTAGAATTATAAAATATGTTACCTTTTCTAAAATTTGACATCTTTTCAGTATTTTCTCAGATAGTTTATCGAACCGCTGTGATATATCCTTCAGTTTTTCATGAACCTTCTTTGCTAGTTTTGAATTGGCATCAGTAGATATTTCAATTGATTTCAGCATTTCTAGGCTTTGTAATTGATTGTTTATATCAGACTTCAAAATTTTACATTCATGCACCTATAAAACAAATACAATGACTAAATGAAGCATTTAAAAATGATATAAAATTTTCTATGATTGATGTAGAAATAATTAAATACCTGGGATTCGAGTTTTTCAATTATCAAACTTGCTGGTTGATTATGAATCTTTAAGCTCTTTGTTTCAGCTACTTCTAGCCAAATCAAAAATCTGTCTATTCCACCTTGAATGTCTTGTGAATGGATAAGAGCAATTTGTAATTCTTGAATTCGATGTACAATCCTACCTAGAAGTTCAGAATAGTCTTCTTGAAGAGAGTTAATAGTAGTTTCAACACTTTTAATGTTCTTGGGTGCAACTCGACAAGTTTCTAGAGTATCTGAAAGAATTTTCCATGCTTGATAAATATTTTCAACCAGTCTACCTTGTCCAACAACTTCCTTGTTAATCAGGGTGACTTTGTTTAGCTGATCTTGAATTGCAGAAGATTCATCAGCTACAGGTTCTTCAAGAACTTTTTTAGAAGATTTTCTGACATCAGACATCCAGATTTGAGCCTTTTCAGATATCTCAGAATAAGATCGATATCTGCTACAAATGGATACATAATTGTCACTCAATTTATTCACTTCGTTAAGCAAATTATGATATACAGTTGTGACTTCTTGGACTTCTGCTTTTATTTCACTTTCTGATGCTTTGATTGAAGGTAATTTCTTTGGTAAGTTGGTTCGAAATTCATTTAAAACTTTTAAATAGTCCTGCAATGAAAACAAAATAGCTTGTTATTTTCTACAAAATATTTAATTTCATAATGTCACAGTCAAGACACAAAACAATTCAGTCAAATTTAAAAAAAAAGAAAAAAAGAAAAAAAAAAGACATTTGACAGAAATAGAACCAGGTTAGAAGCTGACAATCTTGCAATGAAAAAAAAAAAACTAAAAAAGTATAGTTGAAGTTACAGTGCAAGGTGTATTAGAAGTGGGGTGAATATATTCTAATATATTCCTACAAAGCATAAACTAAAAGCAAATATTAGCATGTTATTAATAGTGTTATTCAATATCCTCTTAACAAAAGAAGACATTCTTTTTAAGGTCAGCAAAAAGAATATGCCTCTCAATATGAAATTTTTCAATCCTACCATAAAAGAGCTGTAACTGCAGCTATTTTCTTTTATCATTTTATCTCAGTTAAAGAATTTTTTTTTAATTCTGCTTTTGAAATTCATTCCTAACATTACTACCTGAACATCACTACATTGCTACATCACTCACTCATGCAAAGCCTTTAGCACTTGCTATGTTTCTCCATTAATTTTATTTCCATTTGAAACAGAGAATAGTAATCTAATCTAACTTGTGTTAATTGTTCATTGTTAAAGTGCTTTGGTATTATTAAACATATTAAATTCCTCAAACAAACAACCATCCTTAAAAATCATATGGCTTATGCAACGCTGCTAGTGACCCCAACAGATATATCACAAAAATATATATAGTTGAATATAACTAATTATCACAATGGTAACTATAAAAGTTCATATTACCTGAGACTCATCAATAAACTTCTGAGCAGCAATTTTTATGAATCGTAGATCTGCTTGATGTGCAATAACATCACTGCTAAATGTCTACAAAAATAAACATACAAACATTTAATTCATGCCCGAACATGATATATCCTCACCACTAATATTCAAAACAAGTATAACAAAATCTTTTATTAAAGTATTGTAATGCCACCAAAACTTTTTACTTCCTTTATGTATATTTAGTTGAAGCCACAAACAAACTAGAATCAAGGTGGTAATATATAAAGTCTACTTTTTAAGACTTTAATAATCAGGAGTGCAGTGAAGGGAGGACAAGGAGGGGAGGATTGAAATTCTCTTACCTGTTAATGAGGGGTAATAGCATCACGTCATCTAAAAAGTTTTTTAAATTTAGAAGAAAATTATTTGATTTTTTTTTTATATTTGATACCAGACCTAGTTTTAACAGACATGATCCAATGGAAAAAGTAATTTTGTGGAAGCTAAATTTTATCTTATCAAAGGAAGTACCAGAACTTTCAAGTCAAGTCTAATTTGCAACACACTCACACTTATAATGTGGAGCCTAATCAAAACTATCTGTATCCTACACATGCATCAGACCTCCCTTTCCCCTCCTAAATGAAATGGGAATGTAAGCAGAGTATAATTTAGTTTTATCTTGTCAAACAACCTTCATTAGAAATAAAATAACACATGGTTGCACTGAACTGGGAGTTATCCAATGCTTAAACAAATCAATGATCTTCAATATCTGTAGATGGTCTCCACACATCAAATTAAAATTATTCATTAAGAAAACTTAAATCTTAATCTAAATAAACTAACCAAAAACTTAGGTGTTATCTTGTCTAAACATTTTCATAATTGACACTGACCACAAATCTTTGTTGTGGTTTATTCAGCATGTCAGAACTAATGCCCTACTAGTATTTGGTATTACAGCCATTTAGTTTTGATGTTAAGACATTGTCAAAGGTTAATCTTGAAAATCCTGAGGGATTAAGCAGGATCCACGATTTAACAGTCAACTTAATACAGTCAAACCCCGTTAACACGAAATCTCTTCACATGAAATCCAGTTTAATGCAAAGTAAAAGCAGTTCTCTGTACTTAATGTTAATGAATTCGTTTAACACGAACAATTTTGATGGAACACATGATTTGAACACATCGACTTTTGGAGCCGAATGGGGTTTGACTGTTTTCGATTTTTTATACAATGTGTTGTTTTACTATAGAGCCATATATTTAGTTAAAATTCCACTGATCCCACTAGTAGGGATAAATTATTTTGCCTGAGTTATATGAATAACAGAAATGCTAGCCAAGAATGATGTTTAGAATTTTTCAAAAAATAAAGTCAATCTTGGTTTTATGGTGGGTCTTAAGAGTTTAAATATAAAATCCTTAAGAGAAAACACATGCATTACAATTGTTATTTAAAGAAATATTGTCTGCATAATTTAGGTAACTTCTTAACTAACTAACCATTTTATTGAATTAGGTAATGGTATGAATTTGAAATATCAAAAAATATCATAAACATATAAATATTCAGATAAATAAATAGTTAGCAACTGAATTTTCAAGATATAACCAAACGTGAGAATGGCCAATATGGAAAAAAGAAAATTAAGTAAATTTCAACCGATTAATTTTTCTTCTGATACAAACCTATCACAGACTTAATCTGGATACTTTATCGTTCAGTGCGTAAACTAATGTTTTTATAAGTCAGACATCTGTATGGTTTTACCTTTACATTGATACCTAAATCGTATCGTAATTAAGCTTGAATCGAAAAACTTTATAAAATATACAGATAGTTATGAAAGTGTTGAATTTGCTTGTTTGTTTATTTGTTCATGTTCCATGAAAACAGTAAATGAATCAAGGGAAATTGGACATGTTTTTGTGTTTCAAAATTAAATGCATATGCACTGTGTACTGTCAGTGAAAGGCGTTACAATTTACAATGATTTTTTAAAAAAAAATTAGATAGTTGAATTTGTTCAGAAAAACATCATACTTGTTTGAAAAATAAGGTTATCTTTTGTGCTAAATGAAGTTTACATTCAAAAACATAACTGTTTTATTTGGGAAAAGTAAACAAATAGCTATATATATAAGATGCAAAATATTAGCTTACTCTAATATGTTCTGATTTATTTTCTAGTCCATTCAGATCGCCTAATCCAAGATAAATCCGCTGAAACTCTTGCTGAGCTTCTATCAACCATTCCTTAAAAGTTTTGACCTCTGACTAGAAGCACAGATACAAATGATTATTAAATAAACAAGTCTTTACACTTAATATATAAATAGGAGATTATTTAAACATTCAACAATTACAAACATTTAAATACAAACAACAAAAGTTCATTTAATCATCAACAGTACCTAAGAAAGTATAACTGTTTTAAAAAATATAAAGGTTGATAATAATATATATAATACAACCTATAAAATAAAATACAATCTATTGGATTTAGAACTTAGCAAAAAAAAAAAAAAGCAATTAAAGTATGATGCCAATTCTTTAGTTTACCAGAACAAATATTTTGTAATTAAGAGCAAGATTCTGAGAAGTTGAACCACCCCTGATTCACACCATCTCCGATTGTCCCCAAAAAATTACCAGGCGCTAATACCCTTATTAGATGATAAAATCTGAAATTATTTGTTCCGTAGTTGCACCGCTCAAATTCTATGACCTGTCAAAGATCACCTTAAAAAATGAAAAAATTGGTGTTTTTGTGACACATGAAAAGTATTTTTATCCGTCTAAAACTTAACAAGCAACTTGTCACCTGCATTTCTTCTGTTATGGAATGTACTAGAATAGATCTTTATAAAACATATAAAAAGTTCATGGCAAGTCAATTGCGCAAGGTCATTCAAGGTCATGAAATGTCCATGTTTTTTACCATTTTCAAGACTGAATTATATCTTGCGTGTTTGATTTGTCACTTCAAACTAGGTGTCATTGGATAGAGCTATATTAGTACTATTTATTAATACATAAAATATTGAGGCAAGATGAACACGTTGGAAGTTATTTGGCACCAAAATCGAAAAATCTCCGAATTTGACACAAATTTGAGCTTGTATATCTTGCTGCGGGAACAATATATTGACACAACGCTGAGACTTTTTAAACATTCTTTTTTTATACTTAATGAGAAATTAAACTTTATTGAGTCAAGTTGAAGAGAAAAAAATAAATGATTTTTTTTATTGCACCCCATCCTTACATATTGATGCATTACTGTTTTCATTCATGTTTTCAAAAATTAATCGGTTTTCACTTCACTCTTCCTCATGTTTATAACAATTGCTTGTAGTATGTCTTTTAAGCTAGGAACTTTGACTGGATCGGCTCTAGAAAGTTGCAAAGTACCCAAGAAAACTGAGCTTCGGATCACGCAATGGCCACTTAAACTCATCAGCTCCTCTCTGATGAAGAAATTTAATTTTAAACACATCATCCCCACAATCTTCTAGTAGTTTACTAATGTAAATCCGTTTATTGTATATAGGACAGCGTAAAAAGAATGGGGCCGAATTTCATATTATCAGTTCTTATCTGGAATTAGCTTTATCTTTTTTATGATATTCTCTATTTTATAGGGGACAGTAATTTGGATTTCAACTGCAAATTCGCCATGCAATCAGTTCCAGGCACAAGTCAGGCCACACCTTATAGACGAAGACAATGTCACTCAACCATAAATTTATAACTCTGATGTTTTGCCCAGAAAAAAATTGCTCATCAACATTTGAAACTGCAGATGATTTGTCCCTACATATAGAGAAGAACATCAAATTTCTAAAATAATAACTAGTCAAGACAAAACCAGAAGTGCATTTGCAAAAAGAATGGAAGCATTGACAAAACAGACCTATTATGAAATTACTGCAGCTTTTGAAGAACCCACTACAGATAATAAAATTACATCTAATCAAGTCTTGTGCGCAAAGAAGGATAGACACTGAAATCTAAAAGGAAAGTTCAAGAATCAAAATCCAAAACAGTTTAGAATACTTCAACAAAAGAAATAAAACAGGAAATAAATTAACACTCCAAACTGTTGCAAGTATGATGAGAAATCTCACAGTTGATGCAAAGAAGAAATTTTTTTCAAATGAATATTTGACACGGGAACAAGTTATGTCACATTTTCACAGAATGAAAGGTACGATCGAAATATGCAGTGTTATTGAAGATGAAGTCATGGAACGAGATGACGAATTTTATCTTGGAATCATTGGAGATAATCAGGTATGTAGATGGCATGAATAGATGCAATTTCTATTCTCTATAGTGGGTTCTTCAAAATCTGCAGTAATTTCATAATTAGTCTTTTTTGTTCTTGCTTCCATTCTTTTTGAAAATGCACTCCTGGATTTGTCTTGACATGTGATTGTTTTAGTAATTTGGTGTTCTCCTCTAGCAATATGTAGGGACAAATCCTCTGCAATTTCAAACGTTGATGTGCAATTTTCTTCTGGGCAAAACATCAGAGTTATAAATTTTTGGCTAAATGATATTATCTTCGTCTTTAGGGTTTGGTCTGACTTGTGCCTGGAACTGATTGCATGGTAAATTCCCATTTGAAATCGAAATTACTGTCACCCAACAAATGAAGAATATCATAAAAGAGATAAAGCTAATTGCTGATCAGGACTGTGAATATAAGATTCAGCCCCATTTTTTATATGCAGTCCTGCATGATAAACGATTTTATATTGGTAAACTGCTAGAAAATTGTGGGGATGACGTGTTTTAAATGGAATTTCTTCACCAGAGAGAAGCTGTTAAGTTTAAGTGGCCATTGCTTGATGTTATCGACACAGGGCCTCGAAGTTCGTTTCCCCCCCCCCCCGTCTATTGAAACTTTCTGGAGCCAATTCAGTCACAGTTCCTAGCTTAAAAGACATGCGAAAAGCAATTGTTATAAAGATGAGGAAGCGTGAAGTGAAAACCGATTAATTTTTGAAAACATGAATGAAAACAGTAATGCATCAATATGTAAGCAAACAACAAAAAATCATTTATTTTTTCTCTTCAAATTGCCTCAATAAAGTTTAATTTCTCATTAAGTATAATAAAAGAGTGTTTAAATAGTCTCAGAGTTGTGTCAATATATTGTTCCCGCAGCAAGATATACGAGCTCAAATTTGTGTCAAATTCGGAGATTTTTCGATTTTAGCCCCAAATAAACGTGTTCAACTTGCCTCAATGTTTTATGTATTAATTAATAGTACTAATATAGCTCTATCCAATGACACCTAGTTTGAAGTGACAAATCAAACGTGCAAGATATAATTCAGTCTTGAAAATGGTAAAAAACATGAAAACCTGGACATTTCATGACCTTGCACAATTGACTTACCATGAACTTTTTATATGTTTTATAAAGATCTATTCTAGTACATTCCATAACAGAAGAAATGCAGGTGGAAAGTTGCTTGTGAAGTTTTAGACGGATAAAAATAGTTTTCATGTGTCACAAAAACACCAATTTTTTCATTTTTAAAGGTGATCTTTGACAGGTCATAGAATTTGAGCGGTGCAACTACGGAACAAATAATTTCAGATTTTATCATCTAATAAGGGTATTAGCAACTGGTAATTTTTTGGGAACAATCGGAGATGGTGTGAATCACCCCTTAATGTTAAGTGGCTCAATCTCTCAGAATCTTGCTCTTAAATTGTAAAATTTAGTCAAGTGGTATTGCATATTTACATGCTGAGAATGTACTCTTTTAAAAATTAAACACACTGCAGTATTGAAAAATCTATACATAAAAGCTTATCTATTTTGAGTTCATACTTTTGTTTTCAAGTTACTTATCCATCAGTGCTGCTCTGGCATTGCCAACTAATTAAAAAAAAGTTTAGATCTTCTACTGCAGCATTGAGTCTTCCAAAGAACTCAATTATTCAGATTAGGTACTTTCAGAGTACAGAGAAATGCGTGGCAAAATAGCTTTCAAAAGAAAGTCAGACATCTCATTACCACTAGGGTTATAGTTTAGGAGCACCATTGGGGCCCTTTTTAAAAGCAGATAAAAGTGTGGTCCCTTTTGCTCGGAATTTTACAATGAATGACATTAAGTTCACCACTTTTTATATTCAGACTGCTGATAACTACGTTTAAATGAGAGTTAATAAACTATTTGATTTAGCTGATTGTGTGTTACTCCTTGACATTAGTCCAGGAAAAAGAATGAATAATTTGTAACTAGCAAATTACTCTAAAGAATCAGCCAAAGTGCTGCCACCACCACTTTAACCCTATTAGACATTTAAGTGGATAGCAGTTTTGTTTCTTCTGACTGGACTTTTATAATAATGACATTAGTTCCATCAATTTTTCATATTTATCTAGACAACTGATAACAGTAAATAATATTCTCTAAATTGTTTGGTACTATCACTGGTAGTGACAAACTGTGCATTGTGACAAATTAGCTAGAAAGAAGAGGAAAGATAAGAATAATTACAAAAATAAAAGGATTGAAAATTTTATATAAGTATAGAAACTGAATCTTAAGGCATTAAGGTATTTTCTTAGTTTTATAAACACTGACATACTTAACTTATTCGAAACACAATACAATTTAAATACATATTGATCCATTTAACATGGATACAAAAAACCCAAAATTAAAGTATAAAACTATACTTCCTAGAAAATACAAATTTACCCTATATTTTTGCAAGTCTTCAAAAGCTGATGTCAATCGTTTTAAAAATCTGTTACATTCATTCAAAAGTGCATCATAATGTTCTCGCACTGAAACCAGATTCTTCTGTAAATAGTTAATCTCTTCTTTGTTTAAAACTTCGAGACCTCTTTGAGCAAGATTTCTCATTTGATCCAAACAAGTAGTAATCAAATTTTGTTTGTTTTCAAGTTCGTCTTTCAAAACCTGCAAAAATCAAAACAAATTATTAAATGATTTCTTTAAAAAATATAAATGCCAAGTGATATAAGTGGAGCTACTCCACATACCCTTTCTAAATAATTATTCAATAACTACGATAGAAAAAACTTTCATTTAAATAAAAATATTTTCAATGCAAAACTATAGTACTCTTTATGAATAAATAACTTATCGTAACTGAATAACTATTTTACTGTAAGAAAGTTTAAAATGTAAAAAAGAGGAAGTTTGTATGTTGGTTCGTTATTCACTCTTAAACCCTACGAATGATTTTTCACAGAGATTCTTTTGGGACCAGAAAACTAATTTGTATCCAAACATAAAAATTAAATAAAGTTAAAATAATTAAAAAGTACTCCTTCGTTTTGAAAAAAAAAAAAAAAAAAAAAAAAAAGTAAATAACAAAAACATAGATTTTGTTTCATATAAGGAGTTTAATGCATTAATATTTCTCGGTTCATTTCTTTTAAAATTACCACCTTATAAAACGACTTGAACATTTTAATATCTATTAAAAAAACCAAAAACAGTTCTATTTTAGCACTCTGACCTTGCAAGCCAAAGGTGTCGGGATTAAATCCTGAATTAGGCATGGATGTTCGTTGTGGTTCGGAATCCACGTTAAGCCTTAGGTTCCAGCCTGATTTGCCATCATTGTGCAAATAGGTTGATGAACGTACAAATCAACCAATCCTTTACACTCAATATAAATGGCATGGTGCCAAATGCAGCCCTTATGAATTTTGTGACTTCGACTGTACTTGTATATTCGATTTACTGAACGGCTCTTCTGCGAGTGAGTCAGGATGTGTGGTGGGAGAGAAATTAACATTTCTTAGAATTTTCTCCGCCAAACGAAAACAGTTTAGGTGATAAGTTTATACATGTGTTTTCTTGTTACTTCCTAAGTTAATACTGAAACTTATAATTGAATCATTTTGAAACATGGAGCTCCATTTTAGGTAAGTTTAAATGATTTTTTTTTTTTTTTTTAAATTTTCTTTCTCTTATCATTTTGTAAATATTGAAAGGAAACTTTGCGTTTGAGTAAATGAGATTAAAGAATTTCCATTCATGAATGATTGTGGGAAGTGGGGATGGGGGGAGTGTCACTGTTCCGGCTGCACTAAAATTTTTTACCATAGGTAGCTACTGAAAACATTACACCCAACCTTAATAGGGTTTAAATTCCCACAATAGCTTTCTATGGTTATCGAAAACAATCATATCTAATTTAGTGTGTGCCGTCAATTGGGCTACATTTCCCACTGTGGAAACTTCGCATACTTAAAAAAAAGATCTTTGGTAGAAAAAATTATTCAAACTTCCACTGTAACTAGGCCAGGATAATTAATTTGATGTTAGCAAAACATTGAAATAAGACAGATTAAAATGGTAATTAGTTAATAATGTTAATTTTTTGAGTAAATGCCACCACAGGTTTGTTTGAAGGTGTAGAAACTTTTATACATGATAAAGCCATCAATTGAAGGTAAAACCATGGTGAACCATCGTAAAAAGTTAGCAAGTATTCTTTATTATTTCTGTTAATTAGTAATGTCATAATGGTTTTTTTGCCTCGATAGCTCAAACTTTTCTACAAGAGATAGTCAGATGAATCCACAGAACAGAAGTTGGACAATGTGAAAGAATTGAAAATACTCACAGAACCTGACAACTAGAAGGAGCAGTAGAAAGTTATCCTATGTTGGTGATTATGTATGAGGCTATTGAATACATTTTTTACAGTATGTGACTGTTAATAAATAATTAAAATATAATTGAGATGAGGTGCAATTACAAATACATGTTTTTTTTAAACCAAGTGAACTACCTTAGCTGTAAGTTTTTTGGTGGAGTGCAAGCAAAATCAACCCTAAAAGTGTATTGTATGAATAAAAAAATTTAACAAATATCAACTAAATAGTGATGATCACTTTATATGTTGCATATTGGCAGAAAGAGATACACAAAACTGTTGTTATTTTGTAAAAAAAATCAAGTTAAGAATTTGCATGCCCATGTGAATTTTGTGTAGATTAAAATTTGCGTACATGATGTTGTTAATAGGTACTGTAAGTTTACCTGTTTTAGAGAAACTTAGTACCAACTATAAAATAAACCTTCAAAAAATAATCTTAACTACCTTAAAATAAAAAAAGAATGTTCCTACGAGCCAATGCCCGATGTCAGTTTTCTCACATTCACTGTCAATTTTAAATTTTAAATAATTATTACAAACCTTTACAGTATATATTTGAAGCTGCAAGCCAGGTAAATGTCCTTCAATTGCCCCAACATCAGACAACTTTTCTTCAACATCATTCATCCATAACTCAAGCTGTGTAGTATTGCTTTCACAGACTTTAAAGTTTTCCTGCACAGCCACCTTTTAAAATATTCACAAAATCATTGCTCCAAAATAAATATAATAATTGTGGTCTTTAAGTTAAAGTAATTGGTGTAGGATAAACATACAGGTTACCCCAATTCTACCTCACAAAACAGGATAGACAAGGAATGCTCACTTCAGATTTTTGCAGCAATTTGGTTAATAATTATTGGAAACTTTTAATTATCTCCGAATGGGCCTTTATAAGAGCACTGGTTGCTAATTTTTTAAAAATTTGTAATTTTTTTTAAACAGGTAGACATTTTCACCAATCAAGCAGACTTTTATAATTTGATATGGTTGTTTTGAGAAAGATGTTAAATTCACATTATAATTCATGCCACTCAATGCTGGCACCATGTAACTACAAGTTAAGCGACAGAATGTTAGAAACTCAGTTTTTGTTATCCACTGGATTTAACTTGTCGATATCTAATTATCTACAATGATTTCCACCTATATATTAATTTTTTGCATCAATTATTTACCAAATAGTTAAGAGACTTTCAATAGAAGTTTAAACTCTGAAAAACCTTTCCACAAATCCTCCCAAAAATCATAAGATTGTGGGCTGCCTGATATTTGCTTAAAGCTGCCCAATTAATCTTAAATCTATCACATAGGCAAAGATAGACCTGACTTTTTTAAAGGATAGAGCAAAGAAGGCTGGTTGACGAGAGGAATTTTTTTTTATCTGAAGCGAACATTAGAAAACACTGAGGGTATAGTTAAACTGCAGAATAATTCTCAATATCATTATTTTATTTACTAAGTGTAATATTTCTGAATTAGGGAACTACACCCCTTGCTAACAACTGTTTGCTAACTCTGCCAAAATTATGTTAAGAATTTTATATTACAAAACTCCAATTCTCCCTCTGTAAAGACTTTCATAGCAAGTATTTACATTGCTTGCCTTCAGTATTTGGTATGTGTCTGTTTACACATAAACACCACTTGAAACCAGGTCAAAGATACCAAGAATTAACAAATGTAATTTAATTTACTAAGTGCAATGTAGTATCAGTAGTACTACACTAATTACAGCTTAAGTTGGATTAATCAACAGTATTAATAAATCAACATTGTCTTATAAAATTGGTAAATTCAACATATTATTATAAATTGAACAAAGCTCTGCTTTGAGCAATTTATAATTGCGAATGCTTCTTATCTTTTCACACAGTAGTTTGAGCAGCCTACATTACAAAAGTCGGGCCTCAAGAAAGTGGATAACTTTGATAGCAATGTCTAGTGCCTGCATTATTATATTTTAAAACCAAAATTTGTAGCTGGAAAAGTTCAGAAAAATATATTTGTGATTTCAGTTACTTTTCAACCATGTTTGCTGATTTTTCTTTGTCAATCCTAATTTACCCTTTACACAGGTCATATTAGAAATTTTTGTGAAAAATTATATTTAATAATAAAGGTTTTTTCTTCTTAATACAAGTTCCTTTTTAGCCCGTAAAATCTCTTTCAGAAAGGCAAGTTTTGTTCGTCTCTGAAAAAATTTAATGCACAAAGGAAAATGTGGGTCTCAATAGATTCGGTTTCTAAAATATGGGTCACAATGCTTAAAAGTTGGGTAAAATCTTATCTAGATATCAATACAAACATATTATGTCTCGGCATATGATGCACTTAATGAAATGTAATACATATTTGGAAAGAAAAACCTATATTCCTTACTAAAAAATATTAGGAAATAAAAAAAAGTCATTTTGGGTAAATTTTGAACAAACTTTTCCAGGTCCCACATAAGACTAAACAAGCCCCTAGATATGGTTCAATATCACGTTTATAGAAATAAATTACAAATAAAGTTTACCTCATCAGTTTGCTGTACTGTAAAAGCCTCCTGCAACTCTGTTAAATAATCTAAAATAGCTCGAATCAAAGAAGAATAGCGTTGGTTCAAATGTTCGATTTCGAATTCAATATCACTCATTCCATATATACAAGGAGCACTCTTTTGAAGACTAGCATCTAGACTGGGATGCTCCTCTTCTAAACTGTCCTTGTAATGCTTCAATCTGAGCTCATAAATCTGCAGGGACACAAACCAGCCCGAACAATTAACACGAGCAATTATTGGGACTACTGAGAAGTCAAATGTGCCGAAGATGCAAGGGGAATATTCCAAAGGGGAAAAAAAGCTTAATGTATGCTTGAACATGCAGAACAAAAAGCAGTTTGTTGTAAACACTTGCTTCTCTTTTACAAACAGACACTCATCTAAGTATCGACTATGAATCCTTATTTTCCAGTAACATGCAGGGTGAGAAAAAGATTGCAGTCAACACTTGCATTACTTTTTCAAAAACGAAAAATATTGATCAGGCATGAAGATCAACTTAAATAATTTGAATATATTTGTAACAAAAATAATTATATAAAACATCAGCATGCATTTGCAAAAAATCTATCATACAGAAGGCCAAAATTTCATTCCTTAGTTCAATATCCCAATGCTAATAAAATAAGGTTAACAATATGAACATGCAAATAATTTTAATTTCATACAGAGTATGCGCATCATTCTCCAGAAAATATGAAATACAAATTCACACACTAATTTACATGCAAGAAATAATAAACCTTGAAAAATAAACTTTAAAAAAAATCTTCAATGCTTTAACATTTTTGGAAAAAAAAAGTATAAAGATCATTGAAATGCATACAAAAAGAAAGCTTGAATATATATATATATATTTACCTTAGCTTCTCTTATATATCTGGCTCCTAATGTATTTGTTTCTTCAAAGGATTTTTCAGAGATCGAAGAGTAGAGTTTCTAAAAAATATTTCCATATTAAAATCATATTGTTAGTAACAGACTTTATCATCAATCATTGAGGAAAAGGAACAGAAGTTAACTTCTCATAAACAAATATCAATCCACTAAAAAGTACTTGCTCAATTTTTTTATTTAAATTACACAAAGGTTTCCAACATTTTGAAAAACACTCACTTACCTTACTATTCTGTTGTTGATATACAATAACACCCCCATGAAAGTGGTTGGATGCAAAGAAATCATTTACAGCCAATCAGAGGATAGTAATATTTGATAAATATTTTTAAGATCACACACCCACAAGCAGTTGTTGAACATTTGCTATTCCTTTTACACAAGACATGTGGGAATTCAATTTACTATATTAACAAAATGTTTTTTTTTTTAATTCAAATATTTACCGTAGAAGGTTCCACAGTCATTTCAATTTCTTTTGTTGTCATTTTCTTCACAGTCTTTAAACTATTCAACTTGACAGTTGTTTCAGAAATCCAAAGATTATCTTCTGCGACTTTGTTTTTGTAAGCACTAAGCAATTCATATCCTCCACCACAGCTTCTTAATCTAAAAAGATTTCACCTTGTAAATATATTCACATAATTAATACTATTTTTTGAACATTTATTTGTAAAATAAAATGGGGTCAGTGGTTCGGGATAGTTGAAACACTTTTTACAAATGAAGCTGTATCTTATTTAATTCACTGTATATAAATGAGGTTGATGTCTGAGAAAGACATGCTTATCTGAACCACTAAATATAAAAAGGAGTCAGTCAAATTGGAAACTTATTTACTTGTTTACTTTTTACATTTAATGATTATCTACAAAATGTGAACATTGTGACTTTTCAGAGTCAATAACAGTGCTGTGATTGTTTTTACAAAACACTGAAACAGATGCAATTCTCCTCAGTAGGTGGGATATTTGAACCAGGAGATGTGATAATACTCTGTAAAATGATAAAAGCTGAGAAACAGAAAAATTTCGACAATGATTGACTTGAAAATGTAAAAAATACCAAAATAAAAACTATTTTCAGAGTTTTCTCAAGCAACACATGTTTTTTTTCTTGTATAAGATAAACATTATCAACATCAACAAAATAATTATAGTAAAATAAAAAACACACTTGTGTATTTTTTATTAAGTCATCTCAATTAAAAATAATAGAAAGTAAAATTTAAGCTCTTATTCTCCTTCTTCACAGTCACTACTATCAGACTGAAAAATTTGCCTTGTTACTTTTTCCAGCAACATTATATCAGCTAAAAATATAAAATGTTTTTATAAGTATGAATTTGTACCAAACTCCACCTTTGACAAAACCTCATCATTCTTGTTTGTTATTTTGTTCTGCAAGAAGAATCTATTTAATTCAGATTAAGTTATTTTTATTACACATATATTTCGTGAATCAAGCTTGAAAGTTTGATAAACAAATTCAACTGGAAATTAAAAAATACTCTGTAAATTTCAAATATTGTAATAGACAGATCAGGGTTTCAGAAGTGATCAATGTAGAGTGAGTATAGGGCATTATAATACACACATAAGAAGTTAATTTAATAAAGCCAGAGGAATGAAATTTTTTTTTTTTTAAACTACAAGTGCATGCAATGCTCATTTGTAAGTCAACGTTCAAGTTTGATCAAATTTTCATCTAAAATGCAAACACCTTGCTGTGTACATAAGGACCTTTATTCCAACATGAACGTAAGTATACTATTTTTATGTGTACATAAATACTACTGCTTAATATGTACTTTAATATTGTCTTAATCCCACATCCAAGTCCACCTGATTCTCATATACATTTCTGAATTGCTGTTCTAAAATACCTTGCATATGATAATAAAAGCAAGTGAAAGAAAACTTACCTTTCAACAATTTGAGATTTGGCTGTATCCCACCTTGCCAAGAGTTTCTTCAGATCATTTTCAAATTTGTTAATATCAGCGTGGTTAGCTTGCTTTGGTCGAATTTTTAGCATAAATTCTTTCAGTTTTTTGGAAGACTCTTGAGCATCATCAAAAATACTCTGAGATGTTTGCATTTCTGCCTGAAACAACTACAATAAAAATGTCATAAGCCACTGCTTCAATAAAAAAGTATTTGACATCTTTCATTTTAATTAAACATACCAAAATAATAATAATATAAAAAAATATAGCAGTGCCAGAAGAAATCAACTGTTAATTTATTAAAAACACAACATAGTCTGCAATTTTTTTTCATAATTGAATAATTTAGTTAATAAACTAAAAAAATACATTCTGTAGTAAAAGTGTGTAAAAAGTAATAATCTAAAAAGCGACTGAGAACTAAAGAATGAACTAAACAGAATGCGCAAAATATAGACAAATTTGACAATTATGTCCTGATAAAATCCAATATTAAAAAAAATAATAACAATTTCGAAAGAGTTACAGTCATGGTCAAATAATCTTATGCTAAACTGATATAGACTTAAAATGCAACATTGCTAGTCTGCCCCTACAAAAATTTACTCTTTGTTTTTCTGTTTACAAGTTTCGGCCGCCTTTTTACATTGGCATTACAATAATGCACTATAATAATTATTTTGGACTCAGGATGAAAAATTAACAATATAGTCAGCTCAAATTAGTTAAAGTAAAAAAAAATATATTTATACATTATTCCTTTAATAATTAGGTACAATTTCTAGTAGTAGTATATAATTTGGCATGTTTTAGAGTGCACATTTGCAAAGTTGTTGGTCAATACTTGAATGACCAGTCTATTTGTTGTGAGGCTAAACTTTTAACTTGGGAATAAACATCTTGCACAATATTTGTCATAGTATTTACAACAGTAGAACTCAGTTACTTACTAAAAGATTAGCGTGTGCACTTTGAAGATCTTGCAAATTCGACGAGAAGTTATTACAGGATGCCAATTTCACTTCCATATTTGACACTGTTTGAGAAGCCTCTTTTAGTCGATCAATTGCCATTTCAACAGTTTTCAATCTATGGTACAAAAAAATATATATATATATACAAATTGAAGGACTCTACATGCAAAAATTGTATTTTTACAAAATTAAGTTAGGTTAACATAAAAAATAGATGCATCCCAATATTTCATAAGAGTAAACACTACCAATAGCAAATTTAATTATATTATTTTGAGACAATCAAGTAATTTTGAGTCATGGTAGTCTAAATGTAAATTAATCAGAATGTCTCAATCAAATAGATTGGACAGTATGTGAGCATAAATATAACTTGTAGACTATGGAATGTATCAAAAGGAACAACTCAAAAGCTACAACTGCAGGTGGTGATAGAAATATGCAATTAATTGCTGATTATTTTAACTGAATACAAAATTCTTACATGCAAGTGTATGGGAACAATTCTTCCTTCTCTGTTACCGTAAATAAAAAGTGACAAATGAATCTGAAATGTCTAATGCTCAAAAACACAGATACATGTATCATTCATATCATAAGATGTTTCAGTGGAGTAACAAAATGAATCAGTAGCATAGATTGCATATGAGCAGATTTTTAAGATGTGGCCAAAATTATGAGAATTAACTTCAATGAAATTCATTTTGAATGAAAAAAAAACTTAAGAAATAGTTATGCTGTCAGTTTTACATAAAAATGTAAACGTGGGATTTTAATAAGGTTTAAATGTTAAAAAAGACCTTCTAACATGGTACGTTTTTGAGGCCTGGAAATATGCTTTATTTAAAACTTCTGTCAATAATTACTATAAAATTACTATTGCTAAACTTTTGCAGTAATATAGGACTTTTGTATTTAAATTTATGTTTACACACAATTTCCAAGCAAATCAAATGATAAAATTATGACTTGTGAGGATTTTTTCCGCTAATACATAGAAGCAATGATATGAATATTTTTTTTCTAATCACCCACCACCAGATATAGCAAAATATCACAAATGAAACAATGTATATTTATAGAAAAATGCAAAACTTGCCCAATTTTTCATATTAAATAAGACATGTACTCATATAATTTATAACTATATTTAGTAATAATATTAATATGGATAAAACCTCCTTTGGAATATTTCAGTTGAATACTTTTTATTCATATCAAAACAGTATCTTACAATATAAAGTCCAGTTAACGTATGGTAAACTTTTGATTTTTTGCAACAGTTGTACCATATAAGATTGTATTTGAGACAGTATGTATTATATTTGATAAATTAATTATACCAGAACCCAACTATTAATGATTGTAGGTAGATAAATTGAAAGACAAGATCTAATTTGTATATTTTAATACCAGTAGTTCCCAAAAGGAAATATTTCAAAAAGAAATATTAAGTTAAAGATTAACAATCAAATGAACTAACTTTTCAATATAAGAATTGGAATGCTGCCAGATTTTGTCCCAAGTAAGTGTAAGTGTATCAGGTTTCGACAGTGGAGTTTTTTTCTTGCTCCTCTTGGAAATAACTGCATTAATTTCATCTTCCAATTCTCTCAGTTCCATATCAAAGTTCTGTAATAAAATAAAGATTACAAACAACTTCAAGATTATTCGTGTTTTATCATTTTGGTAACCAATTAAACTTACTTTATGTTCAATTACTAATCCCTCTAATGAATCCAAATCCCATAGAATGGGGGCTTGTAATTTATGTTTGATAAATTTTTCTTTTTCATTTAATGTAGCTTGCAATTCTGCATCGGAAAGCTTTTTTTCGGAACTTTTTAAATCACCTGGAAAAAAAAAATTACTAGAGATCTCCATTTGAAGTTTTATTTTATAAAGTCTTTTCATAATTGAAGAAAGTATACACTATAACGAGGAAAGAGAAAGTATATAATATAATGAGTATAATAGTAGCCAATACAAAGAGTGAAATATAATAATAATCATTTATCCCATTGGTGCTAGAAAAAAAAATCATACAACAACAATTTCATCACTTAAAGACTGAATTAATATAAAAATATACAGAATAATAAAAAATAACAAAATAATGTCTAACAAAGTTTATTTTCAAAAGTAAATAATTAATTTTAAAAAAGTTTATTCAACCAAAATTTTACAGCATATCCATTTATATCCTACCATTAAAGTTACAAAACTGTATCTATTTACCTTTTCATCAAACATGTTGTTGAAAAAATTAATAAAAAATACATAATTTTAAACAAAAAAAAATGTATTTACTTTCAGGTGCTTTATTTATCAATGTACTAAATAAAGCATTGCACTGTTCCATCTCTTGCTTCAATTTCACAATTGCTGGTTCAGAAGCCGTACCTTCCTGGATAAGTTCCAGAGCATCTGAATTTAGAGCTTTTAAAATGGTTTCTCGCTGAGTAACATCGACATTTCGCACCTAAATGTCATTTAAATGAAAGAATTAAAGTTAAAACTAGAAGAACCTAATCCTCGAAATAGTCAAGGAAACAATTAACTATTGACATACCGGTGTTGAATTCCATGATTTGACAACTTTAATTGTTGTAAATATTAAATTTTGGCGTAGCTTCTTCTGTCTTTGTGTCCAAAGTGTTAGTAGGTCCTCATAAAGTTTTTTCAAACTGCAAAATAAATTAACACTTTAATCAGAAGGTTTGATATTACAGTAATTCAAACAAACAACAAGTAATAATAATTTATTCTGTATTAAGTAAACAGTGCTTTTCTTATTTAAATAAGATAAGGTTAAATAAAGTATACCTAAGATATGAGAATTTTTAATTCTGGTAGTGCTCAATTAATCTGCTCCTCTGAGCTCAGCTATTAAAGCATATGCTTTTAATATTATTAATATTATTTTTTTGGGAAGGGGAGGGGGAGGAGACATATTTATTCATTTCGATAAGCATAAAATCCCATTTTTAAAAGATTCAGCCTGATAAGGACAACAAATACATGGAGCAGTTCCTCATAAAACATCAACTAAGAAGGTATTCTTATCTGAAGTTTGGACCAATATTGGATGTCTTGATTTGTTCAATCAGTGTAGAAGGACTTTTGTTTTTCCCTCGTGTCATAAAAATATAGTTTGACAGCATGAAATATAGAAATCTTTTATTTCCTAAAATTATTTGCCACCAAGCTTGATTTGTGTTGAAGAAGTCAAATGAAGAAATTGCTTTGGGAGGTATAGTCCTTCTAAAAAGATTCGTTTGTCGGCCAGTGAAAAAACCTTAATAAATTAGTGATCTTTGACGATAAAAAAAATACTGTTTTCCAAATGAAAATTTGGTGAATTTACATTGTATTTAGGAAAGTTGTGAAAAATTACTCTATAGCATTAAAATTTTAATAATGTCTTTAATAATAAATCGAATAGTAATACTTTTGTAGCCTTACTAAGACTTAGTAGTGGGATAAATACATCCTTGTGCTTTTTCTTCTGCAAATATTTATTTTATTGAACAGTTTTGTTTTAATTTACATAATAGCATAGACATTTTAAACTGGTATTGCATGTTTTATATTATAATGGCAATATTGTAGAGAAGGAGAGAGGTTTAAAATTAAAATAGCGTAGTAAGAAATAAAGGACTTTTTTTTAATCTTCCATTTTGTTTCATTGAAACTCAATGCTTATCCATCCACAAGTTTCAAAGGACTTCAATAACATTGTTACATCTTGCCAATATTATCAAAAGTGAAAAAGTAACACAACTAGTGAAAAAGTACTTGTCATAATTTCTCCAAAAAGTGGACCAAGATGCCACGGTTGCCCTCATTAGTAAACAAAAGTTTCCACAAATTCTAGACATTTCAGAGATTTTTTAAGGGAAGAAATTTAGGAAGTTTGTCTAAGTAAATGCACAGTCTAAAAATATTACAAAAGCCTTTTTTCAAACAATATGACTTAGTGAGTTCTTTAAAGTTTAATTGCAAGCTTTAACCAGAAGAGCTTGACATTTTAATATGCAATATAGAAACTTTGTAGAATAAAAAATTTAATATTTCATGTTTTAGAAGCTATTAATATGTTTTAAAAATAGATATTGAACAAATTAATTTGCATTAAAAAATAAACTTAAAAGGGACTCAACAACAAAACAACAATTGTAAACATTTTGTTTATTCATAGCTGATTTTAGCAAAATGTACCCTTCTGCTAGTATGTTAAAAACAAAAAATGTTAATCACAAATAAACCCACTAACTATTGCAAAGAATTATACTAATGTTCAACAAAAAACGATTTCCATTCAATTGAATATTTTTACCTTTGAGCTAACTCAATAGATTCTGGATTTGGAGGAGGAATTACAAAGCAAACACTGGGTATCATTGCTTCTTTTCCACTGATAAGAACCTATAGAAAAAGTAATCCGTTATTAAATCAAAACTCTGTTATAATTAATTTACAGTTAGATTATAACTTCACTATGCTAGCCTGTGGAATTTTAATATTAATATTTGCATGTTTAACAGCTTAGGATATTAAAAAATTTACTTTGAAAGAAGTATTCATGAAAAAAATTGAGTTAAATAAAGATTCAATTAGGACAAACATGTTCTAATCGTACATCTCATGATAAAATAGGATTCAATTCAATCAAATGTGTTCAATCGCATTATTTATAAGGAAATAGAAACATTTATTTTATTGTATAACCAATCATTTGCCTACGACTATTCCAAACCTCTGGTTCAGGTAATCATTCTGAAATAAATTGGAATCCAGTACAACTAAAAATTAATACCAAATTTACAAAAAATATTGCATACTGAAAGTAGAATGTATAAAGATATTATTTGCATACTTTATATTATTTGGTTTTACTCTATTGTAGAAAGTCCGAAACCGAAGATAGTTTTATTTTAGTTTGTGCGATTCTTCTGTATCAAATAAATAAGGGACACACTAAAAAAAAAAGATATTTTGTCAATATTTGCAGTATTCAAAATTAACTAAGCATACCTTCCACATTCTGTTGGATATTTCCTTCAAAAGACATTTATCATCTTTAGAAATAGTTACCTGTAACAGAAGAAATATTTGCTAAGAACATGAAATGATTTACCAGTTATACACTAATTTATACAAAAATTTTGTATTCCTGTTCATACCTATTTAGTGGACAGAAGAATGACAACTGCTTAAGTTAGAGGTTGGAAATATTTATTATTATAGTTTCTTCCCAAATGGTATCCAAGAGAAGCAATGAGGTATTTCAATTGATCTACTTCTGTTCCTTTTTTATGATTTAATCACAATACTTCACAAAGAGGAGCACAGTATTTAAATGACACACTTTTGTATTCCTATCAACCATACGAGGATAAAAGAGTGTGTAGGTTAGAGAATGAAAACATTTACTGTAATTGTTTCTTTGCAAATGGTACCTAAGTGGAGCAATGCTGCGATTTAAAAATTGATCCATCTCAGTTCAATGTTTTATTTTATGATTTGCTTGTATAAACCTCCAAGTTTCTCATTAATAATTCAAAACAATTTGTGAGCGATCAAAGTATACTTATTATTGCAAACAAAATATTATTTGAGATAATAAGTATTTTTTCTTCTAGTGTCTAAATAAAGAAAAAAACACTCTCTAAGTGTGGCTGTGACTTTGCAATGAGCTGTCTTTCATTCTAAAGCTAAAAATATTATGCATCAAACTTTTACACATTTGTCATCTCAAGGTTATATCATGGTTTCTAAATAAATTATGCATAGCCCCCTTCCGATATATATCAAAACCATTATCTTATTCACTAAAATTACACACCAAATGTTACTAGTCTTTTCCTATGAGTAAAAATTGTAAACATGTCAAAAGAAAGAAGAAATACAAAAAAAAAAAAAAAAAAAAAAAAAAAAAAATTCATGGGAAATTGATTTTAAAAGCTAAACAATTTGAAATTTAATATAAGTTAAAAGTTATACAATTTGAAAGTAATTACGCGTTGTGTAGCAATGCTACAAGTGAAATAATTTTAACTGATCATTGTTGAAACTCTTTCCTGTTGCCAAAATTGTTTTAATCGAAGTAAATAAAAGATATGTGTTTCTATTGCCTTACGTCACACTTATCAGCTTTTACTCACATTCTATACAGATACCAAGCTTAATTCAAACATGTTCAATTTGGTGATATATAATGACTGAAACTTTCTCCTATTAAGAATGAAAAGGCAAAATCTTCGAAAGGCTAACTAACTTCCAATCCATCTGAATCTTGGGAAACAGATTTGTTGTAGATGACAATGTATTCAATCAAGTTTTTGGGGCAAAAAAAAAAAAAAAAAAAAAAAAAAAAGTAAATAATTCGAAATTGATCTTTTGTTCTTGGTGATCAAACACTATGAAAACTTGATATGAGCACAAAAAGTTGTAATTGCTCACTATACTTGGCGAAGCATATAAAGGATTTATATTAAAACTTTGTTTTTATCGGTTATATTATTACATTTTACATATGTCCTGTTTTTAATAGAAAAAGAAATAATCCTATAACAACTAATTTTGAATAACCCTGCCAATATTGACTTAGGTTTCCTGTGCACCAGTCAATACGATTAAATTTGATCATTTCCTACATAATGAAATAAATACTAATACTTACATGCGAAGACTTGTAAGTGCATAATGACACAATCGGTACAGGCACTGAAGGCTGGACTCGTCTCTGTTTTAAAGGCACTACTTGAGCCGCCCTCATTTCCAAAGAGCCTATGATATCGCGATATTTTGCGAGTTCCTTTCGCAATGTTTCCATCTGCTGCAGAGATTGTTCACCCTCCTCAACGGAAGAGACTGTCTTATTAAAAGTTGTGTTCAGTTTTTCTTCTGTCTTTTTCAACCATTGCTCAGATTCCTGGCTTTCTCTGAAAAACTTATATTATTTTGAAAATTAATAGGTTAAAGAAAATATTTTTTGGCAAAGAATGCATATTTTTGTTTATTAATACATAATCCTCTTTTTGGAAAAATATCTTAATATTTATATCGATTAACAATTTACTATTACTTTAAAATATAACTTACTATAAATAAAGTGTTGAGTAAAAAATATACCAATGACCACGAATCTTTTTTTCAGAAAAAGATCTCAAAGCTTCCCATAAATCAACATATCTGCTGGCACTTAATCTGCTGTTTCCTTTTGATAATTAAGCAAAAAGCTTGCCAAGTTGGGTTGAGAATATAAATAACTAAAAAATATTACATGTTTTGTATTCTACATTCTCCGAATAAGACAGAGTAATGGTAGGTTAGTATGTAAAGGGATCTTCCAATAGCTCATTCATTGCTACTTAAAATACTAATTACCATTTGCACCTATTGCTATCCAGAAAATAATATTTAAAATAAATGGAACAAAAATTTATGAAGAATTATTTACAGTTGATAAATCTACTTACAAAATAGCTTAGTTCAAAAGTAATTCTCAGCAGTTTTGAGATGTACTAAGTGAGTGATATAACAGAAAATTGAAGTAGAAATATTTTTAACATATTACATTCTGAATTTATCAATCAATAAACATAAAAAATGCCTTAAAAATAAGCATATATCAACAGCTTTTCATTTTTAACTTAATTTATAATAATTTAAATTTATCTAAAAAATATTGTTTTTAAATTTAAATTTAAAAAAGTAATAAAGGTTAAAAATATTTTTTGCAGCCTAATCAATCTTGCTAAATGCAGTATATATTGCAATAAAGGTGGGTCGAAAATATCAAAATATAAAGAAAAAAGGATTATCTGCAATAACAGAAAAGGTAAGTTTCGTATTTTCCCCACTGTTGAACCAATTATCCACTTATCATGCAAACAATTGTTTGTAATATTGTTGCTTCATCCTCAAGTAGAAAGTTTAACTCAGTTTTTAAAATTATTGGTTTTGCATTATGATGAAGCCAGCATTCCAGATCAGCAATTTTCCCGAAATTCAAGAAAACTCTTCGATGGAATAGACAATATCAACATACAATACTGAAACTTTTTTTATATGAAAAATTCAAGTATGAATTGATTGTAGTGAAGTAAATAGAATTATGCACTATCTTAAAAAATTTTAAGCAATAATAAAAATGACAAAAATTGGCTTTTTTTTATTGTTTCTTTAAAATTAATTTTGAAACTTAAGATGAAACTGTAGATATGAACTCAGAACACTTAAACTTTCCGCAGCAATTAATCATGCAATAGCACAAGATTTATGCACTACGGTCAACCCTTTTCATACTTTTGTTTTTTTTACTCTAACCAATAAATATATATTTATTTTTCACAAAAATATTAAATAGAAAGCTTACTTTATGATAAACTTGAGCATATCTTAGATGAACTTCCAAGCAAAACGTCAACTGAAGAAGCCATGACCACTGATTTTGCATTTTCGATAGATATTCCTATACAAAAATATAAAATAAACTAAACACTTTGAAAGATAATATTTTAAGCAATTTGGAATACAAGTGTCAGTAAAGAAGATGGGTGAAAAGGTTTTGAAAATGTGGGCCTGAGAAGAAAAGGGGTCCAAGTGACTTTTCTTAACTTCTGAGAAAATACACATTAAAGTTTCTTATTTATATTAAATTTGTATGAAAATTATTTTTTGTTCAAATACTAACCTCTGGAATGAAGATATCACTAGTTTTCATAGAATTTAATATAAATAAGAATTTTTAAAGGGTATTTTCTCAAAAGTTAAGAAAAGTCACTTAGACCCCTTTGCTTCTCAAGCCCTCAAATATTAATGGAATCAAATTGCACAGTACCAGATTAGTAATTTAATGGATATCCAAAAACAATCCAAAATGAATACAAGGATGATTGCTCAAAAAGTGTTCGATTGGATATTAAGGATACGTGAAATTTTTTAGGCAAGTTTACCCCATGGTTGTAATGGAAACAAAAACAGTCTAGTTTCTATAATTGGTTGTTATCCTATACATCCCTATTTATAAGAAAGATATTCAGTGTTCTTTCTACACTTAGGGCATTTTCAATACGACAGATTACTTTCAACATACGATATCAAGAAGATTCTGGCTCCCATCCTTTAAGACAAAAACTCGAAGGTTCTCCTAAGTTCATAAAAAATTATTTTTTAACAAATTTGAAAAATGTGTGATGGGCATTCTTTCATGTGAAAGTCTATGCATTCCCTTTGAAGTTTTTTCTTAATATTTTGACAACAACATTTACAACTTTGTTTTGGAAACACTAACATTTTAGAAGTCAGTAATCTTTGAAATGGGCGAATAAAGTTCAACAACAATGACATATCAAAAAATGTGTAGTCCAGATTTTATCAGAAAAGTATAGTAGAGGAGTGTGATAGTCTTTACAAGATATGATACAAATATGGTTACTTAACAAAGCTCTTCCATTCAAGAAGGCATATTATGTCTTAATGTTAAATGGACTACATAAGTCTCTACAAAATGTATCTTAACATTCATGATACAACAAAGACATTTTTTTAAACTTAATTTACTTTCACATGGTACATCAAGTAATTAGAGAAATCATATGGCAGACTGCACCTCACACACTAAATTCTATATTTTTATGAAATACTCTGTTACCTGTTTAACAAACTGAACAGTTTTTATTGAACCTAAGTACATGACTTTGACTAACTAATACAGTATGTAAACCATTGAATATTTAAAAAATAGACTTGCCAGTGGGGATTATTTACATAATTTTTAAGGAAAAACTGCAAAGAGAAATTGTAGTTTAATTGAAGGTCAAGCATGTTTGAAACTTAATGCTACACGTCAAGTTCAAGTAACAGTCATTACATTTCATGCGGTCAAAGTAAAATTGCATAAAAACATGAAACAAGCAATAATATAGATTTTGTAAATGATTTTTTAAAAAATTGATTACCTTACTGAACCCTAATATACTAAGGTTCTACTGTACTTAAGTATACTAAGTATTGTAGGAACCTAAGTGAACCAAGAACCTAAGAAATCTTGTAGAGATCAATACCTCGAATCGGCTCCTTTCAATCGAATCAACCAATATTCATAAGAAAAACATGAAAATATTTCTCAATCTAAAATGGCTTTACTTCAGTGCACCATTGAAGGTTAAACAACATTCACAAAACACTCATGTTTGTCGCTGGTTCTCATTTTATCACCCTTGTAACTTCTAAGTAAAAAAGAGGCATTAATTTTTGCTAAAAATCACCAACCTCAACACATTTTGATGCCGGATGGTTTTGTAATAACAAGTTTTCTCCTTGACTTTGGATAGCATTCATTTGTATTTCCCTTTTTTCTAAATCACTGGTCAATGTCTGGAAAACAAAATGAAATAAAGCATTATGAAATAAAATGTAATGAAGATTGCATATGAAAATTCTAAAAACAATTCAGTGTAATACCTCCTGATGATGCTCTAAAGTAGAAAGGTTTAAATTCTTGGCACTCCAATCTCGAGCTATTTCAGTTTCTTCTACAGAACTCATCCATTTCAACTCTTTTGATGCAGATTGCACAAAATCCAACAACATTTCGAATTCTTGTTTCTTTTCAGAACAGGACGACTAAAAATAAAAATTTATAGTTATATTAAAAGCAAATTAACTCTACTTTTGTACAAACTTCCAAACAGATAATGGCACACCCAAACATAGCAATTTCCAAAACTATTGGTAGTTTATTTCATTGTAAATCTTAAGTCAATTTTTAATGGATCCCAAAAAGATATTCAATATGAGTGTTTTGTACTTATTATTTTAAAATAAAAAAAGTTATAAGTCTTTTGAAATGAAAAAGTTAAGCTTCTCTCAAAGAAGTATGCATGGTAGATGCATAGAAACCAGGGGCAATGCATAAAAAATATGTCCTTTTTGCAACAAGCAATCCTTTTAGATTGCCTTTTTTAGCTATAAAGAAAATTATAATTGCATGGTAAATTTACATATGGACTACATATTTTAAAGGGGCCGGCAAAAATAAAAGTAATCATCAAGCATATTAAAATTCTATAGTAACTGATATATTAGCCCTGTAATTCACATAAACTACTGAGATCATTAGATACATCATTGGATATGTTCTAGAAAAATAAATAAGTTGCAAGAATTAACTTTATTCTATTTAACATGAATATATAATTTTCAACTTTTGTTTTACAGCTTCTATATCAAGATTAGGTGGTACAGAATGCCGATTAATGCAGAATATACCCTTCTTATTGAAGGCTGTTTAAATATAATTTCTTTTGAAAATTTGAGAATGTGTATTTTTGTGACAGCATCTTCTCAAACAAGGCGCACCTTAAAAAAGAAAACAGCATTCTTGATGTAAACACTGATCAAACTTAACTATTCCTAATTACTCATATTGAGATGCAGACATCAATAACAAATATTCAAATATACACTTACAACTAAAGCATTAAATTTATCCTGTACTTTTTCCAAATCACCACTGTCAAAATCTTTGAAGCTCTGCAAGAAAAGAAATAAGATGGAAATATTAAATATGCAATAAACAAAATCGAATCTCTACACATGCATTTCATTAATTACAAATTTGAACAATTTGAAACCTGTGGTAATTTGATACACATCTACATTGGATCGCAAAGATTTCTAAAATGATTTGAAAGATTGATATGATTAAACCACAACAAGAGAGATACAAATAGAAAGTGATTTGGGATTTTAAATTTCCAATAAGTTTTGTCTAAGATCGCCTTTGCTGGTAAACATAGTTGAAAGTTCTTAAATCTTGGACCTTAGGGTGGAGTGAAAAAATGAAAAGCAAGAAATATATAACGCCTATATGTGGAAAAGTTGCCTCTTGCAATGCCTATTTATCATGCAAAATTTTAGCTAAATCAAATAATATCTTTGGCTACCCAAATAACTTTGAATTCTTAAGTTTTTAGCCCAATTTCTCATCAAACTGGCCAAAACGGAATGATAAAATAAAATATCTCTCATTTGAAACTATGAATGGTTGAAATTAAACTTTAGAAGAAATAAATAATCAATCAATATTTGAATGATCTTGGAAATCGCAGGATGGCCTTCAAATGTGCATTGTTAATGCCCACGCTCCTCTTACTCTGGTTAATGTTTTTTCTGCGTTACTACTACCAACTGCGTTCTCTGTTCGAGTTGGTTGTCTTCCTAGAGCGTTCTATTTGGTTTGTGTTATGTGAATGCCATTTTTTTTTTCATGCTTGCTGATATATGTTGCCATTTAATAAAATTTTTTAAATACTTATGTGAAAAAAGTTCACTTCCTATTGTATCGGATCTACAAATAAAACATAAGAAAATACAATAAACAAATATCATAATATTAAGAAAACTTTCAAAAGAGTAGGTGCATTAAATTTTTTCAAAAAATGTTGTGTCTTTTAAAAAAATCAGCTGAGTAAAATCTGTTCGATACTTCATTTTGAACTTGAAAGGACTTTCTAATTTGTAATTGCAAAACTGTATCTGTAGCTGAAAGAACTTGTTTTATGGATCAAAGATCATTTCGTAGAATGGTAATTGGAAATGCTGATATAAAAGCAAGCACAATGATTGAAAAGAGATTGAAATGGAAAAGAAAGCAGCAGAATTAAGTAAAAATGCTCAAATGCAAGATTTTGTGGAAATTACAGACAATAGACTTTCTAGTTCTGATACGAGATAGTTTTTGGAATCTTCAAATTCGTCAAATAAAAATGAAGATTTTGAAATATAAACAACTTGAAATGAAAAAAAAAAACAATTATTAGTCAAGATTCCCATTCAACTTCGCAAATGAGAACAAACCTTCCAAATGTAGCACAATGTAACAGAACTGGTGTGTCCGATAGATCAGCGTCAATTCTTATAAATGCTGAGGGGAAATAATGCTAAGGGAATAATTACCAACGAAGATTCTTCTAAAGTAGTTGATCGTAGCAAAACCAAAAAGGAAAGAATAAAAAACCGTATTGACTTGGAGTTAAGGATAGAAAAAACACTCTTCATTGGAATTTGGATTTTTACTTTGACTGTCGAAAATACAAGACTTTGATTCAAATTAAGGAGGGAAAAAGACAGCTAGAAAGATAACAGAAGAACATGTTGTTTTATTTTCAGAAAATGGATCAAAATATGTTGAGAGTGCTTTCCTCCCCCTACCCCTAAGTCAATGTGGTTTTTTATTCTTTGCTACGATCGACTACTTTAGAAGAATCTTCTTTGGTAAATATTCCTATATTGTTTAAAGCAGAATTTATAAGAATTGACGCTTATCTATCGGACACACTAGTTTTATCACAAGCATGTGCTACATTTGGAAGTTTAGTTCTCATTTGCGAAGTTGAAGGGGAATCTTGATTTATAATTGTCTTTTTTCATTTCAAGTTGTTTATATTCAAAGACAGTATTTTCATTTTCATTTGAAGAATCCGAAATCTGTCTCAGATCAGAACAAGAAAGTCCACAATATCTTGCACTTGAGCATTTTTAGTTAATTCTGCTGGTTTTTGTCTCCCTGTTTCAATCTCTTTTCAATCATTTTGCTTGCTTTTATATCAACATTTCCAATTACCATTCTACGAAATGATCTTTGATCCGTAAAAAAAAGCTCTTTCAGTTACAGATAGTTTAATTTTATAGTAATAGATTAGAAATTCATTTCATTTACATAATGAAGTATCAAACAGATTTTCCTCAGCAGAATTTTTAAAAGACACACATTTTTCGAAATTTTTTTATACACCTTCTCTTTTCTTATCTTATGTTTTATTTGTTGATCCGATACAATAGGTAATGAACTTTTTTCTCATAAGCATTTAACATTTTTATTAAATGGGAACACAAAACAGCAAATATGAAAAAAATATGGCATTCACGTAACACAAATTAAATAGAACGCTCTAGAAAGACAACCAACTCGAACAAAGAAAACAGTTGATAGTAGTGACGCAGAGAAACCATTAGCCAGAATCAGAAGAGCATGCACGTTAGCAATGCACATTTGAAGGCCATCCCGCGATTTCCAAGGTCATTCAAATATTGATTGATTAATTATTTCTTCTAAAGTTTAATTTCAACCATTCATAGTTTCAAATGAGAGATATTATATTTTATCATTCCGTTTCAGCCAGTTTGGTGAGAAATTGGGCTAAAAACTTAAAATTCAAAGTTATTTGGGCAGCCAAAGATATTATTTGATTTAGCTGAAATTTTGCATGATAAATAGGCTTTGTAGGAGACAAGTTTTCCCCATATAGGTGTTATATATTTCTTATTTTTCATTTTTTCACTCCACCCTATTGGACATACATTGCTAAAAAAATTAACATTTTACCAAAATGTGGCTACATTCAAGATGGTCATACCATCTATTGGTAATCAACCTACAGTCATCCACTCAAAAGGAAACTTGGCAGATAGACTCGTTGTTGATGACAATACTTTGTATCAAGTATTGTTTGGGTGAAAAAAGAAAGAGTTAGTCCATGGCACCATGGCAGGGAATCTATTGATTTCTTTGTAGAGGCCAAACATTATGAAAAATCTATTTGAGCTCAAAGTCAAAGTACATAAGTTCCAATTGCACATAAATGTTGGCAATGTTTATGAATGATTTATATTAAAAACAAAACAGAAATTGATTTTTGGGTTAAAATACACTTAACATATGCCTTAGTTATATCCCTTATTATTTTTACCAAATTTATCACTTTAGTGATGACAGATATAATCAATTGATAAAAGTTTTTAAATATTTTGACATTAGTCATACCTTTTGAGGACTAGATATGCTAATTTTCTTCTTGTACTGATCAATAGCCTTCTGTTCTGCTTTTAGTTGGTCGAGATTTCCTTTTATAGTTTGAACATCATTTCCAAAGTCAAGCATTTGAATACGTTTCTAAAAGTTCATTAATTTATTAAGTACAGAAATTGAAATTATAAATATTTAAAAGGAATTGTGCTCAGTTCATACTTACATGCTTCTTTTCTATCCAGTCAAAATGTTCCTTAAGTGATTGTTTAACATTAAGTTCTTTTGTCTTGGTTTTTGTTTTTTCAACTCTGACCTTTTCTGATTGTCCAGACTGGAAAGATTCTTTCACTTGTTGAGATCTATCTTTTAAGGATTGTAGCCTGGAAAACACAAAAAAAATAAAAGTAGAACAATTTTTACATTAAGAAATCACAAAAGACATGAATAACGTAAGTTTGCCAACTTCTTTTAATTGTTTTATTCAAAACAATCAACACAATCAGCCTTGCTACTTTTATTCCCAATCTAATTATTTGATCCCTGTTTTTTTGCTGATTGCTTAAATTAAAAATAATAAAAATTATGGGCACTTAAAAATAAAGGAAATTTTTTTTTACATCTCTTCCCCCACATGATGGCTAAAGTAAATGTAATGTCTAAAAAACATAAACCATTCTGAGTTCATTAGATGCATGTTTCAAGAAAAAAAAAATGATGCTTAACTTATGATACAAAATATTGAAAGTAGATATTGTGATGCAATTACAATCCCTTCAAAAGAGCTGTTGCTTAAGAGTGATTCCTTTAAAAAAACTAATGCAGTTTCCCGTTAGTGGCTGAAATAGACATACCAACAAAAACAGGATGATATTTTTCTTTTTTTTAAGAATCCATTTGTTAGTCAATGCTAGAAAAACTATAAAGAGTTAATTTTTCTTTGAAATTTTAAACTTTGTTAAAAGAGTATTAAAAAACATTGCTGCTGCAATAGTTAGTATATGAGTTTCGAAAATTTTAAAAGCATTCTAGATACATTTCATTTGGCTTATGCACCAGGGAAAGAATGACAATTATTTTAAAGGATATCTAACTGAATGATTACCTGAATTGCAGCTCAGTAGTTTGGGGGTGGTTTTTTTGTTGAAGACTGAGTAGATCTTTCTGTAATCCTTTCAATCCTTCATCTATGAACTTAAAATCATTTTTGATTTGATCCCACTTCTGCTTCACATCATCTGGACTTCGTTTCTCTTCCTAAATAGATGGACATATCGACTTTGAATGACTTATCAGTCCGTAAAATGATTTGATAGAAATAATATGGACACAGATATTTATAAAAATAAACTTCATTAGAAATATCAAAATTGAAAGAAATCATTGGAAAAGTTTATTAGTCTTAGATATAAGTTGAAATATTGTATTGTCAGACGGGTGATTTTACATCTTTATTTGAGGTTTTGAACCTTGTTTAATAAATATGATTAATGCATACTCAAGCAATTTTAATATACACTAGCGAACTTGAGTTGCTGGGTACCCATAGAGATACGTATCATTGCTTTAGAGCAAAAAGGTACTATCTCCACTTTTTGGTATATTTGGAAACAAGAATAAAAGACCCATTGATTAGTAAAAACTGAATCTCGATTATGGAAATAAATTTATGGCAAATGAATGATATGCAAATCACTAAACTTGTGTTAAATGAGCACATTAGAAGGTGTTTTTTTTTTGCTCTTCTGAAAATTTTGGCAAATTGGAGTTAACACTTTTCACAAGTAGACAATATAATAGTTTAAATTAAAAAAAAATTCTGGTTAGTATATAATTTTTACAAAAAGAAAGAAAAACAAAACACAATACTTTTGACTCTTTATATAATTCCTTGGAAACCAACAAAAATGTATTTAAAGTTAACAAAAAGCTTCTTCATATACAGTATTTTAAGTTTTTTCATTACAATCAAAAGCATTAAGGTTATTTGCTTAAGTGATGCATGATCAGGCAAAATATAGTTGGAAATGGAGAAACATTGACAAATTAGATTGCCAATAGCAATCTTAAATGTCTGTACTGATTATTATGCTAAAACATAGTTTGACAGGAAATAGCAATAGCTTGAATGGAAAGAGCCTTTTATTGGAAATAAGGGGAATCATAACTGTTTTTCCAGAGCCGCTTCTAGTAAGCATTGTAGTTTCTATAAGTAATTCTGGAGATAGTTGAATTTTAACTGCTCTCTGTTAAATAATTTTGGATTGGTCGGGTTTCATATTAAAATTACTTGTGTTCCAATCTATGGATTAAGAATGTGTAAGGGAATTTCACGAATGTGTGAAGAGGGGTGAGAATCCAAGAATTCAGCGGGGTATTGAGCTACATGATGGTGTTTTTGGAAATATATGATTGAATTCAATTAAGTATAAAGTAAAAGACAATTTTTTTTCTACTTATCATAGGCATAATTCCCTTTGTTTTATGAAAACAGATATTCTTTAAAAGAGCGAAGTTATTAAAAAAAGACTTGATACTCGTTTTTGCAACATTTTAAGCTTTATTATTTTTTTAAATCAAAATTAAAGATCCGTGGCATAAATTGTTTATCCATCAATTTAGGTTGAATTTAGCATATAACAACAAGAAACTATAAATATACTCTTTTTTTTAAAAATGGCCATCAAGTATTAAAAATCATTTACAAATTAAATTTACCTCAAACATTCGCTTTTCAATATCTTCTATTCTTTCAACACAAAGCTTGTATTCTCTAGTAAACTTATCAACTAAACGTTGTAACTTTTCAACCCTGAAAATAAAAATACTTAAAATTATTTATTGAAAAATATCTATAAAACTAAATAAATTGTTTGAACATTGTAATCATGTCCTTTTATTTTGAAGGTATAACCTGGATTTCAGACTTAACTTCAAATAAATCATTACACTGGTAAATCACCCTGATTTATTTGAAAATTTTACACTATAAATTCTTTTAAAGAATTTCACATTATTAATTCATTTTAAAAAGTTTAACATTACTGTGAGAATTGAAGCTCTACAACAAACCTAAAATTCACTTTGAAAAAGCACAAAGCATATATTTACAACTAAAATTCTATTACATGATTAAAAAAATAAAGTGAAGCAATCAAGTGATGAGTTTCTGAGAATTCTTTCTCAGAAAATGGATCTTTAGAAATAATTTTCAAAATGACATTGCCTGCTTGATTCTTCCCGAATTTTTTGGTCTCGATTCTGCAAAGATCCGGTGGTTTGATCCCAAGTTTTGTCCAATTCTTCGATTCGTATGTCTCTTTGAATTGAAGAACGATTGGGTTCCTAAAAAAAATTTATAGCATTTCAGTAAATCTACTTATTCATGAAATCACATTTAATATCTCTTGAAACATGAAAGGGATATTTTAAATCCAATAAAAATATTTTTTAAAAAATAATCCAGAAAGTAAGACCTCAATATCCTTGTACAGATGCAAGAGTTTCTGCTTGTCCTGAAGACGTTTCGAGAATTCATTCGATCGAAGTTTCGAAGATTCAGACAACACATTCTGAAATTTAAAAACAAAATATCCATCTTAGAGCAAAGTAGCAAAGAGTGTTTTGGAATATCATAATGTGAATTGCATTAAATTAGTTCTAACACTTTTACAAAGTATTCCATCCGATAGAAGAACTTGACAAAGCATTCACTTTGACATGGTAGCTAATAGAAGAATCATTGGCTATACCCAAAATTTTCATAGAATGTATTTTCATTGACAACGAGTCTATTTGCAAAGTGTCAGCTTGAGTGGGAGCCAGGAAGTGGGTTAATTAGCCATTTGAAAATTTTTCCCACCACAAATAAAATTGGAGTTATTATAAAGGATTCAAATACATCAAAATCTTTTATTACATGCTGTCAACCTTAACAGAAGAATGTTTCAGTCATGAAAAAATGTAAAATTGTACATGCTTGAATATGAATATGGCTTGGTATTTGGATTTGATGTATGGCAATAGAAACGTGTGTAAAAGCGGCCTATTAGTAACAGCTCACAGAAGTTGATAGTATGCATTATCATTACGAATGAATATATCTGTCAAGTTCCAGCTTAATTAAATGATGCCAAGTAGTGTAATTAGACCTCAAGAGATTTGACTGCCACAAACTCACACAAACAAAATTGAAGTTAACATAAAAGATTTAAAAGTAGTTATTAACTCACATCACCAGCGAAAGGATTGGAATTGGGTGGCTCTGGGAAATAATCATAAAGGAACCATATGTATGTCATGAGAGATTTTTCATCAGGTTGTGGAGTGTCTACATCTGCAACCAAAATTCATTATTAAAATAATTATAATATTCCACTCAAGCTCTTTGTAATATTGATTTCGAATAAAAAGCTACCTTCGGCATCCAAAAGCCTAGTTATTCCAAATTCTTTTTCGGCTAAGGAAAAGGCTGATTCCAAATTGCTCTTAGCATTTTTTGATTTCAAAGATCGAAAATCAAAAAGATCAGGTCTGAAAAAGAACAAGTAATATTGTAAAACAAGGTGTTAAAAATAAGGTTCTTTTATATTTCTAGAATGCTTTTTTAAGGGAATTTGATTCAAGCAACTTTTTGTGTGTGTAGATTACATAGCTATAATTTGAAATCTATTTCATATATAAAAACAACATTTAAAAAATAAAAAAAGTCTGTAATTTTTTTCTATTCTTGTGTTGGATACACAGATATTGCATGCAAAATTCTAAACCAAACTCAATAAACCTAAAACATTTCATGGAAAATTCTGAACCAGATTCAATAAACCTAAAACATTTCATGCAAATATAACTTCATGGGATATATCTAAACCATTTCATGAAAAATTCTGAATCAAATTCAATAAAAAATTCCATTTCACTTTTGAAAAAATTTTAATAAAATTTTGAAGCAAAATTTTATTTCTCAGTCTAAACTTTATATCTGTGGTGCTGTAAAAGTACTGTTTAAATAATATAACTCATAAAAACAAAGTTTTTAATACAAATCCTTTATATGCATTGCCAATTGTTATATTCATTAACAAAGCGCCGATTCAAACGTGCTGTAAACTACGTTTTCAAAAGTATTTATTAACCTTTAACTGCTGTAAGCGGTCTGACAGACCACGAGTCATTTTTTGTGGAATGCTTCCACCCCCTTAATTATCTCATCTTTGACTTTGATATTAATTTTTCTGATACTATGTTTCTTAAACTTTAAACTGGTGTTCACAAATTTGTTTGGTGCAGTATGAACCATGTGTTGCTCTTGCGCCAAAAACCTCAAACCACCCAACCACAGCAGTTAAAGGTTAAAAATGAATGTGAATTTGTGCACTCACATCCAAATGTCTTTTATTTTTTCTGATTAAAACAACTTTATTATTTATTTATTAAAAAAAATTTGGCAACAGGAAAGAGTTTCTTCAATGGTTGGTTAAAAACTATTTTAGCGTAATTGGATGACGGCAAATTGGTTTATTAGTATTCCATAAAAGCGACCTTCTAGTGACAGTTACAGGCCAAAAATTTGATAGAATGCATTGTCATCAACATCAAATCTATCTGCCAAGTTTCAGCCCGATTGGATGACGGCAAAGGAGTTATAATTAGGCTACCACAGATTTGTCCACCATCGCCATACACAGCCACCCAACCACATACATACACACATAATCGAAGTTAATATAAAGGATTTTAAAACGTTATAACCAGAAGTAATTCGTTCACAAAGTTTCACATTTTTTCTGAATTGTAATTCCATTATAATAGAAAATAAAGAAGAACACTATAAATGGATTCATTGGTATAACGGAGAAAATTGTTTTCAAACAAATTGTATAAGATATTTATGCTTCGCAAATAATTATATTGACATATCTTAAACTTTCTGCCAATAACAAATAATTTTCAGTTCATAAGTAATTTTGCTAATTAGTTAAAATTTGAAGTAGCAATCAGTAAGGTATTTTTTTAAATTGATTAAATGAATACATATTTTCAAATATTATTAAAGTTAAAAAAACAAGGATATTTTTTTTATTTATAACACACTTGTACACTAGGTGTTGGTCTTCATGAATTTCAACTATTTTTAAAAAATGTTTTTCTGATTTTAAATGTCATGATAAATTGACATATTTAGACATGTGCATGGTAAAAAAATTTTTAAACTGATTATTTGAATCAAGATAGGACCTACAAATATTATAAAATCAAGTTTAAATTATTGCCTTATCAAGTTTACTATTGTATACACATCAACAAAATTTTGGTAACTTAGTAAAAGCTTTTTTTAAAGAGCGAAACAGTTTTGGTATTGATAAAGAGAAAAATAATTTGGGTATTTCCTGTTAACCATGAAATATTGCCAAACTTGTGCCTCACAATGAAATCGCCTAAAATCCAAATTAGCATTCAAAATAAGTAAAAAAAATTAGTCACTTTCCTAAAATGGGAATTTAAGTAGCATGCCAGTCCACAGTGTTTCTTATATCAGAATTTGGCCAAACCCTCTAGTAGATACTTGACGACAGTTTATGTTCAACAAAATTTATCAAAGGGAAAATAAACAAGCATCAAAATATCATATAGTAACTTTTTAATACTAACTCAATAAAATGTGACAGCAAGCATAAAGTTCTAAATGCATCAGTTACTAAAAACGTGCAGCTACATTTGATGAACATTTTCAAACTGCAATAATAGGATTGTCACTTTATTAACTATCTTTTAGCAAAGGTCTTCATATTCTTGAAATTAAATGATTTTTTATCTTCTTTAGGAAAAACTGTGGATTCAATATGCAAAATCAATGAACATCCTATTAATAAATCATAAACAGTTCCAAGTGGTTTCTAAAAAGCAAACAAAATCATGAAATGCCCGAATAGTATGGGAGGAATGTTACTCTCACTATCTCAGAAATAGTGTTTCAATTACTTAATAATTCCATTTAAACGATATTCGCCTACTAACAGAGACAATACTGGCAAGAATATAAATCCTGCAGTCGAATGTTCAACATAACGACACTAAATCTCCCAATAAAATCAATAATTAATTGAAATCAGATGGTTTTAAAGTGAATGAGTTCACATTTGATTAGTTTATTTAGATAGATTCTGACGCCATATTTCTGCCACCATAAATTACTTATCACAGCTAAAAAAATATGCCTCTTAAATTTGAACTACGATAAGATAACAAGGTCGATACCTCATCGAGCACATCTCTTTCCAATCCCCCCAAAAGGAGGACATTGAGGCTAAGACCTATTTAATGTGTTGCCGAATACCTGTGTTTTTGATATTCGGCAAGGCAGGATTAAACCTACGATCTTTCGATTATGAGATCAGCGCCACAACTCAACGGGTCACTGGAGCCCTTCACGTTTGAAAATTACGAGTCGAACAATGTAAACACTTCACTCAGATTATCAAAAATCAATACATAGTAAAGGCATGCTCCATAGAATAATTATGAAATGTAATGGATTTAAACTATATAATTGAAAAAAAAAAGAAGAAAAAAATTAGTTTTGACGTATTTACTATCACTTTGAAATCACACCTTGATCATAAAAAATCAGTAGAGTATTTTAGAATCAAAGGATAACTGTGACCAAAATACCTTTTGCCTCTTAAATATATACCTATTAGATAGTATGTATTTAATAGGCAATTTATAGGCATCGATCATTATGCAAAAAGAATATATGGTAGTTAAATAGTTTCCACATATTTATATAGAAGATACAGAAATAAGTTATAGAAACTAAAACAAAATTTCAAGAAGTATTTTTTTGTAAACCTGTGTAATCTAATGAACCTAAATGAATATTAATTTCATTTCGAGCAGCAATAATTTTTTATGCAGTCGGTCTATCAACCTCACGTACGTACAAATCCTTTTTTGAGGAGTAGTGTTTTTTTTTAAATAACTTTGTTTCATCTATTATTTTAACTTAGATTGTATGTGTTCATTATGTAGCAGACCTGTTAGTGTTCCGCTGAAGTCATGTTATCAACATTATTCTCGTCTAGCATGCAGCAAGTCTCTGGGTTGAGCCACGTTGGGTGCTCTGTTGTCTCTTTTTTCAACTAGTTGTTTCAAATGAGTCTCTGATTTCAAATGTTGGGCTAATTAGTGGTAGTTATCTGAACTTTCTTTCATTCAATCACAAGTCCAGGGAAGTTTCCCCTTGAATAACCCCGAAAGGTTTTCCCTTTTGACACATGAATTACTCTGATCTGATTAGTTCATATCTTATTCAAACAATGCTCCGACACAGAATAGCCTTCGTATTGCTTTTGCATCATCAGAAAATATTCAATATAACCCATTTATTATGGTGCCAAAAGAGATATTTAGAGTAAATATCATATATGCAGTAATATATTAGACAATACATTTTCTTTCCCATTAAATTGCACTAAATATTAAAGAAAAAAGTAATTTTACATTAGAAAACTTATTAGGTGTTTATCAATGGTAGGAATCAAAGAACAATTACATGACCCAAGTACATAACTGTCTTTGTATGAAGATAATCCTGTAAAAATAACACCAGAAACTGCTTTGTAGAATATTTTGAATTGACCAGATATTTTTGTTTGAATATTGACAACAACTGAAAAGGGGTGATTTTCATTAATATAAGATGCTACATTTTGATACTGTCAATATTTTAAAACGATTTTCTTAGCAAGTTAATTTTCACCAGTAAAAAAATATAGCAATACCTTAACTGATGCATATTTTGGGGAGTCATCGAGGTTAGATGTTGGAAATAGTTCACTCGGGATATGATATGAAATGCACAAAAGATGCGAATCTTGAAAACCTCAAAATTGTCATTTCTTTTGGGGAAAATGTATACTGTCTAATTTCTCCGTCAAAAATTTCAACTTAATATTGCTCAGTTTTTAACTAGCCCAATTCTATAAATATATAAAAAGGACTGGCCAAAAATACCTGTGGCTGTGCGTATGTTCCAAGAAACAAGCTCTGTAGTCCATTTCCAAAATTTAGTGGCGAACGCTGATATAGAACTTCAAGCTAATAATTTTCTTTAATATGAGTTTCAGAAGTTTTGTCTCCAAATTGGGGACATCTTGACAAAGAGTTAATTAGTGTCCATGTTAGAGTTTCAAGTGATGTTGCATATTACACTTGAACAGATACTAGGCCCTAGTGAGAATTAAGAGTAGGGTGTTATACCCTTCACGGCTTGTTACTTTCAAGTATCCATATGTTTACAAGGTTAATGAAAGTATAGCATTTGGTAGAAAAAAAAATCGGATTTTTTCTCCCCCATTTCTCCACGTTTTGGAATGTCTGTCTGTGGTCAGCATAACTCCCGAGCAAATTGACCTAAAATGTTCAAATTTTGCGTGCGGGTTAGTTGTGATCATGGAACCTACCAGTAATGTTTTCGTCAAAATCGTACAAGCACATAAGGTTAAAATCATGAAAAATTCATGGTTTTCAGCAATTGCTAAGAAACGGCTCGAACGATTTTGATTAAAATCTATGTGCTAATGCTTGTTAAAGTGTACTAATCGTCCCCATCTTCGAAATTCCAATAGAAATGAGGTAAAAGGGTAAATAGTTGAAAAACATGTGCCGTTTACACAGAGCTCTCTGCCTTTGAGCATCGTTCATCAACGATTGATTTTTTTCGGTTCCACGCACAAGAAAGGACAATGTAATGTCCATCGAATTACATCGCCGATTTCGCCATCTTGACGTTTTTTTTGCCCAAGTAGAAACTATTGCCAAAAATATCACCAAATTGGCAATTTCTATATAAATGAGCGAAAATATGAAAACGGTAAATAACACCATACATTTTAATGCAATGACCAATATTATAATGTAATTGAAAGTTGTGCAATGTTCCACATCCCTATTTTTTGTAATGTTATCTAATGTATAAGTGGGATTGTTTTTTATTGAATCGTCAAATTAAACAAAATATATCCCATTATACACCACATTTGATAAAACAAATTCTTAAGTAGACGAGACCGACTTCACTCCTTGTAAAAAAAAAAAAAAAAGAGGAGTTAATCGAGTGCAAGGGTGTACTTGCACCCCACTGGATTTTAAGAATTATGTAGAGAAAAGTGGTGTGATTCACTGGAAATAGAAATATGATGTGTATTAGACCTTGAGGGCGAAAGTAGCTATCGGCTGTATAAAGCTCTTTCTATGTTTTGAGGTATTAACTGAGGATAATGAGGGTTTTTAGAACAAGGTTTGTTCTTTGCCTGTCACCTTTCAAGAGCCTATAGTGTAGAGATAATTTGCATACATATGTTGCATAATTTGCAAACATATGTTGTATAGAGATAATTTGCATACATACGTTGTGATAAATCGATAACGACATTCAAAAACTGTTCAAGGTAGCTCATTCAACCAGATTGCTATTGTACAGAAAGTGTGAGATGAATGTTCTACTTTCGGTTTTATACAAAAATAATGCTGAAAGGCAATCGAGGTAACCCTCTCTTGAAATGTACTAACTATCTATAAGGCGGCCTTCCGCCCCTCACATCGTAAAACCAAAGGTAACCTAATGTTACGACGATTTGAACTCTAGTTTCTTTTGCATTGGAAAAGCATTGTGGGAGTGGCGGATTTAATAAAGTATTAAAGCAATAAATAGTCAATGCTGCCAGGTTCCAGTCACTAAGGGCGATCTCTTGGTGTCGGTAAAACAAATTAAAAAAGATACCCAAACTTAAAAATATTGTATTTTAATGCTTAAAATTAAATTGTACCTTCAATATGCATAATAGCACAAACACAACCTTTGTATTTTCGATGAATTTTTGGCGAAAAAACTCGATAATGGTGCCATTAATAATGTACCCGATAATGGCGCCATCATCAATACGTAAGAAAATGGCAGTTTTGATAACAAAATTGATTTGGGAAAAAAAAAAAAAAAAAAAAAAAAAAAGAAAGAAAAAAAAAAAAAAAAAGCAATCCACTACGACACAAGCTTGTAACTTAAAAACTTGTTAATAGGAAAAAGAGTGGCTTAATATTAGACAATTTAATTTATGGCAATTGATATAATTTTACAATTAATTTAAATTGACAGGCAAGCTTTGTTGAAGGTAGTGAATACAATTCACATTTCATTTTAATAATAAATATTTTCAATACAATTCTAAATAAGTTTGCGCGACAGTGGTCAAATCTCAAAATATTTATTCTATTCTTGTGTACTAATGTTCCATTAAATTAACACTTTAACGCGTTTTTTTTTAAAATATATATATATTTTTTTTCAATTCAATTTTCTCAGCATTTGAACTTATTTTATTCAGCCTGCATTTTAAACCGCATTTAAAGCTTCATTTAAGGTAAAAGTAGAATCAGATATTAAGAACGCGTCAATGGTTTCTATCTTATGTTTCCACACACAAAAAAGAGAAGTTTTTGGTATAAATCTTTTATATGCATTGCCAAATTTTATGTAATTGCACTTAAATAATTGTTATGTACCTAAGAGATTTTGAGTTTAGATCTAGATTTCATAGTGCTAGACCACTGCAAAGAAAACTATTGATTCCGTATCATTGAATAACTTTTCTTGCCCTCAAAACGTAATAAAAAGCATTGTCATCAACAACGAGTCTATCTGACAGCTTTTTACTCGTTTGGATGACAAGTGGGATAATTAGTCCTCCGGAGCACCACCGTGTGTAAAAGCGGCATTTTAGTGACAGACCCCAAAACTTGATAGAATGCATTCTCCTCAGCAACGAATCTATCTACAAAGTTTCGTCTAGATGGATTTAGGCAAATAGGTTAATTAACCTAACAAACACACAAAATCAAAGTTAACATTAAGGATTTAAAAAATGATATCTAAATTATTGCGTCCTTTAATAACCTTGCAAAAATCTAACTAGTGCCACTTTTCAAGAAATAAGACAGCTTCACAAAAAAAAGTAGGTGCCTGATAAAAAAAAAAATTCCAAAGGAGAAGAGGTGGGTATTTATAATGAGTTTCGCTGTACAGTTCTGCAAAACTTTGTTCGATTTTTGTATTAGAAAAATTCACGTCGACTGCATTCTCCTCGGCAACGAATCTATAAGAAAAGTTTCAACTAGATGGATGTCGGTGAATAGGTTAATTAACCTTCCAAAGATTTGCCCGGAACAAGCACACAAAATCGAAGTTAACGTAAGGGATTTAAAAAATTATATCTAAGTTATTACGTCCTTCTAATAACGTTTCAAAAATCTAAAGAGTGCCACTTTGCAAGAAATAAAACAGCTTCACAAAAAAAAAAGTAGGTGTCTTGATAAAAAAAAAATTCCAAAGGAGAAGGGGTGGGTATTTATAATGAGTTGCACTGTACAGTTCTGCAAAACTTTTGATTTTTGTACTAGAAAAGTTCAAGGTAGACTGTAATGAGACACAATGAGTAGTTCTCTTTAGACTGTAATGAGACACATGCAATAATATTATTTTCAACTTAAGAGGAAAAATCAGATAATAAAAATAGAGTTTCATTTCGAAAAATCATTGGAATTCATTCTAGTTGGAACATTTTGAGTTACGAGTATTGTATATTTGAATAATGATTCTTCTTCTAAGCGAACGTGCACAAAAAGAAAAACACCCGTATGGCACTCTACGTTCTCTGCTTTGTACCCCCATTAAAAAAACTAGCAATGGGACTGACTGAACATAAAAAATTTATAAGATGATAAGAACAATTCTTAAAATTCACAGAGAAATTTTTAATCATTCTTGAATTATAATATAATTTAACAAATAACTAATTCAAATATTAAGATAAGTTTTCGGCGAAGTAAAAAAAAAAAAAAAAAAAAAAAAAAAAAAACTTAAGAAGTAATTTTCATAAAAGTTGCGCGAAAATGAATATTTTCAGAATATAATAAAAAGTACACCATTTAGATAGACTTATATATTTAAAATTGAAAACTAATAATTAAAAAAAAAATGCCTATTGGTTTGCTTTTAAATAATGAAATTTATTTTATTTCAAAATTATAATTTTATACATTTTTTTAATAAAATAACATTATGTGACAAAAACTTGAATTTGTCACAAATAAAGAAGGAATTAGATACGCATCATAAATAATCGAATGTTTACTGAACTATTTGGGTGAATTTTTATATGTTTGAGAAAAACTTTTTTCCTTCAATTACTAAATGGTGTTTAGTACAAAATGAAAACTACCGACACGAATATTTTAAAAATATATATGCATTTCAAAAAAATATAATTTGTTTGAAAAAGCTGTAACCAATTGTTAGAAAACTCCTCTCCCTTTCATCTGGGCTACATAAGAATAGGTCATGATATGGTAATAAAAGTTAATAATAAAATGGTAGTCGCCAAATTTACATTTACAACAAGCATTTATAGATGTACCCTTCCCCACCATAAAAATTGCCTCAGATCGGCACAGCACTTGAAACAAGGGAGGAACATCGTACAACTTTCAATTATACGATGACATTGGTCATTGCATTAAAATTATATATGGTGTTATTTACCGTTTTCATATTTCCACTCATTTCGTTAAAAATGTCCAGTACGGTGATATTTTTGGCAATAATTTTTACATGGGCAAAGAAAAAAACCCCGCCAAGATGGCGAAATTGGCGATGTAATTCGATAGATATTACATTGTCTTTTCTTGTGCATGAAACAGAAAAAAAAAATCAATTAATGATGGGCGATGCTCAACGGCAGAGAGCTCTGTGATAAAGGCACTCATTTTACAACTTTTTACGCTTTTATCGCATTACTACTGGAATTTTGAAGGTGGACGATCTGAACACCTTAAAAGGCATTAGTACAGAGATTTTAATCAAAATCGTTAGAGTCGTTATTTTTAGAAATTGCTGAAAAACATGATTTATGTGACATGACTTATGCACATGTGCGATTTTAGCGAAACTTAATGGTAGGTTCCATGGTCACCACTAACTCGCACATAAATTTGAACATCGTAGGTCAATTTGTTAGGGAGTAATGCTGACTACGTACACACAGACAAACCTTTTTTCTCGACAACTTTTTTGAAATCGGAATGTTCCAAAACGTGGAGAATTGCGAAAAAAAATTGATTTTTTTATGACTGAATGATATGCTTTCAAGGCCTGACTTGCATCAGTTGGAGCCCAAAGCACATCATGTTTTCGGTGCTCTATAGAAAAATTGTGGAGGAAGCGCCGCAATTGAAAATGTTTGCTGGAAGAATTTTCGTCTTCAGTCTGCAAGTTCATTGATAATTAAGTAATATGGGTTTTCATTGCAATCTTACCGATTGGTTCTTTTCATATTTAAGTAATCGAATGTTATATGTTTATTTTAACGATGCAATTTCTAACAAATTTACTAATTCTTCTGGTGTCCCGCAAGGCTCTAATTTGGGACCCCTGCTTTTTAATTTATTTATCAATGATCTTTGTGATATTTTTAAATTCTGTGATTTTCTTCTGTTTGCTGATGACCTTAAAATGTTTAGATCCATTTGTACCATTGCTGATGCTGAGGAGTTGCAGTTGGATATTGATAGCCTTTATCGTTGGTGTAGCGTTAATAGTTTATTTTTAAATATTGATAAATGCAGTGTTATAAGTTTTACGCGTAAAAAACAAGTTTTTTCTTATCCTTATTATGTCAATAATCAAACTTTAACTCGTTCTGACCATATCAGAGCTCTTGGCGTCATTTTTGATTCTAAACTTGATTTTTCTCTTCATATTGATGATATTATCTTAAAGGCTCATAAGATGTTTGGTTTTCTTAAACGTAATACAAAAGATTTTTCCAATCCTCAGGCTCTTAAAACTCTTTATTTTAGTTTGGTCCGTTCAAATCTTGAATACTGATCACTTATTTGGGACCCTTACTATAATAATAAAATTATAATTCTTGAAAGGGTTCAGACTAAATTTATGCGTTATCTTTATTATAAGGGTAACCATTATAATTCTCATGATCTCTCCACTTCTTTACTCCGCAATTTCTTCAGCATCCCCAGTTTAATATCTAGACGTGAGCTTTCTTGTGTTTCTTTCTTTTACAAAGTCCTTAATAATTTTATTGATTGCATTGAGATCCATAATTCCATTAAATTTGCTGTACCGACCAATACTCGTAGCCAAAATTTATTTATTACTGTTTTTACCAAATATAACTACATTGAAAACTTTTGTTTATATAAATTTTATAGAATTTTTAATTTGATTTCTGATGATTTGGATATTTTTAATGTATCTTTTTCTATGTTCAAGGCTAAATGTCTGCTGGTTTTAAATGTGTAATCTTGTTTTGTTACTATTGTTTGCTTGTTTATAATATACTATTCCTTGTACACTTTAAATGGAATTTTTTTCTGTAGTGCGTTTTATAATAATAACAATAAATAATCATTTTCTAAAGTCTCACAGCAGAAAATCAATTAAAATCGAATTCACTTGAACATTTAGCTCATGTTTTTTCGAGATTAATTGTTTAACGACAGCTGCTTTAAATCAGTTTAAGGTTATAGTTTATTTAAGTTTAAAACGTAATTGAAAATATTAAAAAAGGACACATGGTCCAATTTAACTGCAACAACTTTGAAAATTTTGGGGGCTCCAAGCCTGGGGTTTCTTGGCTTGTGCGGAAATTAGGTTTTGTATACTTTCATTACTCTATGTAAACATATGGATAATTTAAAGTAAAAACAACAAGGAAAATGATTTTAGTAAGCATATACAGCAATTAACCTAGAACTTTCCAACGAAATATAAAGCAACGAGGACTTCCTTGTGAGGCAATACATTATTTGAGTGTTCCACCCAAAGAGCTAACAAATGTCACCTGTTTCTGTGAAGAATAGCATTCAAAGCCAGTCCATCCCTCCAGCTGGTGGTGAAATCTGCTACCTTGACTCCAGGGTAGCCTTCTGTTGTTTGTTGGGCCCACTTTAAAAGAGCTGCCCGGGCACTTACATCTTCCATATTGATGTCTGATATCTGGAAAGAAGACCACATGTTTCAAAAGAGAATCTATCATTGACGATTTCTAAACAGATAAGCATATTAATTAAACAGTGTTATCAGCCAGTTAACCTGTAAAAGAAGTGTAGGTGCTGGCAGGGCTATTTGCAGGGGTATGCAGATTGTATGCAGGGGAATGAAACGTTGTACACATTTATGTTCAAACCTTGATTGTTCGTAGTTGAGATAATTAGATTTCCTACTAAAATGTTAACTAATAATTATGAATTAATTGTATGTCCCAAAGAAATAATTTAAAACCAAAATCATATTTCCTTTACTTTTGAATCTTGCCCCTTTCCTCAACCTTATTTATAACTTTCAAAAGCCAGGAGGGAGCAAGTGCACCTTGGCCTTCCCTGATGAAGCCTATGGAAACAAGTACTTTTACAAAATAGAGAGTATATTTACTAAATAAAGCAACAAGCTTAACAGTTCTCCAATCATGAACTCGATGATTTTTACGTACGTTATCACTTTAGCTTATGTCAATGCTCGGCTAGCTAGCAAGTAAGAAATCTCAGAATCGAGTTTCAATTGAGCTCTATTCTGAGCGAGTAAATATGGTGGCGGAACAGATGGCGATTCAACAAAAAGTGACAGATTTTACATACAAGCCACTAGAAGCCATTGGAAAATGATAAAATTAAAAAAAAAAAAAAAAAAAAAAAAAAAAAAATCACTTTATAAATTCTATACTATTGTTTCTGATTATCTGCATTTTACCAATGCTCATTTAGAAATTATGTGACTGCTCTTTTTGAATTCACAGCTACTTTAGATATACAGCAATTGGCCGTTAGAATTTATCCTGTTGTGTTAAAGATATGAATAATGAATCATCAAACTTGGAATAAAGGAAACAAAGAAATCACTTATCAAGAATTTGTAACATCAATTACAAATTACCTCAAAAATACACATGGATTTTATATTTTAAGAAAGTATTTATTAAGATTTAATCCTGATTCGCAGGCACAGTTCATGAACAAGTTATTTTCAAATTTAAACCTTTTTAACCACGAGGCTATATGGTTTGTACGCTCAACGACCTATTTTTGTGCACAATAACGGCTAAGCAGGCCGGGATGTACTGCTTAAAGTAGATTCCGAACCACAACAAACATCCATGCCTATGCCATGCCATCTAACCCAGTATTCGAACCCGGCACCTTTGGCATGCGAGGCCAGAGCGCTAACCCCACAGCCATCAGGTTGGCGAGCGAGGCTATTTGGTGGCATCTTCAATTTTCAGTCCAAGGGTACTTCATAACTCTTACCAAGAATTAATCCAATAACGTCAAAAGTAATAGGAACTGACACTTTATTTTTTTCTTATAAAATATAACCTCTTATCAGTGACAGATTTCTCGCTTGCCCATGGGCGGCGGCAGGATTATTTGAATGAGGGGGAGAAGACTGTTATATTTTTGTTCCAATCGTTAATTTTTCAGAGATGTTGATTGCATTTCTGTATGAAATATTAATTAATTATCACGCATTAAATTTCTCTTTGGAAATAATTAAAAAAATCACGGAATATATATTTTAAATTCTTTCGTCTGTAGCTTTTACTTGGTAACAAGCGTAACTATTTTAAAGAAAAGACTCAAGCAAGAAAAAGATAGTAAAAAAAACAAGATATATCTTTTACGATTTTCTTATTTTTTTTATGTTTTTTTTATCATACAACTAGTTCTCGTGGTATTCAAGAGACAGTGTTTCAAGCAGAGGAACCAAACAACACAAAGAGTACAATTTTATTTCTTTCAAGTTCCAGAAATAATAAAAAGAAAATAAAACACAAAGGCAGTATAAGAAATGCTTATTGAATTCTAAAAATAGATTTCAAGGTCTCATATCTGATGCCTAATAATTACATAGCAAAATATTTTATTGAAATTGAGAGAAGACAGAGATTGCCCAGTAAGAAGAATAAAAAGAATTGCCCAATAAAAAGAATAAATATTTCATCTTCTATTCAGTCTCAATAGTTCTAGACATCAAGTAGGTGAAAGAATCAGGTTTAAGCAAAAGGAAATACACCAGAGACTTAAAAAGAAATAATAATAAATGTGCACTACAGCACTAAAAACAGTTTCAAAAGTGTATATGTGCTTTTTCTGTGAATGGACACCTTTTTCCCATGACCATAGGGCTTTAGGGGTGCGGAACAAATATGATCTACAAGAATTTTGTGCCAAGGTACGGGCCTATGCTTTTGTCCAAAGAAAACAAAAAACTACCAAGAGCAATAATTTGATAACAATCCCACAAAACCCTAGCAAATCTTTTTTTCCCCCCTTCTTTTTCAAAATGTGTAATATTATCTTATATTATTTATAGAACTGAGCTAAGGTCAAAAGATTGAATATTTTATAGAAGAACCATATGCCTCTATGTCTTGTCAGTGTTTCGAGACATGGCTTAACTTCGGGCTTTAGACGTAACATATACACAAACGTGCCCATGCCCCTGTTAATAAAGTCCAATTAATTTTTTTTTTTTTGTTTACATCTCCAATGCTTTTAGATGAGGAAAACGAATTTTTGACCTGCTTTAATCTGAATTTGTAAATGAACGGATTTTTCTACAAACGCGCTGCGATGTCCGCTTCCTGTACATTCGGCTTTGGTAAAGTCAAATTTAATGTCCATTCTGTAATCAAAAAATTTAATGCATTTTTGAAATTTTCTGTAAATTACCGTAACACAATGTTTTTTTTTTCTCTCTTTAATTTATTAATATATCTTATTCTACCCGTCTATCAAGAGAAAGTCTGGGTGACGGTGGTTGCTATAGCACCAAGAATAGGGGTGTGCATGCAGGAAATTGACTTTGGAACATCTTGCAATAATTCTCATTGCAAAAATCTTCTCTCTTAGTTAAGAAATATGTAAAAAATATTTTAAATGAGATTATTACCACAAAGGTGAAGAAATAAAACAAATATTTATAGATTTTTTTAAGAGGAAGTCCTAGTAAAGATATTTCACTATACTCCTTATGCTACAATATTCTAGCCCAGCGCATTTAGAAACTACTTTGTATAAAACCTTAAAATTTGATGAGTAGGTACGAAAAGGATCACTTAATAAAATGACATGATTTATAAACTCGAAAATAGCGTCTAATATATTTTGTTTTATATTTGAAATCTTTTTGTCAACGCACATGCAGTGGCTCCACCTGGTTTTGTTTTTTACTATTTTAATTTACATTTATAATAGATAGACATTAAATGAAGACAATTTATTTCGCTTCATTAAGTGATATTTTTTGTACCTACTCACCAAATGTCAAGGTTTTATGCAAAGTAGTTTCTAAATGCACTGGGATAGAAGATTGTAACATAGCGAGAATAGGGAATAAGTCTTACTAGGACTTTCTCTTTAAGAAATCTGTAATAAAAATTCCCAACTAGTACGAAAATTGGACAAAATCTCAGAACATTCTGGCTTTGCAGCTAGAGGTCGGCGGTATATCGATATTTCTCCAAAAAAATATCGATATAAAAATATTGATAAAAGTCACCGATATATCGATATTTTCAAACATTTTTAGTTTTTGATGATCGTTTTGTATTTCCATGTGTTTTTTCGATTTTATTTATTCCCTTTTCAAAAACTTCAAAACTAAAGTTTGAACTTGGCTGAGAGACAGTTAAAGCGGCACCAATATTCAATATTTTCCATACACTTAAAAGTTATTGAAAATTTTCTAAATTTTCTTAAAATCACTGCACCAATTAAGCGAAAATATATATATATATATATATATATATATTTTTTTTGTAATAGATCCTTTTCAGTTGAAAAGTAGTCACCTTATAAAAAAGCAATAATGAAAAGTAGAAATTTGCCCCGAAAAACTTTGTTTCTGGCAAAATTAAAAATCAAATAAAAAAAATCATTATCGATATATCGATATTTTTTCTTCTATGCAACGATATAGTATCGATATTTATTTTGATCGATATTTCCGACCTCTATTTGCAACAGGTCGGAAATAGGCCATAATTGGATCTCGTACGCGTTTCCATTTTAATCCAAGAACTTCTGATTGACCGAAATTAGAATTCGCTTCCTTTATCTGTGTCGATTGAAAACAAATTACCGATGCGATGTCGCGGTCAATTAAGTATCAGTCACGTGAAGGAACAGTTGTTTTTGTAGACCCCGCCTTTTAAGGTAGATGCTTTTCTGGTAGAAATAGATGCGCTCCATAGAATGAATCGTAACCTTGATTGGAAAAAGTAAATTAATTCGAATAATATAATATCGCGAAGTTTCTTTTCATGTTTCTCGCTTAGCAGTTCGGATTGGTGTTACTAATGCTAGTCAGGAATATGATAGAGGTCGGCGATATATCGATACGACGATATTTTTATCGATATTTCTAAAAAAATATCGATATTAAAAATATCGATAAAAGTCACCGATATATCGATATTTTCAAACATTTTTAGTTTTTTGATGATCGTTTTGTAGTTCCATGTGTTTTTTCGATTTTATTTATTCCCTTTTCAAAAACTTCAAAACTAATGTTTGAACTTGGTTGAGAGACAGTAAAACGGCACCAATATTCAATATTTTCCATACACTTAAAAACTATTGAAAATTATCAAAATTTTTCTTAAAATCACAGCACCAATTAAGCGAAAATATAACTTTTTTTTTGTAATAGATCCATTTCAGTTGAAAAAGTAGTCACCTTACAAAAAAGCAATCATGAAAAGTAGAAATTTGCCCCGAAAAACTTTGTTTCTGGCAAAATTGAAAATCAAATAAAAAAAATCATGTATCGATATATCGATATTTTTTCTTTGCAACGATATAGTATCGATATTTATTTTGATCGATATTTCCGACCTCTAGAATATGAGGAATGAATAGGCTGGTAGTTTGTATAAGATATTTTCTGGCAAAAGAGCTACTTGGAAGCAAAATTGCTCTGGAACAACTTAAAGAGCAAGACCTGGATCACTGAGAATAGCCGGATGTGAAAGGGGAACGTCGAGGTCATTAAATAGAATACTTCCTCGTACTTCGATGATCGAAGAATAATTTAGTAAATTAATTTTCAAAATTACGTAAGCAAAATGAATTAAGTATAGAAGTTTTGCAACTTTGTTATAGTTTTATGAGAAAAACTTTTTTTAGTGCAAAATGGCCAGGCCGGGAATGAAAACGAGGCTGTTCGTATACTAAGCCGGCACCCTAAAACAGAACTATTTTTAAATTCTTTATATTATGTTCGATTTTATGTGTGTGCGTCGATGGGAGGCAAATCTGCGGAGGCCTAATTAACCCCCTTACCGTCATCTAATCAGTCTGAAACTTGGCAGATAGATTCGATGTCGAAGCATTCTATCAAATTTTGGGGCTGTAACTGACTCTAAAAGGTCGTTTTTAAGGAATATTAATACACCAACTTGCCTTCATCTAATCGCGCTAAAATCGTATTTAACAGACCATTGAAAAAATCTTTCCTGTTGCCAAAGTAGTTTTAATAAATAATAAAATTGTTTGAATCAGAATAAATAAAAGGTATTTCGATCTCAGTGCTTAAATTCACGTTCATTTTTTATAAATAAATTTTGAAACGTAGTTTGCCGCACATTTTGCTGATAGAAATGTTTTTGATAAATTAGATGCTAACACCAAGCGTGCCTTGTTTACAGAATCGGCGCTGTGTTAATGAATATAAAAATTGGCAATGCATATAAAGGATTTATATTAAAAAATTTATTTTTATGGGTTATATCACTAAACAGTTACATATTAAACAGTTAAATAATAAACAAGTTTTTAAAACTATTAATATTATCAAGCAAGGGCGCAGCTAGATAAGTTTTTTGGGAGGAAATTTGAAATTATATGTCAACAAATCCTAACAATCCTTTTTGATATTAATTCTGCATGTTTTTAGTAATCAAGATAGAAGGTACTTTATACGCATGTTTTGACATTTAAACACATTTTAACTAAACATACCACTAAAATAAAATCCTTTGCTTTTTGTGTTCTAATAGCAAACAGAAAAATTTCGGAAGGGGATATATCCCCAAATTCCTCTCCTTAGATACCCGCCAGTCTTTAAGAATAAGATAATTTCACTAAAATAATCATCTGGAAATTATTCATGGCCTTAATATCATATTCATATTCTTAATTTTGTTTCATTTAACAGCAGCATGTCTCAGAGTTAAATGGCGTGAACTTCTCTCATGATTTTTAGATATTTTTCTGACCAAATTTACACTAGCATCCCCATGGATTTTGAAAATTAAAAATAGTGTAGAGGAAAGTGATAAAATCCACAGAAAAGTGAAGTATGATGGGATATTGAATTATTCTTTTTATCATAAAATTAATGAGTAACTATTAATTAACTTTCAGTTAAAAAATCCAATTATCATTCTTGGTTCAACTAAAAAAAATCAAGGTTTAAACTCAAACTTTAGTTGTTTTGCACGTTACTAATCCTTCCGGAATAGGATTGGCCCCAGTTTCATGAGATGGGTAACTTATCATAAAATTAATGGGTAACTATTAATTAACTTTCAGCTAAAAAATCCAATTATCAATCATGGTTCAACTAAAAAAAATCAAGGTTTAAACTCAAACTTTTGTTGTTTTGCTCGATACTAATCCTTCGAGAATAGGATATGCCCCAGATTCATGAGATGTCATGGGCGCAGAGATTCTCTCATTTTTAGCTTTCCTTTTACCAAAACAGACACAAGAAAAAAAAATTCTCTATTTTAAAAAAGTAAATACAAATTTCAAAAATAGATTTTGTATAACTTGTTAATTTGACTGTATATTTTGGTTTTTGAAATAGATACTTGACAAATGACATTAAAATCGCACTTGTAATCTTTTCAGAATAAGACAAAATAGTTTGAAATATATATGCGATTCTCAAATTGGTCCAAACATTAATACAAATTAAAAAAATAATATTTTTTTTAATATATTTTTTATTTGAATGCTGCAGTTTTATTGCAGCCAAAACAGCCCCCCCCCCCATCCCCAGTGTTTCACAATAAACTCTCCTTACCATGGATTCTTTTGTTGATAAACAAGTTCTTGCATATAATCCGCAAGAATAAAATAAAATTAAAATTTGACAATGCATATAATCCTTAATAAGAAATTTGTCCCTGATTATGAACGCGAACTATATGTAACCAACAACGCATCACTCTTTCGCTCCATTGCCCACTAGTTGAAAAAATCGGGCCGAAATTGAGAAACCGCACAAGGGGTGCAGACTCATCGGTTGTTATTATACAGGTGGACACAAAATCAGGAACCCCCTCCTCCCTTCTCCAACACACACTCTCCATCCTTTCCTTTTACGGGCAAAGAAAGCGAAACTAGGTTAAGCTACTTCAATGTTCTATCTTAATGAGAACAGGGAAATGTAAGAAAAAGCATAATTTTTTTTGCTGATTTGCTTCGTTCATTCTTTATATTAGGTAATACACTTTAAGGGGGCCCCGGTACCGAAAATAATAATAAAAAAACTTTAAAAATATTTTTACGTCAAAAATGTATCTTATGTATGAGATACTATTTATATATCTTTGATATAATGTTTTTTTTTTTTAATATTGTGTTTATTTATTTTTAAAAAAATAAAAAAACACAAGAAAAACCCATAATAATTAATGCTTGCGTTTTTTTATATAAGTTAAGGAAAAATAACTTTTTTCAAAGTGAAAGCTTTTGTAATACATAATTATATAAAGAAAATTTTGTCTTCACAGAATTTTGATGGGTGAATTAGAAAAAAATTCTCAAAGGTAAAATATTGAAATTTTTGCTTTTTTTTTATGTTATCTTTTAAGCTAAATATTACACTTTAAATCAGAATTTGAAAAATAAAATTCTGTGAAAACAAAATGTTTAAAACTATATAAATACAATGCTTGAAAACCTTGAATGGCCAATTGTTAATGGTTCAGGAGATATATCGATTTGAATTTGCAACATCTGTGAAAAACACTAGTGCTCGAAAAACGCACTTTAAGCAGACGCTTCAAAGAGTACCGCCCATTAGTGAAGTATAAATAACAGGTAATTTCGTGGCGTTCTAATCACCGGAGGAATAAGATCAAAACATCATTCTCTTCAGGAATGTGTGAACAATTTTTTAAATCAGAAAAAAATTGGGATTTTGACGAAATTTCGGTACTGGACCCCTTAAAAAATTATTAGAGTTTCGATTTCTACAAAGAAATACTAGGGAAACTACTGTTCAAAAGTAATTTACAAGATATATTTTAACCCTTTATTTACTGACGGGATTTATAAGTTGCGTCAGTTTTCTCATGGAACTGTATTAAATTAAACGCTTTGAGATCCATTGGGAATTTGAAATCCACTTCTATGAATATCGTTCTTCAGTAATTGGATGACAGCATAAGCTACGAGGGCAACTACTGTTCAAAAGTAATTTACAAGGTATATTTTAACCTTTTATTTACTGACGGGTCAAGTCGAGTTTTCAGTCGAGTCAGTTTTCTCATGGAACTGTATTACTATAAACGCTTTGAGATCTATTGGGACTTTGAAATCCACTTCTATGAATTTCGCTCTTCAATAATTGGATGACAGCACAAGCTTATTCCTTTTTGGAAGTTTGCTAAAGACAAGTATATAAGACAATGTAAGGCCAAGTTGGATGCCTTGAAGATTGAAAATCGTCTTTGTGTTTGCATATGAAGAGAAATAAGCTTATGTTGTCACCCAACAATTGAAGAACGAACTTCATAGGAGTAGATTTCGAAGTCGTAATGGGTCGCAAAGCGTTTAAATTAATAAAGTACTATGAGAAAACAGACGCGACTTACAAGTCCTGTCATAATATTGTAAATACAGGGTTAAAATACAAGGGCCCCCATTTCTTTTGTTATTTTCTAATTGGTGAGTTTTTAAGCTTATAGATGTTAAATTACTTTGAATTTGCACATCCTATTTGAAAATTTAACTCTTTATGTGCACATAATTTGAGTTGTAAATCCGTTTTCCACTAAAGTATTCATTTAAACTTGACGAATGCTCAATTATACAAAAACAAAAAAAGCAATGAAGAATAATTGATAATAATACTTTTAATTTGTTTCAACACTTCGTAAAATGCAGTCTACTCTTACAATTAAAATTTTAAGGGATTTTGTTGGGTACATTTTAGATTTTATGTGTCTATTATTTATACATTACAATATGGGCTCCAGTTTAAAGGTAGGCTTCCCTTCCCTCGAAGAAGGGAAGAAGGGGACATTGGAGGTCCCCTTCAATCCACTTTTGATGGGGGGGGGGGGGGAATAATGTTGGAATTTTAATCAACTATTCAACAAAAAATATGTACATCATCTGTTGCTGTTGCAGCATAATTATCGTCCAATGAAAAGCCACGGCCGGTCAGAGGTCGATTTAGTCCCAGGACACTTTTAAAGTTCCCGCATATTTTATATCTTTTACATAGAAAATGAATGAAAACACAAAAGAATGCTTGATAGTTGAACATATTATACACGTCCAGTGTAGATTAATGTAATGTTTTTTAAAGAAACTTTCACCCTGATGATCCCTTGAAATACGATTAGTTTGAGTTAAAAGTATAATATATGTCCAATGTACTATTAATATAATTTTCTTAAGAAACTTTCTGATTATCACTTGGAAATATGATTATTTTGACAGTTGATCTGAAACTGAAATAAGAATTTTACTTTTTAATATGCGAAGGCTGTTCGTAAGTTAAATACACCATATAAGTCAAACCTAGGATTTAGATATTTTGGCACATGGATTCATTTCGGCAAATTAAAAATTTAATTTAAAAAAAAGATTCCAATTGGCTATTAACTTAACTGTTGGATAGGATCTATAGATTATATTCTAAATGTTTTTTTTTAACGTTTCTTTAAAAAAAAATTCTTCAAGTACAAAAAATAGAATAAGACCGAACAAAGTTCCATTAGGCAGCATGACTTTCGACAAAAGACTATCTGTCACTCTAATCATTTTAGATTATACACTATACTAAATTAGAGAATATTATACAATGTTTTTGTCCATCTGTTAGACGTTAACATTCCCAAACAAAACTACAAATTCTACAAACACGTGCAATATATGTCAAAAGAAAGGTCTCGTTGAAACGATTGCTTATACGAAATATGAGCCTTAAGTACGAAAATTGAAACCAGAAATAAATTTGCGATTCGTTAAGCCTAAACTATAAATGCCACAAAAAATAGTAATACATCAAACCGAAGGTTGAAGATAATAGGAATTCATTAAATTTAACTGTGAGTGCTTTAAAATTTATTCGGAAGAGTGTTTACGTAGTGATTGTATAGAGGAAGGTGCATATCTTAGGTCCAAATTGAGATATTGGATTTATCAGACAAAACTACAAATTCTACAAACACGCGCAATATATCAAAAGAAAGGTCTCGTTGAAACGATTTTCTATACGAAATATGAACCGGAAGTACGGAAATTGAAAACAGAAATAAATTTGCGATTCGTTAAGCCTAAGCTATAAATGCCACAAACATGTGTAATACAGAAAATAGGAATTCATTAAATTTAACCGTGAATGCTTTAAAATTTATTTGGAAGAGTGTTTACGTAATGATTGTATGGAAGGTTCATATCTTAGATCCAAATTGAGATATCGGATTAGAATTATAGAACTTGGGTATTCTATGAAAAGTTTTCTTACCGAAGTTGTAGCCAAATCCCTCAATTTAGCAATTTCTTTAGTATTCCTTACCCTTAAGTTAAAAAAGGAATACTTACAGAATAATTTGAATATCTATATGTCTGTCTGTTTGAAACACTTTCACGAAAAAAGTGGTAGCTAACTGAACGATTTAAATGAAATTTAGCATATAACTAGTACAAACATATCCGAACATAGGCACATTATAAAATTTAAAAAATATTTAGAATATTTTTTTTTCTTCAAATACAAAATAAAATTTCTTTTCATTAATAAAGTTGAGTTTGGAATCAAATGAAAGCTACAGTTGATATGATTTAAAAAAAAAGTGTTACATGTATTGCCTAAAACAAATTTTTCCACAAAATATCTGCTTAACTGTCAAAAAATACTTCCCCCCCCCCCACTTTTATTTTACTTACATGTAGAATAATTAAAAAAAAAAAATAATAAGTTTGATAAATGACTATGAATAGTGTACGTAATATTATTTGGGTTTAACATTACCTTCAAAGAAATACCTTCAAAGATTCAAAGAAATAAATCGTCGATTTAGAGTTTACTCCAGCTAATCCAACTTTTAAAGAGATCAGAAAAACCTTCTAAAGTGCCTATTCAATATGAACCTAACGTTTTTGCTTATCCAGGGTTCATATAACTTTTGAAAAGTAAACAATAAGTAGTTAATTACCTTTGTAATTACCTTTTGAAGTTTTTTAAGGACTTCTTATAATTTTGTAGCAAGAAAAATTCATTGCTTTCTTACGTATAAATTCAAAACATTACATAATAAGAATCAAATAATATTTTAATAGAATTTTATTTATAGCTTGGGCAATTTTTTTATGTGTAACGAATGTCCATCCACACTTGAAGTAACTATAGAGGTGTGGAACATCGCCCAGTTTTCAATTACATTATTATACAGACGTGGATTGGTGTTATTTGCCGTTTTTATATTTCCATCAATCATTCAGAAAAAATCGCCAGTTTGGCGATATATTTTTTGCGATAATTCGCACGAGCCTTTTTTTTTTATATATATAAAAAAAACGGCGATTTTGGCAGTATAAGTTTCGAAAATTCTTACATTATTCTTTCTTGTAAGTGCAACAGAGAATAAACAGTCATTGATGGGCGATGCTCAAGGTAAGAGAACTTTGTTAAAGGCATTTATTTTTCAAATTTTAACGCCTTTATAGCATTTTGACAGGAATTTAGTGGATGGTGATGTTTAGAACACCTCCAGAAGCATTACAACAACAATTTTGATCGAAATCAACAGCGCGGTTTTTCAGCAAATGCTGAAAACATGATTTTTTCAATGGCCGCTACCTTATGCGCATGCGCATTTTAACATTAACTTTAACGGTAGGTCCCATGGCCAATACTAAACGTTACACCGAATTTGAACATCGTCGGTCAATTCGTTGATCATTTTCGTTGATCACACAGTCGCACATTTTTTAAAAACCACTTTTTGAAGTCAAGATGTTCCATTCAAAACGTGGAGAAATGAAAACAAATCGATTTTTTTTTACCGAAAACAATATTTTCATTACCATATAATTGAAAGTAATAATTAATAGTTTAAAAAACTAAAAAAATACGCTTTTATAGAAAAGTGAACTAAAAAGTAGAAAATAATTTTAAATAAGTTTGAAATAAGAATAGAGTGATTAACAAGAAATATTTATTTTATCGTAAAAAAGCGTGGGGTGCTTTTTAAGATATTTTCAACAATTGACATCAAGCACCCCACGCTTTTTTACGATAAAATAAATATTTCTTGTTAATCACTCTATTCTTATTTCAAACTTATTTAAAATTATTTTCTACTTTTTAGTTCACTTTTCTATAAAAGCGTATTTTTTTAGTTTTTTAAACTATTAATTATTTTCTACTTTTTAGTTCACTTTTCTATAAAAGCGTATTTTTTTAGTTTTTTAAACTATTAATTATTTTCTACTTTTTAGTTTGGTTTTCTATTAAAGCGTGTTTTTTAGTTTTTAAACTATTAATTATTTTTTCTGTAAACTATAATTTTTTTTTAGTTAGTGTATAAAACTCTCCAGTTGTTTCTGTCAATAGTCAAATGCTAGTCTCAAATTTAAGTCATGTGTATGCCTTAGTACACACCGTATTACTTGGCACAAAACACTACCGTGTCTCTGAATATGAAAAATCACTAATCCTGAAGATCCTGGTAAGGATAATGCGACTAAAAAAACACGCTTTGTATAACTGTTGTTCAAACGGCACACCAGGATTCGATTCCGGAGAAGGTTGGTTGGTAGGAATTTAACGGCGCAAGGGCAACACGAGTTAATCCTTGTGATAAAGCGACAAACTTATTGAATTGTCATTGGTCCTTAATAAGTATGCCAAATTTCGAGTTAATCCGACGTTTTGAAGGGGGTCAAAATCATGTTCAAAGATTCCGTTACATACATACATCTGAAGCTAATAAAAGCGTATTAAAAAGAAGTAAAGTCTTCCTGAAAACACTTGGAAGCAACTTGGAAGATTAAACTGCTCCACCAATAAAAGAAGGGTTCAAAGTTGTAGAAGGAATAAATACAAATCCAATTTGGGATGGTAAAAAAAAAAATTACAAGAAAATAAAATCGAAAATTAAGGACCCTAGTTGAAAAATAAGGACTATAATTGTCCTTTTTATAAGGACCTACTAAAAAAATTATATTTCTTAAGGATTTTTAAGGAATATGTGAGCCTTGTTATCACTCCTTCACCACACATTTTCTCTAGTTATCATAAATGCTTTTACTAATCGGAGGGTCTTCTCTGCCTGTTCCCAAATGTACAAAAAGTTATTAGGTACCAAAAGAAGAATTATCATCTTTCACTATAAGCCGACGAAATTCAAACGTTTAACATTCAAGGTTTATAAAACAGGATTACCACTCAAAAAGCAAAGCAAAACTCCCTGACTTTTCCAAACATTTTTTTTTTTTTTTAAATTTCCAGGTTTTATTTCAAGCCGAAGTAAACAAAATTTTTTTGCATACAAGTGCAGTTAAAATTGTAATTTTAGAGAAGGAATAAACAGAAAAAAAAAAAATCGTTATTTTAATAAGCATTATTATCAATTAATCAACATTTTGGCAAAAAAAAAAGCGGAAATCCATTTTTTGCGGAATTGTAAAATGTTTGCGATTTGTGTCATCAAACACTGATGCACTTGTATACAAAGATAAATTGATAAAATGATAGAAGTAGCAAACTGTGCATTTCCCTTTATTTTTCTCAGGGGTGAAAACAGTCAAAATAAAAAGGAAAATATACACGCTGCGTTATTTTAAACTACAAAAATAGCTGAATAAGAATATATTTTTGTACTAATGTGTGTACAGGAAAGTGGCGCAGTTGGAAATTTTTTTTTTAGGGTGTTTTAGGTCAGTTTAGTCTGATAAAGCCCTATAAAGTCCAATAAAATAATAAAATTGTAAAAAAAGTGAAAATTCTTAGAAGGGGAAAAAAAAAAAAAAAAAAAAAAAGAGGAAAAGAGGAAATCGGCGTAAAAGTGAGACTTTCATCCGTTTTTCAGTCAATATGCTTTCAGTGGGTGCTTTTTTTTATGTTGTTACAAGAAAATATCATATGAAATATCAAATTTTCTGACCACAGATGTGCGTTATGAAAAAAATTACTAAACTTCTTGGAAGAAAACTTGAATCTAAAAGAAATTCCCTGACTTTTCCAGAAAATATCACATTTCTTAGTTTTCCCTGACTTTTTTTAGGCATTTTCGTTTTCCCTGACAATTCCAGGTTTTCCCTGTTTTCCAGGTGCGTGGCAACCCTGTAAAAGTATTAGTTAACTTTAAGCAACCACTGCTTTTGTCCAAGTTTCCAAGTATCACCATTTCTAGCCTTTTTAAAACTTCAAAAAAGTTTTGTAAACAATATTGAGGAACATATAAAGTGTTAGTTCCAATAATTAATAGAGACGTTATTTAGAAAATAATCAATGCCAAATGAACCTACTTTTAAATGATTGGAAACATCAGAGTTCAAACTTAAAACCAAGAGCTATTTTCCCATAAGAGCCAAGATGCTAATTTCCCATAGAGCTAGTTTACCATAAGAGCCAAGATGCTAATTTTCCATAGAGCTAGTTTCCAATAAGAGCCAAGATGCTAATTTTCCATAGAGCTAGTTTCCAATAAGAGCCAAGATGCTAATTTTCCATAGTAATTTATGTATTAAAAAAACTCCAAGAGTTTTTCAAACTCTTTATGACCCATTGAAGTTTTGAATTAAATAAATTTGAAAAGTAATCTATGAAGCAAAACATCATTAAAATGAATTTTATCAACCTTTATAAGTACATTTTAATAAAATTTCCCGAACAAACAAAATTTAAAAATCACCCATATAAATTTTTTCAAGAGAACTAAAAATGTCACTGCCTTACTGGAGTAGATTTTAAAATTAGAAAACGCAACATATAAAAAAAAATTAAAAAAGGCGCTTAACAAATTAAAGACTTAAAAACTTAAATTCCCAAATCCCTTTAAGAGTTTGTCCCAAAGTGTGAAGGCAGCTTCCTCACTCTCATTGAATTGTTCAAAAACTTGTGAAGCTATCTCGTTAAATTGTTCAATAAATACCTTTGATTGGGAGCAGATGGTCTTTCGCGAAGAGCTCTGAGTGACGGTTCGCACCTCACGTACACGACGCGAGTGACTCGCCGGTTCCACAGGACTCGAAGACTGCATGACCCAACTCGTAGGGTACCAATCTCGCACTGAACGCCACACAAACTGGCAGAACAACATCGCATGGGAACCCACACAAATCACATGGAGCCGGACTAATCAAGACATTAGCAAAGGCGGCCTAATAAAGGTGCAATACCAATTTCGAATTATTCTAGTATTTGCATTACATATTTGAGAGTCAAGTGAGGAGGCGGGAATAGTTGGATGAAATCTTTATTCAAATATTCATTTTTCTAAAAATTAAGATGGAGTCATTCTAGTATTTTTGCGACATTTTTGATTAGAGGATTTTTCATTGATAGTCAAGTGGGGAGGCGAAAAATGTGGACTGAAATCTTTACCGAAATATTCCCCTTTCTAAAAATTGAGATTGAGTTATTCCAGTACTTGTGCGATATTTTTGATTGAGGGATTTTTCATTGAAAGTCAAGTGGGGAGGCGAAAAATGTGGACTGAAATATTCACTTTCTAAAAATTGAGATGGAGTTATTCTAGTATTTGTGCGATATTTTTAATTGAGGGATTTTTCATTGAAAGTCAAATGGGGTGGCGAAAAATGTGACAGAAATCTTTACTGAAATAATCACCTTTCTAAAAATTGAGATGGAGTTATTCTAGTATTTGTGTAAGTCAAGTGGGGAGGTGGATCATACTGCCTGATATTTTTATTTAAATTGGTTGGATTTTATAAGACTTGGTAATATGTTTCTCAGTAAACTTTTTTTTTGTGTTTGGTTGAAAAAATAATTAATAAAAAAGCTTTAAAAATAATTTTATCTTTTTAACTCGATCAGCATGATTAAAATTTAGCTAAGAAAAGTAGTTTATTTTAATGTTGACTTAATAAAAGAAGCATACTACGAGTTGAAATATTTCATTTCTCAGGAAATCTCTCTGGACAATATATTCCAATCGTACAATCGGTTGGAACTATTTGTCCCAATCGTCTAGGATATTTTAATAATAACAACAACCATATATTGCATGTGGATGAATAGTAAAATTAAATGAAAAGCACCGAATTATTTATTCTTACAGTACAATTTAAGCATGATATGGTGTATAACAGTCTACAAAGTACTCAAGGCCTGATTTCTGCACAAGCCAACAAAGCATAGGTTTAGGGTCCTGAAATATTCAGATTTGTTGTGGTTAAATTGAGGCCTGGGTCCTTTTATAACATTTTCCGTTACGTTCTGAATTAAAGAAACTATAAACTTAAACTAATTTGATGCAGCAGCCGTTATACAGCTAAACATTTAAAAAAAGTTATGAGCTTAATATTTATGTAAATTACATTTTGGTTGATTTTCTGTTGTGTGATTTTGGACTTAAGAAAAAGGTTATCAATAAACTTGCAGACTAAGACGAAAATCCTTCCAACAAACACAATCAATAAATATTGGGGACGCTACTTCCAATATTTTTTTTATAGGGCACAGAAATTATGATGTGTTTCGGGCCCCGAGTGATGTAAGTCAAGCCTTGAAAGTACTCTACTTCGGGAAGTGTATGTCCATTAGGGCCGAAAGAGTTAACGTAACCCACTTGAATAATCCATTTCTAATTAAATAATAATTTTTAAATAATATTGAAAATTACGAGAAAAAAGCGTTATGTTCTGGATAAAAAATTATTTATTTCCTTTAATTTGTCATATTTTTTGTTAAGTGAACCTAATAACTACAAATTCCAATAAATAGTGATCCAGCAAAAGGTAGAAATCCATTCACCATACTACTTGACGCAGCCAAGGGGGTTAGAGATTATCAAGACTTGATAGCATAAAAATGATATTCCCGATTGGTACGCAATGGAAATTCTATTTGATCTTACCTGTAATAGCGATCTAAATAAAAAAATTTCCTTTGATTCATGTCCATTTAATTAAATGGCTTTTGCTAGAATGTATAGGTTAAAATTAGAAAGAATAGAGGAAATTGGGGCAATGGATAAATGGAAAATGATGCACGTAACGCAACATTGTTTTACTTAGTCAAGGGCACCGGTTTGTTAGTGGGATGCTTATCACATACAGAAGACGCAGAGCAGCTAAAGTTTCACTTTAAATATTTATTTTATAAAAATTATATAATTGAGTGACTCACTGAAATATTATTTTACTTTTATCAAACTTATTCGTTTTCAAATTTATCACCCCTTCATTTTCAAACTTATCAACCCTTCATTTTCAAACTTAAACTTATCAACCCTCATTTTCAAACTTATCAGCCCTTCATTTCAAACTTACCAAACCATCATTTTCAAACTTATAAACCCTTCATTTTCAAACTTATCAACCTTTCATTTTTATTTATCAAATGACAGAGGGTTGCAAGTGCATCTTTTTGTCCCTCTCTGGCAGCGCGAGTTGTACTTATTGCTATCATCTGTATTTCAGTTAACCTTTAACTGCTGTAAGCAGTCTGACAGACCGCGAGTCATTTTTTGTGGAATGCTTCCACCCCCTAAAATAGCACATCTTTAACATTTATATAAATTTTTCTGGTTCTATGTTTCTTAAACTTTAAACTGATGTTCACCAATTAGTTTGGCGCAGTATGGACCATGTGTAGCTCTTGCGCCAAAAACCTCAAAACCACCCAACCACAGCAGTTAAAGGTTAAAGAATAGAGAGCCGCAGTTCAGTGGTCTCAAATCTGGTCACTTTTGGAAAAGATATTTAAGAAACCCTATTTAAAGATATCAAATGCATTTCAAATGAAGTGAAAATTCATTTCTAGGTTATACCGAACCACTTTACTTCAGTTTAGTTAAAGAAAGGCGATTAAAATAACTATAGATATTTTTAAATTTTCAAAACTAAAAAAAAAATTAAAATTAAATTCTGTACTTTACTATAGTTACTTAGAAATGATGGGTTTCACTAATTAAAAGAAGAACGCCATCACTCAAGAATATTACATTTAAATAAAAAAAATCGAACAAATTGTTAAGGTCAGTTTGTGTTGTGGAAAAAATAATTTTAGGGTAATTCTCTGGCTGACGCACATGACAGTTTGCGCTCTTTTTTTTACTCGTAAACAAATTAGAATCGCAAAACTATGATGAATATAGTAGCTATATCAGACGATATAAAAGGTTAGTTGACCTAGTTATTATACTTATTTTTTTTAATAAAAATTGCAACCAAGTAATATTATATAAAACAAAAGATTCATCATAGTTTTCATCAAGTAAAACTACTAGGTTCATCACACGTACATGTCCCAAGCGTCAGACAGTAAAAATGTTTACTTCACCTAGTTAAAATAAATGAGTAACTAATAGTATATAAAACAGAAACATTACTAGATTCATCAGAATCTTACAAATTCTGATCTGTTTAAAAGTAGAAATAATATAACCCATAAAAACAAAGTTTTTTTTTTATTATATATAAATCCTGTATATGCATTGCCAATTTTTATATTCATTAACACAGCGCCAGATTCTGTCATCAGCGGGTCCTTGGTGTTTGTATCTAACTTTAAATATTAAAAACATCTCTATCAGCAAAATATGCGCCGAACTACGTTCCAAAATGTATTTATTAAAAATGAATGTGAATTTATGCATTCACGTTCAAATATCTTTTATTTATTCTAATTAAAACAATTTTGGCAACAGGAAAGTTTTTAACAATGATTGGTTAAAAATTTTTCACTTACAGGGTTATTACGCAACGTAACGTTGAGTAGATTGGACTTCACTCCATAATAAATTTAAGCATTCGCGCACAATTATCTTTTATTTATTCTGCTTAAAATAATTTTGGCAACAGGAAAGAGTTTCAATAATGATCGGTTAAATGTGAATTCTTAGTATTCCAAAACGGAAAGTGATCTTTTAGTGCAGCCCCAAAAACTTGATAGAATGCATTGCCATCAAATCTATTTGCCAAGTTTCAACCCGATCAGATGACGGCAAGTAGGTTAATAAGGATTCCGCAGATTTGTCCTGCAGTCACATACACACAAGCACGCATGCACACACAGACAAAATCGAAGTTAATATAAAGGATTTATAAAAGAGTCAAAATGTCCGGTACGTCAGACAGAGAACTTAAAAAATTATTCGTTTCTCAATGATTTTCACAATACTTCATCTTTTTTAATAGTTTTCCTGGTTTCTAGATATCTTCTTTTCTACAGTATTTCTAAGAAAATATCTCCACTAAAATGCCACACATAAATTTTCTTTTCTATGTGTCCTCATGCACTTGAGTTACTCTTTCCATCAAACAGCAAATTTAAATGTAGGAGTTGTTTATTTGAAATATGCGATGTCTGAATTTTAGAAATAATGATTTTGATACCGAAGGCAAAAAAAAAAAAAAAAAAAAAAAAAAAAAAAAAAATCACATGCAATATCTTAGATCCTATTATTTGACTTCCATTAGAATAATCTTGGACATAAGTTTGTTCACGCGACAGATGTTTAAAAAAATGCTAATTAACTGCTACAGTACGTTTTGTAGGCCATGCTTAATTCGCTAAGGTAATATACCTTATAAGTCTACATTTTTTTTTTTTTAATACTCTGAGAAAGCAATCCAGCTCAAGGTTTTTCTCGTGTTGGTAAAACTGTCATAGATGAAAGAACATAGGAACCTTTGTAATTCGTGGAAGATATTTTTTTATATAAGTGCAAATACTGTTTTTCTTTTATAATGGGTCATATGGAATTTCATACACTAATATTACATTAAGAGAAAAATTTAAAATTGTCAATGGCAATCCCATAATATTATTCCATATTTAGACTTAGCACCCAAAAAATGTCGGAATACTAAGTTTCGTAAAATTAACGAATTATTAAAGGATATGGCGATTACAAGAAAATTACCATCGAATGTTAGATGGAAACATCTGTTTTTAATGCATAAATGAAAAAATTATAAATACATTTTATTAATTTTCATTTCAAACGACAGTTTGTTGAAGGTAAAACATAAATAACAAGTAACTTTTGGTATAAACAATTCTTTGTAAATAGTTAATAGTCTTAATAAATAGCCTTTTATAAATAGTCAAGTTGATGTGCTCGGCGTAGCCCGGGCTCAAATAGTTGTTATTCGGTGTTGACAATTTTTAGCGTACTGTACCAGGCTAGGATGTATTGATAGATATCTGTATCCCGGAAAAAAAATGCACTGTGTCCAATTTTTTTGAAATTGAGGTTTTAGCAACATCTTACATAACACTTTCTGCTCTTTCTAGTGGAATGAAGCACTATGTCCTAGGTTAAATAATAACCGATTTAGAAATTTTTGAAAAGCAAGATATTCCATCATAACAAAAGAGAGAAAAGATCGTAACTGTAACATTGCAAGATTTGCTTTTTATGACATAGTGCGCTTTCCTTCCGGGCTACATCTTCTAAACCAAACCAATGGTGCATCCAATTATCACATTAAAAATTTAATTTCTTCCTTACATGAAAGAAACAGAAAGATTTATCAGACATAGTAACATAGTTCCCTTAAAAAAATTCATTTATTTAATTTCTCCTCAATATTTTCCAAACTGTTCTCACAATTCTACTACAATATTATGAAGCTTAGAATGTGACTTTCACTTATTTTAAATTTTCTTACATTCGGTTTTGTTTTTTAATAATGCCCAACGAAAAGTTTCAATCTACCAAGGAAACTGCAAATAACAATTAATGTAGAGTACATGTTTATGTAGCCGTCAATTACTTTATTCTAAAAAGCAGATAACCTTTGTCGAAATGTCAACTACTTTTCATTGTTTTGTATTAAAATATTAACCACTATCTTGTTTCAATTTATTGTTTTAGTTAATTTATAATTTGAAACTAAGTTAATTTACATTCTATAATTTGGGGATTATATCTTGCAAATGTCCATGATTGTACCATTAACCTTCCGTTAGTCGCGTTCTGCTTTCCAACATGGTTAGTCGCGTTGCATCGATGAGTTATTTTCTGGTTTTTTGAAAGCCAAATGAAATTTATTCTAGTTTAAATAGTTAATTGCTACCGATTTAAAATTCTGTGGAGATATACAGTATTAAACAATCTATTTAAATAAAAAATTTATTCAAAATTCGTACGACAAGTAATTCAATAAAAATAAAGGCAGAGGAAAGAGTAGTAGGGATGCACCTGTGAGGTGCGCGCTACTAACGGAAGATTAATTTTGTGGAAAAGGGTGGGGAGAAATTAACTTCAAAAGACAATGTAATCGGCATTGGGGTGGGATATTATAATAAAGTGATAGACTGAACCAACTTAGCTAGGTCTGTAGAATAAGTATCGTGTAGGCTTAGAAGTCAGCTTAATTACTATTTAAAGTCAAAGATTTGTTGTCAAAGTAACGCAATGTTTAAAGTTGTTTATGTGTTTTCTCATTAGCTTTGAAATTTTTTATTACTATATCCAAGTAATTAATTTTGATAGTAACAATAATTTTTTACTGACAACAAATTCGGCATCAGAAAAAAATGTATTTTCAAATTGAAAACGGGCTTTTTTTTTAATGAAAAATTACACGGTAATGAATTATGGGGATAAAATTGTGCGAAAGTATCAATGTGTGTGTTGTGAATCACCATAAACATATAAATCGGACTAATGAAAAAAAATCAAATAATTGCAAATGTGTTTCTCAATCATATAAACTTTTAACAGATATGCACTTCGTAATTTGGTGTTTTCATATAAATGCACCGAATGTTCCGTTGTAAATCAGGCTTTGTCGAAACGAGTAAAGAAAAAGGCGATTAATTTCAAAAACAGCTCAATCTCATAAGTTTTAAAGAAGACACCAAAAAAAAGTTGTACAGCTTTAATGCTTAGTCAATGAGCTTTAATGCTTAGTCAATGAGCTTTAATGCTTAGTCAATGAGTTTGAATACATTTTTAGACTGGACTTGGAATCTCTAAGTCAATTCCGCTTTGCGATGTAGTGTATTGAGAACTTATGAAAATATTAAAAAAAATAAAAAAACCTTTTAAAAATATAGTTTGAGCCTGTTTTGAAACCAATAGCCTCACATTGAAGATAGGGTTAGGCGGGCATTTTACGTGGGTGAGATTTCGACTAATATGAAAGATGGTAACGTCTTTGATCAAGCGTGGCATCAAAAAAACAAACGCCAAATAGTGATCAGAGATCGATTAGACGTTTTAAAAACAGGTTAAGTAGAATCAAATATGAGAAAGTTGACAAAGAGGGGTTAGTTAGAGTATTTATTATCCCAATCTTATACATAAAACACATTTAATTTTTACCCAGGGTATAGCAGACAAATTTTTTCTCGGTTCAGTTCAGCGGGAAGCCAATCCACATTTTAATTTTATCTTTCAAAAAATCTCACAAAGCAGTAATTTTTTTTTACTAAATAATATTTGAGCGCAGTGAAAAATTGGTCGCATTTAGGTTCAAATTGTAATCTCAATGTGGATGAGCGTAAACAAAGCGAGAAAGTGGAAATCGTGAAAAAAACATCTGCACAACCATCTGCCTCCTTCCAATTCGACCTTCACTTGACCTCCGACGGATTCATCTTTAAAAGACAGAAAAACGAAACTTGTGGTAAAATGATTGTGATCAATATGGTCACTTTGCAAGAGTGACCAAACCTAGTATTTCTTTCATTCATATCGAATACTCTCGTATCGATCATTCATATCGAATAATTTCTCGAAAATGCAAATTATTAAATTAATTGCGTGATCTTCTGCTGAGTAATTGAAGCAAAGCTTCAACGTGGCTATAGTAATTATGAATGCGTGGCGTAAGCTATTTTTTAAAACTCCACTTACGCCGACCAAACGGTATAGTGGTTAGCGTGCTGGCTTCTAGACCGCGAGGTTGCGGGTTCGAGTCCCGTGTAGGCATGGGTGTTTGTAAATGTATGTTGGCTTGTCTAATGACGAATGTTTCGGCGCATTATAGCCCTCGTGTTGCTGACGGCGCCAGATAATCTGAATACAACCAACCAACCAAAACTCCACTTACAAAAAATAAGAGATAAAATGTATGAATCTGAAGCATGTATTCATGGAAAGCGATACAGAAGGCAGAAAACATTGCTTTCTCTCCCTAACTTGGGGAGAAATTTTTTTATTACATTTTCGACAATTTTCAAACCACCTACAATTAAAAAAGAAATTCTTTTTCAAAGTGGGTGTGAAAAAGTGGTATCGAAACATATCCTATCAGAGCAGTTACGGTTAAGGACGAATTTGGGTTACTTTAAGATCAGTCGAAATTTATTGAACAAGTGCCCTTGTTAAGAGACTCGTCAACTGCAGAGACTAGACGCTAACAGGAGGATTTCGGCAATTAAAATTAACGGCAATTTACGGCTATTTATTTCTTAAGACAAATCATTTCTTTCTTTTTCACGCATATTCAGGTCATTCAGACCAGTGGTTCTTATATTACAGCTTTTTAAAAGTTGAACTTTAATTATAAACACTATGTACTTGTACAGAACGCAAAAAAAAAAAAAAAAAAAAAAAAAAAAAAAAAAAAAAACATCCGAGCGATGGCTATATCTTGTATTCTAATAGATGAAAAAAACAAAAGTCAAGTACAGTTGTAAAACGTGGAAGATCTTTATTATTTGTATATAGTTTTTGTTATCATGAGGGGTCATCTACATATTAAAACTAAACCAGACTTTAAAAAGTTCAATGGCAACTCCATAATATTATACCATATTTAGATTTATAATCCAAAAACCCCATCTAAATATCAAATTTCATAACTTTCTAATGAGTGGATAATAATTTAAATGATGTCAAAAAATGGCAAATTAATGTTAAAAAGAAAATTTGTTTTTTAGCCATCAATTCTTAAATAGTTAATATATTTTAGCAATTTTTGTTTCAAACGATAGTTTATTTTAAAGGCCGAACATAAATAACATGCAACTTTTGTTTTAAACTTAGTTAAAACAAAAGTTGCAAAAATAAAAATTTAAAAATCTAATAATTAATTATTAATTAATAAAACAAGTTTTAAGTTTTATTAAATAGAAAGATATATATTTTTTGCTTTCATTAGAATTATCATGGTCGAAAACCCCGCCAGAATTTTTTTTATTCCATTTTGACTTTTGGTTCTCAATATTTAATAAAAAATGTAAAAAAAGCTCACTTTAAGGGACTGTGTAATAGATTACGTATTGAAGCGCGCAAAAACGTTAGTTTCTTCCGCGTTTTAAAGAGATTCGCCCTCAAGATAAGCTAAAACATTTTCGCTAATAAGTGAAGTGTTTCTCAACATAATGAACTGAAAATTGGTATCTAGGGTAAACGAAGTATTCCAAATCGAATAAAAATATAAAAAATTGGAGTTCGTATTGAAAATGTTAAAGATAGAGTTAAATTTACTTACTATAGAGCCCCCTAAATAATTTTTTTCCACCAGACATATAGAAAATTGTAAACAAAACATTTTGGTGCAAACCGCAATATTCTACGATAATTCGCAATATTCTACGATAATTGGAACCAAAGTTACAGCTATCGTTCGGATTTTTTTTTTTTTTTTTTTGCGTACTGCACCAGGAATAGAGCATTTGGAATCGTTGTAAACATAAAACACTGCAAGTATAACGCTATAGGTTTAAAATGAAATTCTTTTTTTCATACGTACATGAAATGCCTTTAATATTTTGGGTTTGAAATAGTAATAAGTTCGTGGATCAAACAATTATTTATCAAAGTCAATAGAAGTCAGTAAGTAATGTCAATATTTAATAGGACTGTCTTGTCATTTACTTTACCTAACTAATTTTTTAAATTGCGAAATTTGTTTCATATTACATGTGGGATGGAGAGATAAAATGAGGTTATTGATCTGTTCCTCTTCAATGGTGTCAACTTTCTGTTAGGATTGATTTGATTAGCTAAAGGGTGATCAATTTAAAATAGTGCCCGTTTGTTTTTTGTATTAGTCACATCTCGAATATATTAATTCAGACTTTAAATAGCATAACATATTTAATATGCCGATATTTTATGAGCGGGTATCGTTTGTTTCACTTTCTAAATCGAAAATTCGTTTTTAAAAGATAAATTTGCGAGAAGAACTTTATTGATATCCAACCAATTTGGCTAAGTTGTCTGCTTCTTTCAACATTTTCCTCTTTTTTCATTTAAAAATTTATTTCCTGGACACAATTCAAATTTGATTGCTTGACTGAAGATACAGGACCGTTACTGCGGTTTTCAGCAAGAAGTCACTTCCGCATACGTCAAACCTAACAGTGGAAGTACGTACTAAAGGAATTCTTTGATAACAGTTTTTAAGGAATTCTTTGATAACTGTTTAATTTTAATAGATTTGTGGCCACTAAGGTCACCAGACTTCATACCGTTGGATTTTGTATATGGGTTTATCTCAACGATCAAGTATTCCGCAGAAGTCCTGCAAACATCAACGAATTAAAGCAAATCCTCACTAAAGAAATCTCGTCTTGCAAAATGTGTCAAAAACTTCGTTCGATATGTTAATATTTGCATTCAAAGTGGTGTCGAACATTTGCTGTAAGGGATGATAATGTAAACAAATTTAAATAACGTTTAAAAAAAAAACAAAATCGCAGGTTTAAATAATATTGTGCATATCCATTAATTACTGTTTCACCTTACAAATAAAGTTTGAAACAGTACAAAAGTGTTGGCATTCAACTCCCACACTCAAGTAAGGTTAAAAAAAAAAAAAAAAAAAAGTAGACTTCAGTGTTAGAAAGATTGCCACAACCGTCAGATTTAAGGGTAATACGAAAAACCAACTGGTACTTTTTTAAATTGATCACCCTGTACTATGTTAAGACACGACATCCATTTTTTACATCCATTTACACTTTCATCTATTTAAAATAAAATTTTTGGCCTATAGTCAACCTTTATAACTTACCCCTATAACTGCAAAATGGGAGGTGACAGGGGCTAACAGAGAGGAAGGCCAGAGAGATGCACTTGCATCTCCCTGGCGTTTGAAAATCATAAAGTGGAAGAAAGTAGTAAAATTCACAGGAAGAAAGCGGTAGAAAATGAGTTTTAAATTTGGATAAACAATTAATGCATTACAATTAATATTTCAGTAAGAAATCCAAAAATCATTTTGAAAACAAAGGTTTGAACAAGGCTTTAGCTCTTTTACCCCTCCCCTTTCCCTTACAAGCAATCCTTCCAGCACTATGGGATACTAGAAAAATGTTGTCATTTTGAGTCTAATCTCTCAAAATTCCTTTTTCTTCCATCAGCGATTGCGATCTTGTGTTGTTTTTTTTATCTACAAAAAATAATATTTTAGAAATATATCCAGTTATACAACCTTGGTTATACAACCAATACATCCACATCCATATACGTGGGCATCACACGTGTTTGAAATAAGCGGTTTCTTTTTCAAAGTACTTCCCTTTGTTGTGAAATGTGTTTTCTTCCCTGCATGTGTTCTGGATGTCCACTTCGGAAACAGAATTTACGTGTCCGTTTCAAACACGTCCGCAACAAGCACGAAACCGAAGAATCGCAAAAGTCTCTACTCCCTGTACCGCCCTCTTATTTCTCAAACAGACTAAGTTGTGCCATCCCAAACAATGCGGTCCATTTCCGCCCATGCATTTATTGAAAAGAAAATACAGGTAAGGGAAATAGAGAATTGAATGGGTCACTGTCTATAGCCCAAAAGAGCAGTTTTTTTCTTCCATTTTCCAAACACGGGAAATGATTTGAAAATCCCACAAACAGGTTGCACCCCACGCTTTAGTCTTCTTTTTGAGCTGCCGTGTGCAGTAGGGTGGGCCGAAAAAAGAGAATATTCCTGTATTTAATTCTGATAGTGAAAGAAAGCTGAGTAATCGAACGCAAAAAAACTGACACATATTGGGTAATATCCGATGATTTCTCTTCATGACGTGCAAAGGACCTAATGTTTCGCAAAAAACACGAAATTTACTTAAAAGATCACATTATACAGAGCAAGTGTTTCTACATCCAGCAGTGGGAAATAACTTCCTTTTAGTTAACTTATTATCTTATATCCATGCAGTGCTTAACTTATAATCATGCAGTGCTTAACTTATAATCATGCAGTGCTTAACTTATAATCATGCAGTGCTTAACTTATAATCATGCAGTGCTTAACTTATAATCATGCAGTGCATTTTGTGTTCGCACATAAGTATTTTTAAGTTGGTACATAAGTAAGAGCTTATGAATTTTAGTGAAAAATTACTTTTTACTCTTTTACAAACATGCGTAATGTTGAATTAAAATGTTTATACAGGGCGGCCGCGAAAGAGAAGCCCCGCATTTCAGATTTTTAAATGTAATTCAATATGATCGATTGATGTTTTGAAAATAATTTGGAGATTCTATTACGCTGTACATTGTACAAGGCCATTATTTCCTAGTTTATACAGTGCTAGAAGTGTGGGTAGACGAGGGGGTGACGCGTCCCCCCACTTTTCAAGAAAATACCCATGCGTCCCGCCACATCTAAATTCTCTGAAATCTATCCCCTCACTTTTAAAAATACTCAATCCGTCTGATAACTTCTAAATAAAAATAACATTGCCTTTTTAATTTAGTGATACTGAGAAAAAATGATTTAAAGTTTTCAAATGTAAAAAAATATATATATTTATGGTATATGTATACATACATATCAATGCATTATAAAAATGTATTATACTGCTTTGTATAAAGATATAGGTATTTTTATTAACAAATTCTGTTACACACAGTCAACTTTTAACTTTGGGGGAACTCTCTTTTAAGTTAAATTTCTTTTCCTGTTTCATACAAAGACAAGCTATTAAAATAATTTTTTTCGAGTTCTCGATTAATTTAATTTCATGAAAGTATGCACATTTAGAAGTACTATTTAAATCTAAATAAACAGCTATGTATATAATATTGAATTATTACTTCACTTTATAACTTCCATATAAAAAAAAAAACTAAGTCGCAAAATATTCATTAAAATAACATTAAACTTTGAACTCTCGTTCAATGTTAGTGTTTAGGAAGTATAAATTATTTCCTTACTAGTTAATATTTTTATTATAAGATAGGAAATTATAAAAATTGTCGTTGGGTGAGCGGGGTACACTTATCACCAACTTTTGGGCATCAATCCCACTCCCTCCCCCCACTTCTAATACTGAATTTATAGTCTTATGAGTGGTTTAATATTAATATATTCCACTTTGATCCGAGTACACCATCTTAAAAGCTCTTTATCGATGTCGCAACATTATTTTTTTTCTGGAATGATCTAGAAATCACCACGTGGTCGGAAAGGTGGCTGCAATGTCAGTTCAACCCACGCCCTGTTTAACAAGTCTAAAGAGTTTTAAATTGCGTTGGTTCACCACTATCGGTCAATGGCGTTAACTTTTGATCAGATTTTCAGTCGAATTTTTACTTAAAAGCTATTGAGTTATTCATTTGTCATCTTGATCGCATAAATTTCCAGGGGACTCTGTCTTTCTAATCAAACTAATATACAGATTATTTTTTAGATACTTCCCCTAAACCAGATAGTATTTTTAAATGGTTAATTCTTTATTGATTGTCCACCAATTAAGTAATGTTAAACCTCTTTTTTAAGAATAAACTTATAGGAGGATAATCATCAAATAAAAACCTAACACCAGGTGGTTTCAAAAATATACGATTTATTGTCAGAGTTGTAATGTAAAATAAAAAGGTGGAGACAAGAAGAATAGTATATATTCATAATTTCGAAACTGAAAGTACTATAAGAAATAAAGATAAAAATCAATGTTTATACTTATATTTAAATAAATTTTAAACTATTAAATTACATGAATTTTTACACTAACTTTTTATAAAATTATTTAAATAAACAATTTTAAAATAAAACTATATAATGAAATGATATAATTTTAAATTAAAATTGTTTTTTTGTCAATGAAAAAAATTGCAAATTAAAAAACTGTTTAGTTGAGGGAAGGCCATTTCCCCCTTTAAAAAGGTAATAAAACGTCGTTCCCTTCCACTGCAAGCCTGTTTATTGGCAGATATAGCAACGCTGCATACCTGCATCCAAGAGTCAACCTTTTTATGACATTGCAATTGGATGACGTATCTCCGTATGGAAAACTCATTTTTGAGCTACTTTTTTAGATAGTTTGATGCCACCCAGACTTTAGAAAATAATATTTTAGCATAGGTATACATTTAAAAACTTCTTTTAATATTTTTTGTAAAATGTTTCAGTTAAAATATTTTTTATTAGGCCTTTTTATGAGGATCGCCGAATTTCTTCTGAAATGAGTGACGCTGATTGCCAAACGTAAGAAATGGCCTTAGAATGGAATGTTGACTCGTAAATCATACTTTTAGTACACTTTTGTACTGCTTATAAAAAATTGAGAAAATTATTCACAATTTCATATCTTCTTCTCTTCAAATCGGTATTGAAAGGAAAATAGTGAGAAATTCAAGCAAGACCTGTCAATGAACCAACGCCTATTTCAAATTTTTTTAAAAAAGTAAGTGTTTCATATTATTCATTCTTATGTTAACTAAATCTAAAACAAAGAAAAAAAAAAAAAAAGAAGGAAAAAAAAAAAAAAAACTTGTGCAAGTCTTAGGCAACCCGCAATAAGCTTTTAAGTTTTATCATTTGGCCAATGCCTTCTAAATTTTTTGCCAGAAAGTTAATAAATAAAGTACCAGATATCCATTTATCATTAGTTTTATTAAATTTACAAAGTTTTTTTTTTTTTTTTTTTTTTTAAATTAAAAACATTGTAATTTTTTCCGACAAAAATCGATTTTTTTAAAATTTCTTATTAAAAATGTACATATATTATTTCTTTCAAATATTTTATTTATGCTATGCATGACTTTCATTCTAACTAAAAAAAGATTAAATCTATGAAAGTATGGCTTTTAATAAGCAAATCAAATAATACCACCCAAATGATATTTCTTTGCAGTTGCTTCATACAAAAAAATTCAAATAAAGTTTGTTACTCTAAAAATACAGCTCCAAACCTAGTGAAATATTATTATAGGTTTATCCATGTTACAAATTTTATCATTAGATAAATAATTACCTCAATTTTTTTTTTATTTTAAATCATAAATTCTCATTATGGCCTGTTTTAAAAAATCCACTCTTACACCAAATTTCATACATGCTAACATGTTTTAGGCTCCTGTAGCAGAATTTTCTGAGCTTACTGCTGCAAAGTTATAGATCTCAAAATATACGCCGATCAAACGGTATAGTGGTTAGCATGCTAGCTTCTAGACAGCGAGGTTGCGGGTTCGAGTCCCGTGTAAGGCATGGGTGTTTGTAAATGTAAGTTGGCTTGTCAAATGACGAATGTTTCGGCGCAATATAGCCCTCGTGTTGCTGACGGCGCCAGATAATCTGAAAACAACCAACCTCAAAATCTACTGCAATGAATTAAAATAATTATTATGTAGTAAAGTTATTATTATCATTTTAATTCATAAGAAGTAAAATATACATCACATTAAGATATTTTATTTTCAACTCGAATTAAATTTTTTAATTTAAAACAAGCTAAACTCAAGAGTAATTATTAGTTCTAATTGCCAATTATAATATTGCAACTTTGCAAAAAAGTTAGGAACCTAAAAGATAATTTTAATATAGAACATAGTCTACAATTAGACGAAAGTCAGTGCATTAACTCTCAGCATGCATGGGGGGGGGGGGGGAAATCTTTGCTGGCCTACTTTCCAGAGGGTGATATCTCCAGTGGCGAGATGTAAGCAACCTAGTTCTCAAGACCCCGATGTTTAGTGTCAATAAATGTAGTTTTTTAATGAAAATATAGGTTTTGGTTTTAGGGTAATTTTTTTTAGATTGGATGGATAGAGGAAATTTTTATTATTATTATTCTGTTATATACATGCACTTGAGCGATAGTTCTAAAACCAGCCACTGACTCACTGCACCGAGGAATATTGGCTCTGTACCTAGTGTTTTTGTGCATGATTTAAGTATTGAAGGGAAATATAATTTTACAGCGCAGAGTTCAATTTGATTGACTTGGTGTGTGTGTGCGCCCTGTACAGAAGAATATTCTCTCTGTACTAGGAGTTTCTCTGCACGGTGTAAATATTGAAGGGAAATACAGTTTTACAGCGAATGCGTCAATTTGATTGATTTAGTGAGTTTGCACTGTACCGATAAATATTCGCTCTGTACCTAGTGTTTCTATGCACGGTGTAAATATTGAAGGGAAATACAGTTTTACACCGAATGCGTCAATTTGATTGATTTAGTGAGTTTGCACTGTACCGATAAATATTCGCTCTGTACCTAGTGTTTCTCTGCACGGTGTAAATATTGAAGGGAAATACAGTTTTACAGCGAATGCGTCAATTTGATTGACTTAATATGTTTACACTGTACCGAAAAATATTCGCTCTGTACCTAGCGTTTTTCTGTACGGTATAAATATTAAAAGGAAATGCAGTTTTACAACGAATGTATCGGTTTATTTGATGTGGTGTTACTCTACCGAATACTTCTCTGCAAGGTATAAATGTTGAAAGAAAATATAGTTCTACAGCGAATACATTAATTTGTTCAATATGATTGTGCAAATGTATTTATATTACAGCGAGTCACAACCACAAGGAACATTAAAGTAATCCTTGATATCTTCATTATTAGATATCAAATGAAATGAAATTAAATATGAAAATAGAAACCAAATTGATGTGTTTATGGGAAAATCGTTATTCTGGATTTTACTAAGCCAAGCACTTAATACAAACGTGATTTTTTTTTCTATATTTTGCAAGGAAACAACTGTAAAGATCCGCATATTTAATTTCGAAATGGATCAATTTATGTTCCTGTTAAAATCAGTAGTATCTCGTTGCTATGTTTTTTTTTTTTTTTTTTTTTTTTAATGCTTTTTTTTTTTTTTTTGCAAGGAGACAACTGTAAATCAGGTAGCATTTTGAATTTTGAAATTGATCAATTTATGTTCCAGCTGAAATCAGTAGTATCTCATTGCTATGTTTTAGTGAAAAACATATTTCCGCATAATCTTTTATTGCAAATGAAAATCACTAACAGAAAGTTATTTTTTTTAATCATAGAGCAGAATTGAGGAAGTTTGTATTTTTTGTAGTGTCAAAGTTATGTGACGAAAAAGGTAAAAACTTTAGAAAACAAACTGACATTACTGAAAATATATTGTGGATACTCGCAATTTTAACATCACTGTGCACAGACGAGAATCGTTAACAAATTGAAAAGAACAGAGAGCAGTAGCGAAACTGATAAGTGACGGGTCTGCAAAGACCGGAATGCGAAGGGGAATGAGGGAGGGGGGACGAATACAGCGAGGAATACAAATCAAATTAGAAAAAAATTACACTACCTCTAAACAACAACAATCAGCCTATATTTAGCAAAATTATTTAATCCAATGAAAATAGTAAAAATACTTTAAAATTTGATAAATAAAATAAAAAAATAGACTTCCCAACAATTACTTTTGGAAAAAGTTAAGGCAATGAAACATCTCATAAATTGCAATTCCTTCAATTTTCGGATGGCAACTAATAATAAACAAGGCTATTTTTTTTGGCAACGGTTGCTTTATTGGATGAAAGAGATGTGAAGGTCATTTTGCAATGAAGAGTTAACTTCAAATATCTTTAAAATAATAATAATAAAAAATAATAATAAAAAAAAAAAGTAATGTGTGATGAACTATTAATGCTCTTTATTATTAGTTTAATGAGTAGAAATTATCGAGTATTTATTTTGCCAATTTTTTTGGCCGATTTATTAAGTCTTTAGTGAAGTATTGTTAGTATTTGTTAAGTCTTTGTTATGTGTGAATTTTTTCACTCGCACTTGGCAGCGAAGGATTGATTTTTTGGAGAACGTTTTTTTTTTTTTTTTTTTTTTTCAGAGTATGGTTTGAATTTTTCTCATGCACAGTTTAGTGAAGTATTGTTAGTATTCAAGTGCTACCCCAAAAACAAAAGTGGAAGAACATTTTCCAAAAAGAATTTAGATGGAAAGTTGTATCTAGCATCTTTTGGGATAATAAAAAATGTGAGTACTGATTGAATTGAAAAATACTCTTAGATGATAATTCAAAGCGAGAGTTTGATAACACAATTTTTTTTAATAATTTAACAATATAAAGTTTTGTGTCTGAATATAATGGGCTGTAATGTAAACCGACATAAGCAAGTTTACTAAAATCCAGAAACTAATATATTGACTCAGTTTCACCACGTTATTATTTTATGCACAACAATATTATGGAAAAAAATAACTCTTCGTTTAAATAACAATTTAAAAAAATAAAATAAAATAGAGAGGCTGGGATTTCTTTTGCGGTGAGGCCTAATCAGCATCGTTACGACACTGCTAATGACTTAATATGTATAAAAAAGGAGGAAATAACAACAATTTCCATTTCCCTCCCTATTTCACACTAAAAGAGATGTAAGAAAAAATATTTTTCTCACTCAAAACGCCTACAGACTTTTTCTATCGTTCGGCGAATAAATAAAAAGTTCCAGAAAAGGAGTTTCGGCGTCCGTGATAGGAACACGAAAATGTTTATCTTAAACATTTTTGACAACCAATTTTGGATTAGTTGGTTGGTTTGAACGCTTAACGATCTATTTTTATGCACAATGATGGCTAATGAGACCGAAACCTACAGCTTAACGTGGATTCTGAAGCACAACGAACATTCATGCCTAATCCGGGATTTGAACCCTGTACCTTTGGAAGGCGAGGCCAGAGCGTTAACCCCTCAGCCATCAAATGGGAATTTTTTTTAATTATCTTTAAAACATATTCTATATAAATTTATTTTTAAACGCATTTAAACAGAATAATTAAACACGTTTGAGGCCAGATGCCATGGGAATGGGTGCATTACAGTCGAATAACTTTAAGTCTGTTGATACCGAATATATATATCTTAAAGGGAAATAAATAATATATCGTAGACCTAGAGTGAAAAGGTGATAATTCCAGTTTGCCAAAGGACGAGTAAGAAAATGGATTTAAAGCGTGAAACTCTCAAACATGGGGCGTAAGGGGGGGGGGGGGGTATTAACTGGGAAAACTATTTTTTTTTGTTTTGTTTCTCGAAGGTAAGGAGTGCATCAATGAGGAAAAGCTTTAAAATTTTACCTATGGGTTTGCGTACAAAGAATCTTTTAATCTTTTAAGGGGGCTGGGACTCAAAATTCTAAAATCTTTATTTTTAGAATTATTTTTCTGAAATTTTTTATGCAGTAATGTATGATGCTTTAAAACTTTAAAAACTATTTTAAATTTTCAAATTTTAAAAAGATTTTTTTTTTTAAGTTAAAAAACTTTAAAATTTTGATATGCTTTTTTCAAAAATCACTTCATTTTTGCATAAAACTACTTCTTATAATTCATTTCAAAAATTGTCTACGTGATTTTTTAATAAAGTAATTAGAAAAAATTAAACAAAATATTTTGGGCAAAAACTGTATAAAATCCATAGTATGCTAAGCTCCAAAAACTTTTTTTTTTTAAAGTTAAATAAAAAACATAATTCATGAAGACAAATTAAAGAAATATATATGAAAAATAATTGTGGAAAGTTTCACAGATTTATATCAAGTAATTTTCAAGTTATATCAATTTAAACTCAAAAAAGGGACAAAAGGCCATCACAGAGAAAAACAGTTTCAAAGTTTCAAGATAGCATGTCTGAGATGCAGTTGTCATGTAACAAAAACTTAAATATTTCGAGTTCTACTAAAGATAGAAACAAATTTTGTATGCCATTTTGTTTAAAAATATATGCATTATTTTTTACAATAATGAAACATTTTTTGAGAATTTTACAAATTTTGAGTCCCAGAACCCCTTAACGAGAGAAGCGAGCTGATGCTTGCATAGCAATAAACATTTTATGGAGTGAAGTGAGTCTGGTTCGCGAAGTGTTAAAATCTACGATCTTTACACATTCACGGGTCGCCGCAACGCGGAGCCACGCAGCTAGTGTAAAATAAAGTGACGATATATGGGAGAGTTTAAGCAATACCAAAACTTTTGTGAGACAGCATTTTTTCTGTGAACTCTTTTTAAATTGAGAGCTAGAGTTTTAATGGAGTCAAGTTCAGGAATTTTAGGAAACTGTATAAATAAAGAATTTTTTAAAAACTTTTTTAAGATAATTTAATACAAAACATATTTTTAAATGTTCATTAGTAAACTAGACTAGAAAATACGGATTTCAAAGCAAAGAACTTTGCTTTGGCAAAACTTAACTTGTATATTCAGTATTTTCAAATTATTGTAATTAAACCATGAATAACAAATTCATTAAAAAATCAATAAACTAAAAGAAAACATTTTAAAAGGAACAAAACACTAACGGACCTAATGAAATACTAAAATTAAATAGCTGAACTCTTCTTTCAGTCTTAATCTTGAGGCAAAACACCATAATGCAATAATCTGGGCCTATTAGGTTTTAACTTCCTGGCTGTAATATATTTCTTTATTTCAGGTGGAGTGTCTTTAATTGATCCCACTGCCAATTCACAATATTTGAACTTCTTTTTTATAGTATTGTTTACTAGAAATCGGGGAATCTTAATAGAAAGAATATTTCTTTATTTTGTTTATACTTCACAGAATGAATATCTGTGATCGTTGAATCACTTTTACCATGACCAAGGCGTATACTTTTATAGAATGGATTATCTGTGAATTTCTCGAAGAAATTATGATTCATTAAAAAATCGTAATGACTTGGAGACTTTCTCGCTTCTCTATATATTTCAATATATTCGCGAGAGTTATATATATATTTAAAATTTTAATGCACGTTCAATACTGGAAAGGATGAAGTCTGCTTCCATTTGCGTAAGAGCAGGTTTCAAGAATTTTTTTCTCATGGTTACTATATGTTTGGTCCCTATAATTTAACGCTTATTGATACATTCAAACTAAATCTATAACCGAATTCGATTAATAAATTCGACTTTTTTTAATTAAGATATTATTATATGACTGCTTACGTCTGCCAAAATAAGTTACTTTTCACAGCTAAATAAGCAACATGTCATATTTGAGTAAGTTTACTTGGTTGACACCTGAGTAAGCACCTTATTCTCCACAATTACGCCAGGTCGAACGCAGATAAAAAACTAACTTTATTTTAACGTAGAGAACACTGCATAAAACAATATCGATTCCGTTTGAAGTTAGGTATACTACAGTTAGTTTTCAATAGGTATACTACGGTTCTGTAGCTATTCTTTTTGGTTTTGTAAGTAATAAGTAGTGAACCGCCAACGTATTTAAGATTGCTTAGGAGAATGAATTTTTTTGTAAGTTCATCAGAATTAAAGTTTGTATTCTATTGCTGAGAGATATAATGAAACTTGATGTGGAAAGCAGAACTCATCACGGGTCGTATAGTTGGTTGATTTGGTGATAAATTCAGGGATGAGATTAGAAAAAAAGCAAAAAGACCGAAATAATAGGCGAAAGATGTTTTAAAAATCCAGGAATGAGATTGGTTAGAGAGCAAGGAAAAAAAATCCAAAAATTTGTCAAAAAAGCATGCGGAAGGGACGATATCTACAAAAAAAAAACCTCGCGGAAACGCGAGAGGTACAATATCTAAAGATTCGTCAAAAAAAGCACGTGAAAGGGATGATTTATCAATTTTAAAGATAAAATAAAATTTCTCATATTATATAATAATTACATTTCAAATACTTCGGAAGAAATTAATCCAATAACAGCCGAAGTGTATCCTGGTTTCTAAGCACTTATGAAGTAATCTTCGAGGAAAGGGGAGCGAAGAAGGAAAATCTTTTGCCCAGATATGAGAAAAAGTATACTTTTTACGGAAAACACTGGTTTAGATCGAAAAAAAAGCGGAAACTCAAAACTGGGACAAAAAGGCGGAAAAATCTCATCCTTGCAAATAGCATATTGTGCATCCATCATAGAGTATCCAATAGAACATTTTTAACTTTTAATTTCTATTTATCAACAAATAATGAAAGGAACTGTTTACAACGGATCAACAAATAATGAAAGTTTACAGAGGAGATATACATAGTTAAAACAGTAATACATTTTTATTGCAGTTCAAAATACGACAGGAAAAGAGGGGATGATTGCCATGGTGAGTCGATGCATTCCCCACATAGAGTACCATTTCTTAAAGTTCAAAATTCCCTCTACATAGAGCCCTCTTTCAGAATACAAAATAAAAATTAACTTTAATTTTCAAACAAATAACACAACGTGCAATCATAGGCGCCGCCAGGTAGGTGCATGGGAGTGCACTTGCATCCCCTTGGATTTTGAAAATTAACAATGTGGAAAACTGGAACAATTCAATAGAAATAGATGTTAATAAATTTAATGGAACAGAATAATAGTGCATAACCACTTAAGACTTCCAATTGAAAAATTAAGGTTCAAATAAAAAATATTAACCGCCTTGCACCCTCTTACGAAATTAATTCTACCAGTGGCCATGTGTGCAATTGTAAATAAACTATAATTCAGAAGAGGAGTTCTTGGCTTTTAAATTGGTTTATAATTTATCAAGTTTAATTTTTTATCAAGGGAGAAAAAGGGATCATCAGAAAAAAAACATCATCCAGAAATAATATATAAGAGAATAAGGTACGCTAGAAAATAACTTTTAAGTCAATATATAACAAAATTAATACGATTAAAAAAAATTGTTTAGTTACAGTGTTTGGAAGTGGGACAGCATAGGGATTTTGATATTCAGGACATTATAATGTTGAAATAAAAAGTAAAAAAAAATATTTTTGTGCAGAAATCGAGGATAAAATCAAATATGCGGTGTTGCTTTGGTTGGTTGTATTCAGATTATCTGGCGCCGTCAGCAACACGAGGGCTATAATGCGCCGAAACATTTCGTCATTTAACAAACCAACATACATTTACAAACACCCATGCCTACACGGGACTCGAACCCGCAACCTCGCGGTCTAGAAGCCAGCACGCTAACCACTATACCGTTTGGTCATATGCGGTGTTGCAAACATATTGCAAATATGCAAACAAACGTCATTTTTATTGATTAGTTTCTATGTTAGAATTTCTGAAATTTTCAGCTTTAAATCACTAAAGCTGAAAGTGATTGCCATCTAGTCGCCTAATATCCAATAGGGGACCTTGAAATGTGAAACAGGTGTGTCGCTAAAGAATCGCCCAGACAAGAATGAAGAAGAATGACTATGATATGAATACATTAATATTGTTTTTCAGAGTTGATTTCGTTTTTAAATCCTGGCACCAGGGAATAGACTGCAGATTTTTTTTATGAATGAGTCACTGACTAGAATTACTCATATAATTATGCGTTCTCCGTTTTATGTAATTTAGTCGAGATGTTAAGTTCTTAACTCTTCAAATGTGCTAAATCAGTATACAGAGTTCAACTTTCAAAGAGATGTAAAAAAAAAAAAAAAAATGGTCAGAAGGACTTGAGATTTGACCTGAATATACAAAAAAATGAAAATGGTAAAGCATAACAAAAAATGGTTTGAAATACGTTTTTTTTATTCTAATGACATACCATTTACCCGTTCTTCACGTACATTCAGGTAAAATTTCATGTCATTCTGACCAATGTGACATATATTACAGCTTTTTAAATGTTGAATTTTAAGCATAATCACCTTGAATGTTCTTTAAATGGAAAATATTACTCATTGTAGATAATATGTTACAGTGAACAGTCGGTTGGTTGGTTGTATTCAGATTATCTGGCGCCGTCAGCAACACGAGGGCTATAATGCGCCGAAACATTTCGTCATTAGACAAGCCAACATACATTTACAAACACCCATGCCAACACGGGACTCGAACCCGCAACCTCGCGGTCCAGAAGCTAGCACGCTAACCACTATACCGTTTGGTCGGCCAGTGAACAGTCGGAGAAGGGTAAACTGCAAAATTAAGATAATTTCTTCACCCAGTTAGCTAAAATTTAATAATATAACTGATAAAAAAAGTTATTAATATAAATCCTTTATATGCATTACCAATTTTTATATTCATTAGCACAGCGCAGATTCCGTAATTAGCGCGTTCTAATTTTAAATATCGAAACATTTCTATCAACAAAATGTACGGCAAGCTACGTTTCAAAATTTATTCATTAAAAATGAACGCAAATTTATCCACTCAATTCCAAATATCATTTATTTATTCTGATAAAAACAATTTTATTAGTATGTATTTATTAAAAAACATTTTAGCAACAGGAAAGAGTTTCTTCAACGGTCGGTTAAATACTATTTTAGCGCGATTGAATGAAAGCAAGTTGGTTTATTAGTAGTCCGTAAAAGCGACCTTTTAGTGACAGTTACAGCTCCAAAATTTAATAGAATGCATTGTCATCGACATCGAATTTATCTGCCAAGTTTCAGACCGATTGGATGAGGGAAAGGGGATTAATTAAGCCTCCGCAGATTTGCCCGCCACCGACAAACATACCCAGCCAGCCAGCCAACCACCCACCCACTTACGTATATACATACAAAATCGAAGTTAATATAAAGGATTTAAAAAGTGGGTGTTAAAGACAAGAGGAGGGGCAACTACCCACTCTTGTCCCTCCTACTCGCCTCCACTGGTTATTAGAATCTGTCTTCATTTTCATAAGAGAATATTTGGGCACACTAAATGTTCGCTTTCTTGAAAAAGAATAACGCTTTCCTTTTTCCCCCTCTTGCATAATGCAATCAGATGTGAGTGTCCCTATGGATGACGTCATGGTGAAAAATGTATAAAAAAATTCCTTCATTTAACTAATTTTCTGTACGCACAGATAATAGAATTTTAACCAAAAGTTTTGTGTTTGTGAGTTATATAACTCATTTTGATTTTGAAAAATATAAAAAATGTATTCATTTGTAATTTTCTTTTGTTAATTTAAAATTTATTTGCTACTGTGATAGAACATTTTTATGGCAATTTAAAGTTTCCGTATCCGTTTAAATTAAGTTACGCACAATGCACAGTAAAAATAATTTAATTTAAAATGTTTAACGGCAATGTTCAATATAACTTTGTTATTATACGACTTAGATTTTCACTAATTTTAGTTGCGATTTTTTTTTTTTTTTTTTAAGATGTAGATGAACGGCAAACGCACCACTTTAAAGTTGAATTACAAACTTGTTAAGGTTCTTCGACAGCCATTTATTTGTAACGCTAACCTCTACAAATATTGGGACTTTCTAAATGTTAAGATTTGCAATTTATTTTACTTCAAAAATGGAATTAAAATTAATATTCAGAAAAAAGACTTTGCTATAAATGTTTTCAATGTAGCAATAATTTAGTTCATTGAACTTCATATCATAACGTCATCCAGTTTGTAAAAAATATAATGCAAAGCAATCGAGTCAAGTAGTTTATATCCAAATAAGTTGAACAATAAGCATCGATGATTTTAGATGCTCACTAAATTAAAGAACCCCCAAACGCAACAATTTTAACTCCTCACTAAATTACCGAACCCCCCAAACGAAACGGTGAGAAAGGTAGTTCGAAAATCCAAACATGGCCTTGTATTTGAGTGGGCTAAACAGGAATGTTGAATGGGCGGACGACCTTCTGTCTTCCTATTCCTTATATGGAGACGAAAGAGAACACCTTTTTTTACTCTATCCATTCTTTGGATGAACATGAAGTAAATTTATTCCATTCATACATTTCACAGAATATTCTTGGGTGGGACAATTCATGCGAGTAAAACATAATTGTGGTATTAGACAAAGATATATATCGCCATTAAAACTTATTTTTTTCTCAAGTAATTGACCTACATCGAGTGGTTTTGTAAGTTGCGACCCACTGTCTAATCTGTTAAATTTTAATACAAATAACAATTACGTTTGTGCTAAATGCAAAACAAAAAAGTATTTGAGTTAAATATCAAAACAAAAAATTATATTTTATTCATCATCAAAATCGATTTCATGCATCGATAATCAGCCCCACTAAAGTTACAGGTGCAAACTTGCGGCATTAGTGAAATTGACCATATGTTCCCAAATATTTCGCCCACCTGGAAAGGAATACTACTTCGATTTTGTCGAATAGGAGTATCTTTGTGTGGGTGACACTGATACATGTACGGTCTAGAATAATTTTTTTTCTAAAGTAACCGCTAATCTTTTATTCATATTTAACATTGGGACAGACAGTCATTAGCAATTTTTTGCAGACAAATTTATCACAGTATACAGTAACTCCCAAAAGTCTTCGTAAACTTACTAATTTCAATCAAATACTACATTATCCGTCTTAAATATTAATATTTCAGAATAAGATTTTTTAATAATATATCTAATTGCATCCTTAATAAAACTACATAAAATATTTTTAATACATAGTAAAACTTTTTTTTAGAAAAGTTATTAACGTAAAAGTAACACAAAAAATATCTCCTAAAAGTCTTCGTACATTTAAATTTTTTTTACATATTGGTATTTATCGTAATATTTTGGAAAACTAGTAATTCGAAGGATATCTTTTAGCATTAAGAACAACTTTTATGCATCTGAGCATAAATTTTAATAATTTTTTTTTCTGTAATTTCAGCATCAATGTTCCTTCATTCTTCGATCATTACTGTTTTTAGTAGGCTTTTCATTTTCATGTCGCGTTTTCTTACTTTGGCCTCCAATTCTCTTCAAATCTGTTCTTTTGAGTTCAAATCTGTCAATTAAGCTGGCATTTTTAGATTTTGTGGGCAATTATAGAGGCACAGGAGGCGATCATTGAATGATATGTGTTCGTATCATTATCATTATAAAAATTAAGTTATTTGTAAAATCCAAATTTTAGGCTGACAAATTTAATTTATCATTCCAAATATTCAAATCGAGTTCATGAGTTCAATATTCTCTCACTAAACACCAATTTACCAAGTCCTAATACTGACAAGCACTCATCCACAAGGACACTTCCAACTTCAGGCTTAACTGTTCCCACAAAGTTCTTGGGATTAAATTCATCATTTTTTCTTCTCCGCACAATAATGCGGCTATCGAAACCAAAAATGCTAAATTTAATTTTATCTTCAAATAAGACAATATTCCAAAACGTTTCCGACTTATTTATCATTGCCTTTGTACAGAAAATGCAAAACTTTATATTTTTAGCATTTACGATTTTTTTTCTTCTGGCAGAACACCCGTGTAGTCCAGCTGATCTGACAACTTTTCAAACAGTTTCAAGTGAAATTGAAGTTAAAATGTGTTCCCTAAATTCTGAAGAAACTTTTACAGCATACAAACGTGGATTTTTCTCAAATTTTCTAACAATAAATCCCTTTTCAAGTTCAGATTAACGGTTTGGGCAATCTCTTGACTGGTTTTGGATACTATTTTCTTGTTTAAAACGTTTTATTATATACTAAACAGTTAAATGGAATAAATTTAATATATTAACCATATATAGAATACATTGAGCAGTATTATGATGAAATATGATAAATTTTAGACTGCTGTTTGTTGATTCTTTACAGCTACGAGCTATTTTAAATAATAAATAGAGAAGGCAAATATTACAGGCAATCGATTTTTTAAATCTCGCCACAAAGCAAAAAAAAAAAAAAAAAAAAAAATTATTAATGAAATTGTCAGAATATTCTATGGAGTACAAACACTTTTGTGGTATTTTTTTTCTCTTGATCTATGAATAGATATTTTTATAAAAAAAAACCCGATTAATTACTTCTTTTAAAAATGCTAGATTTAATTCAGAATTAAATAAGCATTTTACAAAAAAATATTGAAGTTAATATTCAAGTTCAATTCCAAACAACGGCACTTTTTCTACAACTTTTTAAAGTGTACGAAGACTTTTGGGAGCCACTGTATACTTTTTTTATTTTCTAAGCACTGAATTATTTTTTTTCTTTCAATTATAGCTCAAACAGTGCAATTCGTAACGTATCCCAACTACGCCACACGTATGTTATCCAGGGAAACAAATTTTTTGCTTAATTGTGTAAAAATAAACTCTTAAGGCAGCTAAGAAAGCGAGCTCACTTTTTGAAAAGATGATATAAGTATTTCCAAGCATTTATAACAAATTGGCATTGCGCTAAAAAAAAAAAAAAAAAAAAAAAAACTTAATACGGTGCAGCTCCTATTATGAGTTCTCCAGAAAAGTATTACTTATAGATTTTTGACTACTCTCAACAGTGCAGATGATTGGAAGATTATGGGATCGAGCCAAAGCACTGCTGTAACACTGCCGCGTAGAATTAATGGTGACTGTCGCGCATTAAATACGTCAAGTTCTCAATATTCTCTCATTGGTGTGACGCGACGTGGATGCTGGCTCAGGTGTAGGCGATGATTACAAAGCGTAATTATATAGTTGTTACAAGGTTACTTCGGAGTAATAGCCAGCATGAAGCCCTTGTGCTGGAAAACTCTAAACAGCTTATAAGCAGTCTAGAGTTTTCAGGTTTTCGGTATTTTGGTGCAGCAAGGTCCTTGTTTTTGGATCGCATAAAATTCAGTAAGATAACGTAAAAAATAGACTAAGCTAACTTAATCTAAACTTCAAAATTTTTGTTCAAAAACTTTTTTTAGCTCTATTTCTGTAGAAAAAATGCAAAACGCTGATATTGTACTTCAGTTTCTAAAAGGGAGGTGGGGGGGGGGGGGGGAAGGAGGTGTCTATCCTTCTTTCAGCTGTTTCCCATTCCATTTCCGTCCAGTGTTTTTGTATCTAGCAAAAATATACTAAGCCCCGCTTTAGCTTGGCATAGGAACACTAATTCCATACACTGTCTGTTAGGGGAGTTAAGAAGTTATATTAATAACAAGGGATATGAGTATACAGTTAAGGTTCATATTCTGGGTAATATCGTCCTTTGAAAAATATAGTATTGTACGTTCCTCTGTGTTTTTGCATCATTCAAATAATAATAGTCTCTTTTTGGGCGATCAAACAATATATAAAAATTACCAATCTGTTACTGAATTCTTGATTCATAGCTGCTCAAATTTTGCTACATTTTTGGTAAACTATGTTTTTTTTAAAAGAAATGTACTAAAAAAGAAACATTCACCTGTAGTTAGCAATTGAAAGCTTTTCCGTGTGGTTTAAAAATCCATGCTATATTATGTAAATATTTCAAAGAACAAAGTTTATTATCTCAAAATTATAGAATGATGTTTATTAGTTATTCTGTTGCAGCAGTTCCACTTTCATTCTATAAAACACGTCTGTACAATTAATTTCGTTTCCCTCAGCTTGGTTTCCGGTCAGTAGGCAATGAAGCTGCACACATTATCCTGGACTCCTGTACTTGTGAAGTAACATTGAACCAGTTTAACTCCTGCAACAAGCCGTTCTAAAATAAGTCTTGACTGCAACAAGCCATTCTGTAACATCAGTGACAATTTGTCTCATTTTGTCCAGAGCTTTGTTTGAATACAACACAATATTTTCAGTAAAAAAAAAACTCATCACTATTATCATCGCCATTCTTAATTCGTTGGGCGACTAACACCTCATAATCGCTGAACTTTACCAGCCAATACCACTTTTGGGTCATCTGGGTTGTGCTCAACAAAGTCGATTTCCATGAAAGCGCTAAACTTTACACCTGTCAATTTAGGTGCTCTTGTCATTTTTTCAATCCGGATGGAATGCTTGTATGTTGTGTGAATGAAGAGCAGTTCGGCAAAAAACCTGCTTGTTGATAAACATGCCTCAGGCATTTTGCGTGTTGGTTGAGATTACTATGTAATTGTGGATTTTGGAATCTTATGGTTTTTTTTCGAGTTTTACATCTGTTATTTGCTTATGAATAATTTGTAATGTCTGGTAAGAGAGAAATTTTGATGATGAATTAATTTCAGCACATGGTAAGTATTTAGAAATTGACAAGAGTAGTACTATTTCAACTGATACAGAAAGTAATGAAAATCTAAGCACAAATTCGAATTAATATTGTTTCCAGAAATATTCATTCATATAAAAATTTATGTGTAAATTAACTTATAACTTTACTTTGTATCTTTTTCTACAATTTTGGGTGACAATTTAACTGTTTTGTGTTTCCTCTAGAAATAATAGTGCATTGAAAAATTATGGCAAAATTATTCTTTTAAAATTTTATTGCAAATATTTGAAACCCTACTAAGCTAATAATCCTCAGTTTATGTGGTAGACCCCATCAAATCCTTGAAGAATTATAGGATTTGATAGCATTTAATCCAGACGTGGGAATTGACATTATAAATTGGTTTTCTTACTTTGAAACTAAAACTTGTCAAATAAAATTTCCTGAAGACAACTGAACGCGGAACATAAATGATTATTCGTAGGAAACTGCTTTGTATGAGTATGTAAACCATTGCCTCCATATTAACCAATGGCCCCAATTGTAAGAAATTCTCTTAGAAAATGTCCTCCAATCAAACATGTTTTGGTAAATTTTCACAAAAAACATTGGAAGATGAAGGCGATCTGTTAAAATATGTTCATTACAAAGTATAGGGTGAGATTAAAGTCACGTACATCAAAATTTATTTTCCCATAAAAACACCAATTTAAGAATTTAAATTCAAGTAAATTTTTACAGAAATTAGTTGAAAAGTTGGCTTTTATTTTTAACAGACAAACCTTTAAGTGTTACAATAAATGCCCGAAATGACGTCAGCATTCACAAATGCAAAGCATGTTCGTTTTATCAGATTTCGGGAGATTCTACAGAGTATGGCAATATTGATTTTAGATATGGCTGTTGTGATGCTTCTTTTCAGCTCTGCAATATTGTGTAGGCTATTTGGCGAAAGCAGAAACTTCGTTTCAACTTCTCAGTTTTTCATTGTTTATCATGGAAAGCCTACCGGTTCTTTTCTTGACAGCTACTGGTCCAGTTATCTTGAAACGGTGAACTAATTGTGTCCCTGTTGAATTTTTGAGTTCTGGATCAGGATATTTCTTGTGATACTCTTTAATGACGTACAAATATGACTTTCTAATAATATAACACTCCAACATATATATTTGATTTTCCTGGTAAAACAAAATGCTGCCACCTTGAACAATAAACACTTCACACATGAAATTTCTGAGCACAAGATCAGTGATACCAATTGAAATACATTTGAAACCATCTACATTGTTATCTACCAGGAGGATATTGAAACTCAATGCATTTTCACTGAATTAAGGCAAATTAAACTTTAAGGTGCACAACTTTAAATTCACCTTGCAGAATGAGATTGTCAACTTGGATATGAAGTTGGTGTATGACTAAATAATATTTGTTTTTGATTGTATGTTATTTGAATTCATACTTTCAATAATGAATGTTTTTTGGGTTAGTCAGAATGTACAAAATTAAAAAATAGAATGCAACTTGAAAACATTATTATAGTGTAGTTATTTTATGCTTTTTTTTGTAATATTAAAATGGAGAATAATTTTTTTTTATGTTTTTAGGAAAACTAACTAAAAGTTTAAAAAGTTCACTACCCACCTCCCTTTTTCACAGTCACTGATGTGTGCTGTCAAAAAAATTCAACTTAAGCATGGGGATTTACTTTTCATTGATTTGCTTTTGAAATGTTGGTAGGTTGCCTTATTTGTAACAAAAAGAGAATTTTATAATGTCTGGGTGATATTGACATGAAATTTTAGAAGCCTGAAAACAGTAGTAACATACTGCATTGTAGTATGCACATTTGTTAGCTTTATTCATGACATTCCGCAAAACATAACAATACAAACTTAGTTTTGAAAAAAGGTGTGTGGTTTTTATAAAAGGTATTAGGCCTCCATTTCTGTTGCAAGTCAAAGAATGCAATTAGTTAGTCTAGTTAAAAGATGATTGGTAGATTAGTCATCAATGTAAATTCCTAAACAAGTACTTATATTAATGACATTTAGGATAAAATAGCATTTTTAAAGTTTTTAATGATTTTATTACAAAAAAATTCTTAATAATAAATTATTCTTTTTGATTGAGCATCAGTGTTATGCAACTTTAGTAATTTGTGAAAAAGGAAATTCCAATGTTAGATTTGTGCTCCAGGTTAAACACTTTATTTTATTTTTTATGATCCATATACTGTAAACATGAGGTTTTGATATGAAGCAAATTGATCCATTAGTTTAGATCAAATTTTCTTTAATTTTTATATCAACTTATTGGACAAGTGAAAATTATTCTTAGGCATGAATGACACATTTTTTACTATTCTTATTCAACAAAATGTTCTCTTTATACTTGACAATATTATTTGGATAAACTACAGTAAAATGATTTTACATTATATATATATTCCTCAGTGGCTTAGTCAGCTAAGGTGTTGGGATCAAGTCAATACCTAGCCACAACATTGGTGTGTAGAATAATAAGTAAAGGTGGCTGCTGCAGGTAAAATCTTTGGAGGCTTCAATATTTTTGATGGTATGGAATATATGCGGAGAGAGTGGTGAAAGTTCAGGTATTGTCAAATGTCTCAAAACTATAAAACTGTCAAAAAACTAACTTTTTAAATTCAATGCCATTGACACAAATTTTTAGTCACATGAAAATATTAAAACACTGCATGTAATGTTTACTCACCTATCAGTACATACCATATACTATAGATACTTCTTTTTATATATGAACAAAACAATTGTCTGTGAAATTATCCTTGCACAAAATTTGATACATTGGTAGGTATAAAATGCTCACGTTGAATCTGCAACCCACATTTTTTAAAACTCCAAAGTGGATTAATGGGGAAGTAAGCATGACTATATTTCAGCTTTTAATCCATGTTCTTACCCCCATAAGCTGAACAATAATGCAGATGTAATAAGCAAATACTACAAATTTAGAGGGGAGAAAACAAGTAGGCTGTACAAAAAGTAGACGCGATTTTGATGACCGATCTGAATGTAAGCTAGCTGTAAAAATTGCAGCCATCAGATGACCACTGACGAAAAATTAATTGAATTAGTAGGTTTTTTCAAAACTGCCATAACCAAATTAGAGGGTTTAACGATTGTCAATGCTATGGAAAAATTTCCATTATTACCGCCACTGACATAAATCTGTCCGGCGATCGTTTGGATAAAGAATGTAATAAATCTCAGACGTAAGTTATTCTGTTGATCTTTAAAACACAGTGTGTGTTTGACTATTAACAGAGATGTGATTGGCCAAAAGGCAAAAAAGAGGAATTCCATAAGTTTCACACGAATTATTCAAAAGGTAAAAATTAAATAGTCAATGTACAGAATAAATAATGAAATTTACAGCCTAAATGAGTTACATTTTTATTTCAAAACATTTGTAAAAGTCAGAAATCCATATGATTTTCAATAAGCTACTTTATAAAATATATTATCAAGTACGCCACAAATTTTTCTTTAACTTTTAAAAGACATTTGCAGCATATATCGAACACATTACTAGCTTTTTGTTTTTCACAGATTTTTTAACATGACTCAATTGCAGTTTAATAGTTTTCTTCAAGCATCAATCTGGAAAAAGTAGTTTCACACATTGGAACATACAGCTTCATTTTGTGTATAAGATTCAGAAGTTAAAGGATTGTTTGAAACCTGGGATATCTATTTTTTAGGTGAGTATTTCTCTGCAACTAACAATTTTAAATAAGAAAATGCAGTAAAATCTGGTAATTGGGACTAATTTCTTTACAAAATTGATCATACAAGATTGATTCTAATCATTCCATATCGATTTAAACCAAGCAATGAAACCGATCCTCACACACACGCTAATCATGAACATAGCGGCTATATAATCAGCGGAAGCATAGGCGAATGACATGAAAATGGCGTCGCAAATCTCAGCAATAGCTGCTGTTAAAACGGCTTAAGCCGAAGTGAAAATTTTCGCTACTCCAAAGTAAATGTCGGCGATAACAGCCATCAAACCAACGCAAATATCAGCATTAGTGACCAATATATCGGTAGAAATCTCTACAATAGAGGTGATTATATTAACGTAACACTCTACAAAATTGACCATCACAACCACGTAAATCTCAGCGACAGCGATACTTGTAGAGACGCAAATCTTCGGAATAGTGGTTATTATATTGGTGTAACATTCGCTGAAAATGAATATCACAAACGTAAATCTCAGCGATAGCTCCCACTGTGTAAATCTTGACAAGAGCAGACTTTAGATTAGCGTAACGTTCAGTGAAACTAATTACCACACACCAATGTAAATAAAAGTGATAGAGGCTGGCAATCAGCAAGAAAAGTGGTAATTACATCAGAGGTTCGGGGAAGTTTGAACGTAGGCAGGTTTCGTGGTTGTCAGGCTTGTAAGCAAGCCCAACAAAATTGTAATGCATATTTGTATTTATCAGGGGAATGATAGAAATTTCAATTAAAAAAGAGCTCAAATCCACGTTTCATCTGAACTGTAGTATGTCCGACAGGTGCAATAGCGTCAGTGACTATTATATTGTTGGAACTCTCAATGAAACTGAAGGTCACGTAGCAATGTAATTTCCAGCGATAGCGCTCATTATAGTCACGGGAATAGTGGCCATTTCATCAGCGTTACACTCAGCCAAATGACCATTGCATACCAATGTAAATAATGACGATAGTGGCTACAACATAAAGATAAATGCGAGAGAAAAGCAGTAATTCCATTAGTGGTTTGGGGAAGTCTGAAGGTATGCAGGTTTAGCGGTTGTCAGAAAATGTCAATCTCCGAGAGACTAATGAAAAAATTGTAGAAAAACGCTGATTTTCTTAGAAATTTGTAAAAAAAAAACCAGACATTTTTTTTTAAAAAGAGGACAAATAAGAGAAATTAAAAAAAGTCGCAAATCTGTATCAATGGAAGGAATCACATCCCTCTATTAAATAAATATTTTTTTAAAAAATGGTCCAAACATTAAAGCAGATATGCTTGTTACCCTTCCTGCTCTTCATTACCTTCTACATTAATCAATATACAGGTGGTCGTAAAAAAACTCTGCCGATATACGGACCTCTAGCGGCCGTTCTGTTCAACAGATCAAGATGAGATTTCAGGTATAGTTATTCAGAGGTATGAGCTCGAGATTCTGTGAATGGCAACAAGATGGCGCTCACGGTTACAGTTACAGAAACTCAAAATTTTCAAATGGTAACATCTACTTTTTCCTATTGCAAAATGCTCAGCGCATGCAAAATCCTTAGAACAGTACATGTATAACAAAAAACGGACGCGTTATTCACACACAAAAAACAGCTCTCTGAACGGTTAACATAAAAACGATTGGGGACAATGAGGTCGCTCACCACATATTCAGCATAGAAAACTGATAAAATTGAATGTGATGGCACCCATATGAACTTTGGTCTCTGTCATATGCAAATTTCCACCATGTGCCCATATCATGTTTTTGTTCGTCGTTCGCAGAGCAATTTTTACTAACTATTTGTAAATGCAAAACATTTCCCTACTAAGTTCAGTAAAATTTCAACCGAGTGGCCTAGTAATTTTGGGAGAATTTTATTTACTTAAGAAATTTAACTCCTCCTTTAACTATATACTATTTTTTTTAAAAAATTACAATGAAATTTATAAAATTGATAAAAGGAATCATTTAACAAAATATGATACAGTCTATATCTTTAAACGAAGACCTTGCCACCCACCAGACCAATTAAAATTAAGTCATGAATAAATATCGATTTCCTTATAAAGAGTAATAATGCTATAGACATTGATTTTTGGCATAACATTAACTGCAGAATTATGTTTGAAATTATTATGGACTAGAATTATATTATTGGTTTTGTTGCCTACAATGGAGACAGTTCAGGTTCTTTAACCGTGATTAAAATAACTTCTTGGCGTCCGAAACGATTTCACAACATTTAATTTCTTCACGAAATGTTGATGACATCACACATGAGTGCTCACACAACAGGTTTATTTTATTTTAGACTAGCATTATATTATTTGTGAAGTTAAGATATCGATTTCAGTAACATAAAATTTGGTATTATATTGAAAATTATATAAAAAAAATATAATTAAAATTTGTTTACACAAAGTGAATATAAGATATAATTTTAAAAATATTATTGAAGATGGTGTAGTTGTCTTCTCTTGAAAATCCTGATTAGTAACGATTGCCATAGGAGAAAAGTTACTCTTGGTGTTTATATTAGTACCAAACTCAAGCTATTTCAGACTAAAAATGTTATATGGTCACTCACACTGTTTTGAAAACAAAATGGTATACTTTTAAAATCATAATATAAAAGTTACGTAATTTTAAATGATATTTTTACTTTTCTCGTAATTTTGTTTGTAAAATCTTTCAATAACATTGTTGGCTCACCTAACAAGGCTATTTTGATGTATCCCAAGCTGATGTCAATAAGTCTGATTTTTCACTACTCTTGGTGGCTTTAAGTCTGATAGCTTAATAAACTTTACTTATGTATCAAAGTCCTTTATGAATGGTTCAGAGAAATTTTCCTTTGGTACTTTACAGCTAAGTAAACATACACTGTGTTTATGACCTGGCTGGTTTTGAGATTCCAATAAACAAATTGCTGATTTGTCTTTACTCAACAGTTGGTCACCTAGGTGGTAGCAGTTGGTTACTTTTTGATGGTGTTACATTTATACTACTTATAAAACTATTTTACCTATTGTTTGCAAAAAGTCTCAAATCAAAATTTTAAACTATAATTTACCTAAAAGTGGTGTAAAAGTGTTGGTCAGAAGACTTTTTAGTAAATTTCTTCAGCAAAAAGAAGTAATATCTATTTTAAAAAAAAAGTAGTAAAAAGGTTCCTTTCAAGCAAAAACAATAAATATTCAATAAAAAACAGCAAATCATATTTTTAATACAAAGTCTGTATGGGTTCAATGGATATACAAATTAAGGCCCCCTTCTATGAAAATGCACAATTTTATTTGCTTAGCACTTGGCTTTTTTTTAACTAATACTTTTTTCTTTTCGTCTTGCGTCACAATACATGAAAAAAATTTGTACATAATTTTCTTGCAAGAATAAAACTAACAGTACAGATTTATTTTCTAGTGAGAAGAAGAAAAAAAAATAATAAAGAAAGTGCAACCAATTTTCTAAAGAAAGTGCAACTACAATAATAGAAAACATATTTCTATTAAATATAATGCTATAATTTTGAGAGAATAAACTTGGTTCTTAAATATCCTTAAAGCAAAATATTTTAGTAAAAAAAGCCAAAATAAAAAACTTTTCATTAGTATCTACTTATAAATTAATGTTCTCGAGAAAATTAAATTTCGAAAACATGAAAGTTTTCATACACAGTAAGGTGATCCTTATATGGGGCTAAAAATGAAATTTCATCCGATTTTAATTCTCATCCCCTCATTTTTTCCCCTTTGACCTATTATGACAGTGTACCAAATTTCATTCCAATAATTTAATATTAACTCATGCAGCAACGAGCCTGAAGTTGTTAAAAAGTTGAAAAAAATTTAAATTTTAAGAAAAAATTAAATTTTTTTGGATTCGATTGCACACATCCGAATTTTTTTCTTTTTGACCAATTTTTACAATGCATTAAGTTTTATTTACAATATGTTAATATTTACCCCTTCTACATTGATATTGAAAAAACTAAAAATGGAAACAGAATTGGCAAAAATGAATGAAAATAGTCTAAAATTTTTATTCCCTTAAATAAAAAAGAAAGATGAAAAATATTGATAGAATTTAAAAAATAAAGGTAATATAACGTTCCAACAAAAAAATGTGGTGTTTTTAGAGATATTTTTGTGTAAATTAGCGTACTGTTTGCATCGATAGTCGCAAAACACACTTTTTTTTTTAATTAAAAGAGACCTATGAATTTTTTTTATTAACTTTAGTCCACTTTTTAGTGTAATTTACTACACAAAGATTTCCTAAAATTTATAATGACATTTTTATAAGAAATATTTTTTTTCCCACAAAATTGGGCGATACATTTAAAAATCCCATTTAAGTTCCTTAAGCAGATTTCAACTTTTGAGTGATACAAACAATAATTTTTAATTTAAAATGATACATATATTTTAAAGACTAATCATATGATGTAGATTTTTACCATTTATAAAAATCTATTTAAGTATTTTATTTATAATAAGATTAAAACTTACAGATATATGTCTCACTTTCAAATCATTTTCTTTATTACAGTTAAATGTCTTATTTTCAAAGCAATCGTAATGTGCATCATAAATAATGTATTTTAAAATATTACATAGATAAAATAACGACCATCTCAAAGCTCAATTGAGTTGGTTATGTTTAAGAAAAAACCCTCTACTATAAACCATTATAGAATAAGATGATTTTAATCAGAGAACTTTCTGAAACAATTGATGCACATGAAAAATCACACGTGAGATTTCCTTTCATTTACCTATAATCTATATCTGAGCTTTGAAAGTGAACTGAATTATTTTAGAACATGAGCGAAAATACCACATACCATGTTATTCTTGTGGTTTGTGGCTTTATTTGGTTTTATTTTTGAGTTAACATTTATCCCTAAATATATTATACAGAATCCAATGAGTTCACAAAAATCCTTTTTAGACTTATTTTCTTTACTCTTGTTCTTTCTAAAAATAAAAAGTGTTTCTTGAAGTTCTATGTTGTTGGAAGCCTCATGTAAATAAGGTTTTGCATCCTGAAAATTCTTCTAATGGATACAGTTCTATTTTATCCTAAGTGTTTAAATGATTGATGTCTGGACTTCTTGTGACTTGAGCTAGTTCATTTTTAGTACCCACTACTTATGTAATGCCTCTACAATGGAAATACGATATTTATTTTCCAGCTAAATGTTCCATGTGAACAGAAAGCAGTCAGTAATAAACACTATGGGAGCACCAAAATATGAAACACTCTCGTGTAAATAATTTGAATAAGACTTTCCCTGATAGTCAGTTTCACCTCTAGTTTGATGTAAATCAAAACTGACGAAAGCTGTTGATTAACATGTAATTTGTTGCCTGTTATCTGGTGATAAACTTTACTAATTAAATAAATGTACTTCTTAAAATACGCACCATATTTTAGACAAAGAATAACAACAACTTCAAATTGAAATCTACTCTGAATAAAATGTAGAAAGTCGAGAGATACTAGATTTCTGCCACTTTCCTTCACCCCACAGAAGTGCACTAAAATTTCATCCCCTTATACCCCTCTCTGAGTGGAGTCATGCTATTCTGCTATATTAATTTTTAGTGTTTGTCAGCTGACCATGTTTATGTAACGTACAAGTGAAATGGTCAGAGACGCAGCGCCATACAGTAAAATGTGGCTTCAGGATGCGAACTTCAAGCTCGTTGCTGCATGGGTAAGTCCCTTTTAGTTTTTTAAAAAATAGCCATAATATTCTTTTTATAGTCAAAGGAAAAAAATTAGGTGGTAAGAATAAAGAAATTTGAAAAATAAAGACCACTCTGCGTAATACAGTAAAATGTGGTTACATGATGCAAACTTCAAGCTAATTGCAGCACAGGTTAATCATTTTTAATTAAAAAAATATTGGTCATAATAATGTATTTATAGCCAAAGGAAAAAAATTGGGGAATGAGAAAAAAGAAAGTTGAAAAATAAGGACCACCCTAATACACAGTAATGAAAAGCAATAAATGAAGCATACCTTATGTCACTTATCCTGTTAACAACACACTGCTAATATAATAAAAGTATTGAGAAATTTTATATTAACATTAGACCTTTTAAAAAATTAAAAAAGTCAGGGACCAAGATTATAAATCCAGGACACCACGGACAGTCCACCGAGTAGAAAATTTTCACAAGTGTTAACTATAGTTACAAAATATAAAAGAGGAGGGAAATCAAGGTAATTTCATATGTTGTTGTTCGTTTTTTGTTTGTAACCCGTTTCTTTAATTCTTTGGAATATCTAAAAATAAGATAATATTTCAACCATTACACTGTTATAGCCAACATTTAGTATTAAATCTAAATGTATTTTTTCTCAATGAGTTGGCACAGGATAAGTTACTGTTATTTTGTTTAGATATATTGCCCAACTCTTGCAAGTTGGCAGAGGGGAAAGCACTAGCAAACTGGTTTAGCGTTGGTCCAGACAGTAGAAAAAGGTCGGAGTCACCATACACCATATCAGACAACTAGCCAGAACCGACCAGTACATATTCTCTTTTGTGTAAGAGGCAAATAATACATGATACAGTGTTTCTTCATTAATGATAAGAACCATACTAAAGCTTAAAACAAACAAAAAACAACATTCTCCCCCAAATATAAATAATAACAAAATATCTTATATGAATATTGCATATACAGCTAGTACACACATATTAATATTCGTATTGAAATTCAAATAAATATATTTATTTAAAGTTTATTTTAAATAAAATAATGTCAATAATCCTTATAAGATTATACAAGATGAAGTTTATTTTAAATAAAATAATGTCAATAATCCTTCTAAGATTATACAAGATTACATAATTGGCAGAGATGTTTAAAAATTCCCTGTTTCAGTGTCATGTGCTTTCTTAAGATCTAAAAATTCTGGAAAAATGGTGAACCAAATAATTTTAAATATAACACAATTAAATGGTTCTAATTATATATTAGCATACCTGAAAGTGGAGAATAATCGTCCATATTAAACCCAATGTTAGTTTAGGGTTTCCATCAACTATATCTTCTGGGCGAATATTTACTAACTTCACCTGAAAACATTCATACATAAATATGCCTTTAGACACAAGAAAATAATGCATGAAATTAAATGATCAAGAACATTTTATAATTTACCATTGCAAGCATTCCATATAGTCTATCTTAAAAAATGAACAATTTCATTATATAATAATACTAGGAAATTACTTAAGCCAAAGCATTAAAAACTGAAAGCTTTCTTTATGTTATTGAGGAAGTTGTATAATGTAAATAGGCATTAGTGTTAAAATTATTGAAGTTTTAAACCAATTATCATAATGAAACACACACTAGTGAAATTGTGCAAGTGATTATTTTAAAGTAAATGAAATATGCTAAAGGACAAAGGAACACTAAAAAGGCATAATCTTTTTAAAAAAAATTAAATATAAAACTTAATATATGAAATGTAGCTTGTAATTACAAATTACCTCACTGTAAGAATATTGAATAATACAGGCAAATAGTGTAAAACTGGGAAGAATTAGGGACAACACTAATGCATAATGAAGTAAGATTGTATGTGTTATTGCAAATTAACTCAGAAGTTACTTAGTGGATAGTGAAAATTCTTATGGATTGATAAACCATAATTTTCAGAAATAATTAAACTATGTAATATCACAATTTGTAGGATTGTAATGGAAATGCAATAAAAGCTGTTTTTTCAGATAGATTTTATTTAATCCACAATCAATCATAGATTTTTGTGTTAGTTTATTTAACAACAAGCTGAAGTGTTTAGTTCAGTGATGAAGGTTATGAGCAAGTGCCCTTCCATCCCTATCCTTAATGTCATCAACTTATCCATATAACATCAGAATGAAAGTTTGCTCCCATTAGGGGTTGGAAAGGGGGAAATGAGGGTGGTTTTTAAAATCTCGTCTAACTAGTGACCTTTCTCTTGTCGCCAAGATCAAGTGAGAAAAATGTCATCAAAATACAAATAAAACTATATATTTTATAAAATATGCAATGGAAAAGAGATTATAGAATAAATGTCAAGGATAAATAATTTGTAGGATATGCAACAAGTCAAATTTGTTCAAAACTTAAACATGTGTGGGGAGAAGGTTGGATAAGATGGCCATGTATAGTTTTTATTTATAAAAAGGAAATGATTCTACATGTATTTGTAGCTGAACTGATTTCAATTTAAAATTGCATATTTGAATATCATTATTTTTAGGTAGAGTAGTCTGATGCATTATTTGTCTTTTAAGGGTAGAGTGCATCTATGTGAAACAATTAGAACTATTTGTTTTATGTACTTAAAAAAAAAAATTATATCGTGAGAAGAATTTTAGTGGAAGCATCACTCTTGTTACTCAATTACTTGATTTATTCTTGTTACTACACTCAATTACTTGATTTTTTATTGTGTTTAAATTTAATGTAAAATAAAATTAATTGTAATTGATTGTAAATTTAAATGTGACAAACTTTTGGACCACCCTGTACTTCAAGTACATGTAATGGTTCAAATCTCTTACTTCAGGTAGATTTAAGGTGAAAGAGAAAAAACTTTTTACATGACATTGGATAATTATGTGGATAAATCTGAGTACAAGTTCTTTAGTTTAGGAATGAAGTAGAAAATAAAGTAAAATTTAAGAAAAAAATTATATATGAAATTTATTTAGTTGTATATGTAGGGAAAATAATAAATACTTTACATTTAAATATTTTTCTAGGCTATATTATTAATACTTCACTCTATAATTAATTAACCTTTAACTTCTGTAGGCAGTCTGACAGACTGTAACTCATTTTTTATGGAATGCTTCTGTCATGATGCAATCTGACATTCCTACTAATTTGCATGAGGGGTTAAAGTACTGTACTTATTACACATCCCCAAGTAAAGCTGTGTTGCCTAATATTTGCATATCGAATCGGAGGAGGGATTTTCTCACAGGCAATTTGCTCCAATTGTAATCTCTGGGACATTTGTGGCAAATAGAAGAGTCAGAGGTGGGGAATATTCAACCAATGGAAAGATTGGACTGAGGTCAGAAAAGTTTGGAGGGATCTGTGATCAGATGGTGAAGGAATTCGAGATCAGTTTTTCTGTGACAAAGGAACAAAGGGAGTTGTTTTTAACTGGAGAGCTCAGAAGAGCGGCGTGAAGACTACAAAATGATACCCACTACATTGAGTTTGCTAACCCCTGAAACTATAGTAAGTGGATTTACCTTTCTTCCTCTATGTTCAGCCAATAGTTTAATTAAGTAACTGTGTCAATGCCTGAAGTTAATTGCTATGATCAGAAATAATTGAATGTTACCTACTTGCAAGAATAGTTATTATTTCGTCTTGTTTTAATATTAATACTTTGGATGCATGACAGTAAATTAAAGTTGCTGTCATTTGAGGAATTTATCTGTGAATTTATAGTATACTTAAATAAACTGGTAGATTGATTTGCCGGACAAGTTATTGGGTTTGACTCTTGATTTGATACTAAATTATTAGTTTGATTTATCTTGATTAGGTAACGTATTATACTAACTTCTTACGGCTCAATGTTTTGTACTCAAATTACACTAAAGATCACGTCAGCTTCCACCCACTAAAATATTTATTCTTGGACTTTTATATTAATTTTTCCGATTTGCTGTTTCTTAAATTTTAAACTAATGTTCTTCAATTTATTTGGCACGCTATGAGCCAAGCGTTGCCCTTGAAACAAAAATATCAAACCACTTAACCACAACAGTTAAAGTTTAAAAGAAAAAATGATTACCACTTTCACCTTTTGCTAGCTACTGATAACATATGCAAGAAATAATCAAGAAGAATTATATTGTTTGTTTGGAAAAATTTGTGAATCAAAATTCCTATATTTTGCTTTATAAATATTTAAAATCAAGCAGATTCCATATTAAAACAAGAAGCCCATATAAAAAAAATTTAGAATTTGAGAGTAAAAATAATGCAATGCTAATTTGCGATGTCTTTCCTGTGAATTGAGGATTTTTGTATTATGACCAAATTTTTCCAAACAAATTATAATATGAAGAAAAGTATTAAAACTTTAACTACTTATAAAGACTTACATTCCGATTTTGAAGAAATTCTAATGCCATTTTAACATTCTGCAAATGATGGAACCTCATTTTACCCTTTTCTCTTGACTGAAATAAGAAAATTTATACTTAATACATAAAATTATAAAATATAAAGAAACATCTGATTATTTTGCCTGGAAAAGACACAAGGAAAGTAAAATATCTTTAATCGAGTTCAGACATGAAATACTGATATTAGAACATTTTCTAACTTTTCACTTTGTCAGTAGTTATTATACTTTTGTATTGTAATTGTATTAATCGCTTAACACTTCATGTCATAAGTTGTCAAATAATATACAAAATTTAAACAATTAATATCTTAGAATTTGAAAATAATTCTACATAAAAATATGGCTAAGCTGTTTTTAGTGTCAATGGGATTTTATATTTATAATTGTCAACATAAATATGCATTTGGGAGATTTCTCAGGTGTTTGAGAATTTTTGTTTCCCACAGTTTGCAATGAATATAACTCGTCCTTTGTTGTGTGATGATTATTAGAGCCCAAAAAATGTTATTTTTGTAAATGTTTAAAATTAATTAAATTCCCTTACACTGTAAGAATATTTGAGTTAAAATATATTAATAATCTACGATAAAGAGAAAACAAATGAAAATTATAATAAAACAAAAAAATAAATATTAAAAACTTTTAATGAAATTTTTTTAAGTGAATATAATAAAACAATATTTTTTTGCATTTTTAGAAAACAAATTCAACACAAAAGAAAATAATGTACTTGTTCAAAATTTATAACATCTAAACTCTTTAATCTCAGTCATCAAGCAGGATATGAGCCCAGATGAAAACATAATACTTGGAAAATTACTAAAATAAAACAAATAAAAACTATATTAAAAAGCACAATAAAATGTACATTTTTTAAATAAAAGAATAAATTCTTAATTATAGAAAAACAAACAATATTTGGAATTCTCTTAATAGCTTCTGAATAATGTAATCTTTTTAATAAAGTAAAAAAAAAATAATAATATTGCACACAAACAATACAAATTTAAATCAAAGAAGAAATGAACGAAACCTAAACTTGATTTTTTAACCTTTACTTTAACTGGTAGGGCAGGAAAATATTGCCCACATTTAGCATGAAATAAGAAGGAAAGATAATAAAAAATTTATAAATTTATTAAATCATCTTTGAAATGTGATAAAAAGTACAAAAAAAAAATTTCACCTGACTCTGAAGTATCAAATTATTAACCCATTAACGACGGTTGGTAAGAAAATTTGAAAATCAACATTTCAGTTTTTTTTTTTTTTCCTAATATAAATTGCGATTGTGATTTCACTTAGTGTGTTTTTTAAAAATCATAAAAATAATTTTCCAAAAAATTTGAAAAATTCAAAATATACTTTAAATGATCTAAATAAACAAAGTAAAGGATAAAAAGTAATTGTTTTTAACTATTTCAGAGTTGTTTTTAATGGGTTAAATTAAAAATAAAACAAACATCTTCATAACAATGAATCAATAAATTTTTAATACTAATAAGTATAAACTTCAAACAAATGATTAAACATATTATTGCAGTCAAACTTTGTTCGGAGATAAACAATTGATTTTTTAGCTCATTTTTAGTCACTTTAATTTTTTTTTAATTATATTTTATTTTGTAATTGTTTTTGTACAGTAAATAAAAACAATCTGACTGCTGGCTACATTTGTTGATTTAATTGTTGAAATAAAAAAGTATTAAATACTGTCGTAATTCATGCAAAGCTTTCACAAATACGGGAATGGTAAATTTTCAAAGCCCAATGGTATCAGATTCTTATAAGTAAAAATTAAGTTATGTATCAGCTTTGTATCAGTTTAAATCATACTTTTATCAACTTTAAAAATCTATTCTATTTCTGCTTAGTATAAGTTAGAATAAAATTTTGAATCGATGGAAAGATAAAAACAAAAATTAACAATACACTTTCGTAAACATAAAGAGTCAATTATTTGATGTAAGTACAGGACATCTATATATGCACACACATTTATAACCAATGACGTACAGGACATGTCCATAAAAAACTTCACGTTTTCACAAAATTGCACAAGTTCAACATTTATATAAAATAAAATTGCTTCAACTTTTAAACTATTATTTATAGCTATAGCTAAAATGCAAAATTGTTTGTCAAGCTAAAGTAGAAAAACAACTTTACATGCAATAAAAATTACAATTTTAAAACAGCTTGTACTTAAAAATTGAACAATTGTTAGCAATTTTCTTACACAAAATTATACTAACATTTTAGTAATTCTGAATCGATATAAACTAAATAGCGATGTCACACCTATGCGTTAATCACAGGATATCACATCAACGAAAACCTAGGAGAATGCCACCAAAACAATGTCACACATCTTGGCAAAGGCTGATATTACATCACCATAACTTTTGACGCAAATGATAATCAAAGCAATGTAAATATTGCAAAGCAGTGCCCACTATACTGGCACAATTTTTGGTAATATTATCACAAATCACGATAATATTGGATATTACAACAGCTTAACGCTTAACAAAAATGTCTTCACATCAACGTAAATATCAGTGTAACTGCCCAATATACTGGTGCAAAATTTTGCAAGAGCACCTATTACATCGGCATAACAATCATCAAAAATATCAGCACATAACAACATAAATCTCAGTGATCGTGCTTACCATATTGGTGAAAATCTTGGAAATAACTGCCATAATATAGAAGTAATGCTCGACTAAACGGCCATTGCACACCAACACAAAAAAAACGGTGTTAGATGCTGTAACATTAGAGCAAGCAGCGGCAAAAAAGTAGTCATTGCATAGCAGGTTTGGGGAATTTTGAACATATATACATGATCCGTGATTAGACTTGTAATTAAGTTGAATTAGATATTAACAACAGCGTAACACTTACCAAAAATGACCATCACACCAACGTAAATGGTGACTAACGTACCATGTGCAAATCTCCGACTACTATATCAGTGAAATACTCGATAAAAATGATCATCACACAACAATAAAAATTTCGGCGATATAGACTACCATAGAGCTGCAAATCTCGACAATCGAGGCAATTGCAGCAGTGTAATTCTCAGCAAAATGGCCATCACAGCAACGTAAATAATGACAATAGAAGCAATAACAGAAGAAGCATGAATCAGCCCATTATGATTGAAACTTCGATAAAAAAAAACTAAAATCCGCGGAATTGAACCATTTTTGAAATGAGAGAAAATTTCCAAATGAAAGAAAAAACTACTCTATATCCATGAGATCAATTGCTTCCGCTGCAAAAGTTGCAGCACTGATTTTCTTTAAAATTTGTGGGGAAAAAATATGAAGAATAAAAAAAAATCGAAATTCGCCAATTGTCCAAAAAATTGCATCAATGAAATTGGCTGATACGAGAGTACAGAGATAATAATGAATCATCACAGAAATGTTCATGGTTTTCAGTCAACAGATACAAACAACAAATTTAAAAAAAATGGTGCAACAAAAATCGGAATAATGGGTGTTTTCAATCAGGTTCTATCAGTATTTGAAATTGACGGGATTGCCGCAGGGGTTCTAACCCTGCAAATGTGTAATTTATTTTGCCATAAGGGGTCATATACTCATTAAACTAGTTTTAAACTTTAAAAAGATCAATGGCAACCTTTTCACATTCCATTTTGGATTTAACTTTCAAAAACCATCAGAATAACAAGTTTCATAAATTTACAGCAAATGATTAGCGATTTAAGTGATGACAAAAAAAAGACTGATCAATGTCAAAAAGAAACATCAGTTCTCAGGCAGAAATAGTAAAATAATTAAAAAATTATTTTTTGTCTCAATCAACACCCTGTTCTCAAAAGATGAAATTCCTTTTGAGGTCACCAGAATACATATGCCTTTCAACTTGAGATTTTTCCATCCTATAAAAAGAGATCTGTAACATACAAGAGTATGGAATCAGTCATTTGTTTTTATTTCCAAACTCCAGATAGAAAATGTGATGAGAGATTGTGTCTGGCTTAGTCAGGCTTTTTCCCCTACAACCTGCCTGACTTAGAGAACAGTGCTAGTATCTAATCTACTACCAGAATAGTAAGAGTGTTCGGAAAAGCACACAAGTTCTTCCCCATCACAACACATGATGAAAAATATTTTGATTTGTCAAAATAACCAATCAGAAGTTCTTAAAGTTTGTACTGTATCGAAAGAAAAGTTAAAAGATCGTTCTTAAAGTAACTAAAAAAAATCATAAAATAATTTTTTTTTGCAGTGCCACTATAATTGTTCAGCTACATATTTAGTCCAAGTTTTATATTTAAACATTATAGTGATATATTAAGAATACATTTAAAGGTTGGTTGGTTGTATTCAGATTATCTGGCGCCGTCAGCAACACGAGGGCTATAATGCGCCGAAACATTTCGTCATTAGACAAGCCAACATACATTTACAAACACCCATGCCAACACGGGACTCGAACCCGCAACCTCGCGGTCTAGAAGCTAGCACGCTAACCACTATACCGTTTGGTCGGCAATACATTTAAAGGAATAAATATTTAAGAAACCACTTTAGAAGTCATTAAAAAGCAAAGAAACTGCAAATACTGGAATGTTGTTTCATATACAAAAAATATATATCAATCTCATGAAATGCTAAATATCCATGATTTATATAAAAAAAAAATATAGTATTTCTCATATGCCGCAAAAATGAACAACTATTTTACTACTTTTAGTGACAAATGGATTTTTTAAAAAAATATTTAAGTATAAGTTTTATATGTCATTCAAAACTTTGTCTAAGTTAATGATTATGGAAGGGTGCTTTCACTCAGAGAACATACCAAAAAATTCATTTTCATTATTTTAAACCTTTATACTTAGGAGTGCAAATGATTATTGTAAAATCCTTAATCATATACCAAGAAAAAGATAAAGAACTATTATTTTTCACAGTATTCAATAATAAAATTCTTTTTACCTAAAATATATGTGACAGAATAATACTAAGCTAACTGATAAAATGTAAATAGAGTATCGTCAAAATCTCCTTATTATTTTCCGGGTAGATATAAATAACAAGTCTTTCTTTTTTATAAATGAATTAAAATGTACCTACAAAGAATTTTTAATTGCCACATTTTATTTTAAACCTAACTTACCAGTGTTTCACCCGACATAACTTCTAACAAGGATATTAACTTATTTCCATCACGTAAATCCTCAAATAAGTCATCAACTTGATGATTGTTCTAAAAATATAGAAGTAATAGATAGAACTTTTTTTATATCAACTAGAAGAAAAAATTATTGTAGCATAAATTAAAAAGAATTAAAAATATTCATGCCAGCTTGAGAATTTCATAATAGAATTGCTAACAGATTGTTGTGTATTATTTTATAGTTTACTTTATAACTCTACAACTTATAATGCAATGTTTTTATAATAGAGTTATGCACTTGCCCAATATGCCTCTCAATTTTTATGTACAACTTATTTTTGTTTTGGTATTCTAATTAAAAAAAAAAAAAAAAACTTAGGTGTTACTTTTTTCCATCCTCATGGTTAGTTTAATTTATAACTCGTAAATAGTGATGCAATACCTCTATATAACTTGGATTCATCCATTAATTCTACATGTACAGACTAAAAACTATGAATGAAATAGTATTTAATGTTTAGAATCTTTAGAATTTAACAAATTTATACAATAGGGCTCTATATAAAGAATAGGTAAGCAAAAACTTACGGAGCAACAATCTTGACAGGAGTAACAGACATGAATGAATGCGTAAGTCTGAAAAGAGAGTTCATCACCAATAGAAAAGTAGTTGCACTGAAGAATTAATACTTTGGAAAATAATTTTATATTTTGAATGAAACTTGATAAAATCTTATAATTCTTTTGAAAAAAGTTTATTTACTTCAGGTAATAGTGAATTACAAGCAGAATACTAATCACTCAATGGATATTACTTTATTCCTTAATGAAATGAAACTCTCACTTTCAGAAATAATTTTAATCAATTATATATTGTAAATGGGTTTATACACATCAAATATACATATGTGATATGCATTCAATTAATGAATAAATTAAAAATTCTCATTAATAATATGACTTTGAAGGAAAGAATGTAACCAATCAGCATCATAAAAGTCAAATGTAAAAGAGTACTAACCTTAAGGTACCTCCAGTGCTAGAACATAAATTTTTTTTCGATAAGTACAAGGCACTCATTACAATATACAAAAACAAATGTAGAATATATATAAAAAAATTATATTTCATATTCCAACTGTGCATACAATAAAACTAGAAAAAATAAGGTGTTTGGGCATTCAAGTTTACATTATATTGATTAATAAAGATTTTAAATGAAGAATAAACTTAACGCTAAAATATAAAATAAAGTAAATACGAAAAATCTTTTAAAAAATAAAGTCTGTCACAATTTTTTAGGAGTCATTATTAAGCACAGGCTGAGCATATAAGTTTATTTCTTCTTTAGGTATTTCATATACTCTAAGGGCGGGCACACACAGAAACAGCGAGGCTACAAGCCCCCTTTTGATGAATGTCAAAAGGGGAGAAGATGCACTGAAGTCTTAAGGAGTGTGGGATTTGTAAGGTGGAGGAGTAGCTGTCCCAATTAAGATGACAGTTTTTTCCAACCTCTTACAAGTACCACCCTCCTTAAGATTTCAGTGCTTCTTCTTCCCTTTCGACATTCATCAAAGGGGGGCTTGTAGCAGCACTATTTGAGTGCCATTCCTGTGTGTCTGTGGCCTCATGGAAAAGAACAGAACAAAACACTTAAAAGATCACTTCTATGTCTGACTGCCTGACACATTAAAAGTAGAATAATGTATTGACTGGTTGGATGGCTTCATATAACAAGTTTAAAATTGGAACACAACTGGCCCATAAATAAATCAAGAAGTGATAGAAGTTTTTAAAAATGATAGTCCAAAATAACCCACTTCCATTAAAAAAAAGAAGAAAAAAAAAAGTTATTTGTCTTGAAAGACAAGAACTTGCATTAGATTGAATACAACTAGCCTTTATAGTAGCATTAATACACAATTAGTTGCATTTGTTATAAAGTTATGAATTAAGTAATAAATAAAATTATTACAATACTTTCAACAAACTTAACTACAGGCAACAATGCCAAAAATTATTTATCAGCCTTCAATGAATTGTAGACTCAGTTTTGTATGCAACTAAAGAACTTCAAAAGAGAAATTTGATCTAAGTACAGTATTTTGAATTTAATTAATAAGAATACTCCATGACATTTAATATTAATGTTTACAGGCAGTTAATTCAAAGGAGTTAAAAAAATGAAAACTCACCTTCTTGAGGTGCTTATTAAACCACTTGGTGAAAGTTTTCTTCTGTACAGTATCCCGCTCATCTGCAAATTTGAACAAATGTTACAATACATTAACTTACATTGGTGTTCTATAAGAGTCCTACATATGACAAATTCAAGAAAAACAGCTTTCAAGTTTTGATAGTTCGACTATTTTGATTAGACAATTTGCAAATGTCAGAGTCAGATTACAATAGAGAATATATTGACCCTTTATTATTTAACTCTGTACCAAATGTATTGGAATAAAATATAATTGTTGAATTTATTAAACACTTGAAATGAGAAAAATAAGTTGTTCCTGCAATACTTTTAACAACTACTGAAAAAAAAAAGAAAAGGTTTTTCAATTCAGTGAAAGGGTCACTACAATGAAGGGAACATTGCACAAAACGTGCAAAGTATAAAACCATTGCTGGTGCCTTTGTAAAAAATTTAATAAATTTTGTTTTCAGCTAATAAAAAATTTGTCCTCTTTCATACACACAGTCTCAACTTTCCATAAAAAAAATTTCAATATTATACACACAATTAATTTAAATAAAACACCAAAAATACAATACACAATACAAAATCCATTGAATCTGCTGAGGTTAAATCCTTAATGTGAAGTGCTATTATTTTTTGCATTTTTACAAAAAGACTTCCAGTGGAATCAGTTTCAGTTATTTTAATCATTCACTTGTGATGTTGAAATGAACTATACTTTAACTTTAATGACTTTAACACCAGAATTAGTAATATGTAGTTGCATTGAATTTTCATCACACAAAGGTCTGCATGAAGGATATATTGCATCAAAACCACAAAATAGCTTTTAGAATACTGATGGTACTAACAAATTGTAGGAAAGAAGATTTTTTGGGCCTTGCACTTGGGTTTTGAATAGGCAACCTGACAATATGTCTTCAATAGCTAGAACAAGTAGATATCATATCAGCTTATCCTGAAAGCAGAATCATTGAGACACTGCCTAGAAAAGTGTGCCCTATTAATTTTGTAAATGGGTTGCTACATGTTTATTACTACTTTTTATACAAAGTAAGATTTAAACTGACTAAATATTCTTAAAATTAAATTATTGAAATATTCTTCAAACTACATTAATGAAATGTTCTTCAAACTAAATTAATGAAATATTCTTAAAAATAAGAGTACATCAGTTAAAATTTCAAGAGCATTATATCGAATTAAAATTTTAGCAAGGCTATAATGCAAGCTAAAAACTTCGTAAGCCTAAATAAAAGTTCAATTTATAGGTATTCAGACTAGTGTGAAATGCTGGTCTAGAGTATAAACCAAGATAACTGAATCTCCAGCTGTGTGCTATACTGCTCAGTTGTCAGTCGGGAGGATAAGCTTCAAGCTTTGTTATCATAACAACTACCAAAGAGTTGCTTTCGTACGTAGAACAAATATGCCAAGTTTGGGGAAATTTCATACTGTAAGAATTTCCTACTCCTTTGACCCCAACATCAGGTAGCCTGGCAGTGAGTGGAAAAGCAAGTGTAAATTATATTTACGAAGCTCGAGCTCATTTCCTAAATTTTTTATCTTTTATAATAGCACGAACAATAAATCCCCTACATTGTGTAGAACCAGAAATGTAAATGAAAAATAAAAAACCATAAAATTCATTCGTGTAAAAAAACTTCTTTAAAAACAACCGGAATCACAGAATTTGCATGTTTTTAATCAAATCTATTATCCCAGTCTAATTAACGTGATTAGGAGGACACTTTTTAAACACACTGGGTTACAGAGTAAGTCAAAATGAATCCCAAGATTTTAAAGCTTTACTAAGCAAAATGTAATACATGTATCTATTCTAAAGATGCACACTGAAAAAGGTAATATACACAAGTTAAGAATAGATAATTTGCATAACTCTCCTAAACAAAGCACTGTTACTTTGGCCAGTACGATTCCTGGATCGCACCCTGTGTGATTTATTTTTTGTGGGAGTGTATAAAGAATCATGTGTATGTACCTTCATTTCCAAAAACCATGATCGACTGATTTGAAAGCTTGTATCGCAGCTGCTATCTCCAGTATAAATATGGACATGCTACCGAAGGTTTGGCAGGAATTACATTACCGCCTTGATGTATGCAGTATAATAAAAGGTATATATGTTGAACATTTGTAAGAGCTACATTCAAAACTTTATTATAATACATCTACATATATGTATCCCTTTGAAGAACTACATTAATTACATTTTGCATAGTAAAGATTTGAAATCCTATTACTTTTGACTTACCCTGTATAACAACAACTCTAAACAAATTTATTCTTCACCTAGGGGCAAAGAAGTGATATTCTTGTGCTTTTATTAAAAATGCAGTCTGGATCAAAAGGAAATAATACTGGAATTAAAGAAGTTGAAGCAAGCATATGTCCTTAACAGATGAATATAATAATGACTACAATATTTTGGCTAGGTTTGGTAAAGTAGGTTGACGAGACTGGTAGAAAATTGTTAAAATTGCCAGACCAAGCTACCTAATTATATAGAAATCAGTTCTTTTAATTGTATCATCTAATTGCCATGCTTTTTGCATTTAGATAACGTTGCATTGAATAAAATGAAATAGGTTAATTATTATAACATTGTAGCCTGTCAAGGAAGGGTAGGTTATATGTAATATATTTTTAAATGTTTCGCCTGATCTAACTCAGCATATTTTTACAATTGAAGAGTTTGCCAGCAATTTTACATTTGAGGACTTGAACTACATCCATTTGAAAAAACTATTCAAAATTACAAATATTTTGTAAAATAAACGTAACCTGATAATATTTGCTTAAAAATATGAATGCTGTGGCCAGATCATTAGAAAATCAGGAACTTGTGTACATGGTGTTTAAAAGTAAAAGTATAGAAATAAAAGTACGTTTTTGGTTCTAAATATCTTAGTATGACTGAAGGAACAGTTGAAGGAACTTTTACGAAATTTTTAGCTGCTCTTAAAAAAACGTTTGCTTATCTCAAATCGTTCATAAGAATATAAAGAGAGCGACAGTAAAACGAGGGACAATAGGAGACTTTTGGACTGATACCACTTACCAACTGAAAAGAATAGGGGCTTGAAGGGTGGGCGGAAAGGTCTTTAACAATAGTGGACTCCTAGAATTGGGGGTAGGGGGAGTCGAATAAGGGAGATTTGTTCCTTCAACTGGGGAGAAGGGAAGAAGAGAAATGATGCTTAACCAGTTATTCCCTTTAGTTCAAGATGATGAGCATGAAGGAGTGAAATTTGACACAATGTAAGAGAATGCTGTTATTTGCACTCCCAACTTGTGCCAGTTTGAAGTTGGAAAACTAAAAAAAATCAAAAATCTGTGGAAATGAAATTTGAGTCCACTATAAACGAACTACCATTTCCCCACTTGTCCACTAAAAGCATATAAAATAACATTAGTTAAATAGGAGTTTGGTCGGGATCAGTAAAAAATGTTCACTATAACCGAGTGTTCACTATATCCCGTGTTCATTACAGCGGGGTTCGACTGTATAATCTCAAAAATCGAATTTTTGACATGCAGAAGATGTTAATTTTGTCAATTCCATGAATGTTACATCTGTGGACAAAGCAATTCCACAGCCATGGGAACTCAATAACTTTTAATTAAATTTTCTTCTGTAAAGAAAATTTAATTTTAGCTAAGTATTATGAAAAAACTAATATAATTAATATACATGATTTATTTTATTCTAAAAACTTTTGAGTATAACATGAAAATACTAGGAAAAAGAATACAAAAAAAAAAAAGCAAAAAAAAAAAGCAAGAGAGGGAGAAAAGAAAAAGGGAAAACAGCTGGTATATAAAGATATTTAAATCACCCATTAAGTTACTAAAAAAAAAAAACTTTTGGGTCTTACTTTTTCTAGTTACATCCATAGAATAAACCCTCACTTTGTAGACTATTTTTTTACAAATTTAGAAAAAGACAAATCTTTCATCTTCATTAGAAGAGTATAATTCTTCCAGATGTCCTCATACTTTGAAATAAGTATAAAAACTTTTAAAGAAATTACAATAAAAAATTCTGATGAAATTTCTATTGTTTTCAAAAATGCAATAATACCAGGTTTAGTGTGCATAACAAAATACAATCTCAATTACTATTATTTATTTTTTGGAGATGTCACAAATTCCATGTTAAATTTAAAATAGCCAAGAGGCCCTTACCTGCAATTTTCAAAACAGCCCGATCAGCAGAGTCCAGCTGCAAAATACTCAATGGTTTATCCTTGGACCATTTAGACAAACTTTGATTGTAATCCATTGCTTCCTTCACCGAGACTGCCAGTCTCTATTTTGGCATTTCCGTCTGTCAATAAACTTACGCCAAAAGTCACGCTCCATTTTCTTCACTTTTTTAACTAAAAAAAGTGAATTAAATTGATATAACAATATTCTAATCCACATCTACAATAGATAATTTGATTTAACACAAAAAGTACAATAGAGTGATACAAATATTTAAATAATGATATTGCAAAAAAATTCTATCGTTTTACCCCTCTCCCCCTCAACACACATTATTCTAAATAGGATTACATTCAGGAATAGAATTGATATAAAAAATTATTTTAACCTAGACACGCTATTATACTTGACTGGAAAGTAGATGCAAATTTTATTTAGTTCAGTGTACATGCAGGTAGAACTATGCAGAAAAAATATTAAAAAATCATACTTTTGAATTATTTATTGAAAAGTACATAGCCAATTATAATATGAATATCAAAATTTAACTCAATATAATGTTCTATAATTCATAACAATTGGTCAAGGACAACAAACTTTAAAATCTATAAGTTTTATAATAAACTTTTGAAATTTTTTTGAAGCCTGCCTCATGATTTACAATAATAACTCAAATAAAATTTAAAACTTGTTTAATTTTTTAAAAAAATACCAAAATTTTAAATATTTTTATTTTTTATATTAATTCAAAAATTTGTATGCCAATTACTATTTGTATTAATAATACATTTTCAGATAAAATAGTAGATAAAAGTTTCAAAAAAACTTTTAGATTTTTTAAAAATATAATTCATAAAGATATATGAAAGTATTAAAAAAAAAACATGAAAAAAAAAAGTTACTGCATTGATGATAAACTGTTATTGAGTACCATCAATTTATATTACAACTTTTAAAAAAAATACTGTCACCCAGAAAAACATGCTTAAAGTGTGTGGCTTGTATACAGAAGTGCTGCAATCACTGCCAAAACTGAGAAATAAACTTCTTATTCGTTTAGAAGAATATCATAATTTCAACTATTTTAATCTTGCATTACAAATGCTTGAAATAATGCAGGTTTTAAAATCTATTATATTAACTTTGATACAGCTTGCATGTTTGTTTGTGGCAGGCAAAATATTCGGATGGTAATCAACCCACTTGCTGTCATCCAATCGAGATGTAACTTGATAGATAGACTTGTTGTCTATGACAATTATTTGTAGGAAATTTTTGGAGACAAAAAGAAATTAAGAATAGATGCTTTTTGAAGTGGTATAACAGTCAACTTCCAAACAATGAAATACCTCACTAAAAACCAACTTAATTTTTTTTTACAATGCTTACACATTGTTACACGGCCAAAAATATTGATACTTAAGGTCAAATTACCTATTCGTTGTGATCATTTTGTATTATCTATAAATTTTCTTCAAATCTTGATTGTAAGAGTTTGCCAGTGATGAAAGATATTAATTTCAATGGTTTTTGTGTTTCTCTCAAGTGTACAGTTCCAATTAAATCACCAAGCTGTCTTCTTTTACACAAAACGTCCTATTTATGGATCAAACAGTGGACTTTTTGGAACCATGTACATCTAAAAATTGCTCTTTTATAATCCTAATTGAATGGGAAAAATGAGTATGTATTAGATTAAATTTGGATCAAGTTGAAAAAATATTTAAAGCTTGTAATAGTAAAATTTTTTAATTTTATATCCATTCAGAGGATACTAGCCCCTTGAGTCTAGATATAAATTTTTTTATCTAGTTTTTGTCAAATATTATTATTTAAAAGTTATAAAGGTAACACTTTTAGATGGATATAGCATATGATAAATGAAAAAGCATTCAGCAATTACAGAATCAAGTTTTATATTGATCCTAAATAATAAGAAAAATAAGAATTGTTTGGGATAACTGTAGAAGCTAATACCCTTATGAAGTTGTCCAAAATCTCTATCAAGACGATTTATGCTTATACTGTGAAACAAATACCAAGTACCATTAGTTATTTACGAAATCAATTTCTTCGAAGCATTTAAAAATTTCATCTAGCACTTTCTCTATTTGAAAAATAAGAAATTTGAAAGATAAGAAATTTGAAAGAGAAGAAATTAATAAATTAACACATAAACACCAAATTTAAACTACAAATCCTTTAAATGCTTTGTGCTAACTTTTATGTGCAATTGCAACTTATTTAAGCAATTTTTTTCCATTTAGTTACTAAGAATGATTCTGCGCCATTAACTTAATAGAATGCATTGTCATCGATAACAAGTCTATCAATTAAGATTCATTTTGACTGAATGAAGGCAAATTGATTAATCAGTCTTCCTAAGTGACAATAGAAACGTGCCCAAAAGTAGACTTTTAGTGACAGCCTTAAAACTTGATAGAATGGATTGTCATCCACAACAAATCTATCTACTAAGTTTCAGATCAATTGGATACCTGTAAGTGGTTTAAATTGTTCTATGAGGCTGTAATTGGAGCGGGTGTAAAAACAGCCGTTTAGTGATAACACTAAAACTTGATAGAATGCATTACCATTGACATCAAGTCTACCTGCAAGTTTCTACTTTATTGAATAACAACAAGTGGGACATTTAGCCCTTCGAAGATTTTCCTACCGCAAACACACAAAATTTAAGTTAATATTAAGGATTTAAAAAGATAAAATTACTCAAAATTTTTTATTCATTTCATGGACCTTGCATTGAGTTAAGGGAAAAGTAAAAAAAATTTACGAGCCACAAAAAAAAATATTTTGAGATGAAAAGTTTTTGGCTACTTAGCAAAAAAATCCTAATGATGGTTTGACCTTAACGCCTCCTTTCATTAAGTTGCCTGCCTGAAACATAATTTTTTTTTAATTACACCAAAACTTTACACTCTTTTTATGCCCTGAATATTTTTTTTGAAAGTGATAAAAGTGCTGGTTAGAATTGAGATCATGCATGTATCTCTAAGAAGTTCCTGTTTTTGAATACAAACAATTTGGTTAATTGGTTTCAATTTTGTTGAAAAGCAAGAAATCAAGTTTTTGTTCATTAATATTGGAAAAATTTAAACAAATGCATGTTTATAAGATAATTTTTCTCAAATTTGCTTTTTAATATGGTAGACACCAGACGTATTATAGTGGAAGGGAAGGTTGGGTATTAAAATAGCAGAATTAACCAGAGCTTTACAAATAGTACTTACTTCCTGACCCCTTCCCATGGACCACTATAAGCAATATTCTCATGCCAAATCCCACCTTGTTTATTTATTTTTAACTCTACATGCATTTGTAATTAAGCTGATAACTTATTGTACAAAATATATTTTAAAATTTAATAGATTAGCAACTTTTGTAGTTCTAGTGAATTAAGGACATACAGAGGCTTCCAAAAGTCGTAGTACACTTGCACATTTCCATCAAATACTACATTTTCTATTTCAAAAATTTATATTTCTGAATATGATTTTTTAATAATATCTTGAATTTCATCTTAATAAAATATACTTAAGGCATAGAAAAACTTTTTTTAGAAAAATCCTTAATCTAAAAAATATGTCCCAAAAGTCTACGTACACTTACATTTTTTTTTTTACATATTAGTATTTATTGAAATATTTTTGGAAATTAGTAATTCGTAGCTATTCATAACAGCTTTTATGTGTCTGGGCATAAATTTTACTAATTTCTTTTTGTAATTTCTGCATCAATGTTTGTTCATTCTTTAATTATTACTGTTTCTAGTTGGCTTTTCGTTTTACAGTCATGTCTTCTGACTTAGCCCTCCAAATCTCCTTAGATCTGTTGTTTTGGGTTCAAATCTGTAGACTGAGGTAGTGTTTTTAGATTTTATGGACAATTATGGGCAACAGAGGCGAACCTTAAAAACTGTGTGCTCAAGTCATTATCATGATTTAAAAAAAAATGAAGTTAATTGCAAAAACCCAAATTTTGGGCTGAAAAATTTAATTTATCATTCAAAATATTCAATCAGAGTTCATGATTCAATACTTCCTCATTAAACACCAATTTACCAAGTCCTAATGCTGACAAGCACCCTTACACAAGGACACATTCACCTCCAAACTTTTACTAATTAAGTTAATAATTTTTTATTCTCCCAGTGGCCATCGAAAAAAAAAATGTTAAATTTGTTTTTATCTTTAAATAAGACATGATTCCAATATGTTTCTGGCTTATTTATCATTATCTTTGCCAAGAAAAGACGAAACTTCCTATTTTTAGCATTTATGAAATTTTTTCTTTAGGCAGAACACCCATGTAGTCCAGCTGATTTGCCTACTTTCCAAATAGTTTCAAGTGAAGTAAAAGATTTTCCCCTACTGAAGATACTTTTATAGCACACAAACTTGGATTTTTTTTCAAATTTTCTTATGATAAATCCATTTTCCTATCAGATAACCGTGTTGGGCAATCTCTTCTTGGCTGGTTTGGGATTCTATTTTCTTGTTGAAAACATTTTATTTTTATCCAAACAGTTAAATAGAATAAATTTAATATATTAGCCATATATAGAACACATTTACAACTATTATGAAGAAATATAATCACTTTTAGACTGCTGTTTGTTGATTCTTTGAGGCCACGAGCTATTTTAACCCACTGACGGTCATGCACGTATATATGCGTCATTTAATCCCCAGTTTTTCCAAAAATACACAACATTTTTTAATTTATAAATAAAATTTAAAATAAAATATTTTTTTTAGGATGATAGTTTATAATCTATCTAAAATCAAAAAAATTATATATTTGAATTAAAAATATAATTAAAAAAAAATTTGCAAGGAAAATAACTGTAGAATTTCATCCATTCTCTGGACCGTCAGTGGGCTAAATAACAAATAGATTGAAATAAAGAATGCAAATATTACAGGCAATCGATTTTTTAAATATCAACACAACACAAAAATTAAAAAATAAGCACAAAAAAATTTTATTGAAGAAATTATAGGAAAATATGGTGTACGAACACTTTTATGGCATTTTTTTTTCACTTGTTCTATAAATTTATCTTTTTATAAAAATGAAATGATAATACTTCTTTTAAAAATGTTAGGTTTCATTCAGAACTAAATAAACATTCCACAAAAAATATTGAAGATATTCAAATTCAATTCTAAACTACAGTACTTTTTCTATATATTTTTAAAATGTATGAAGACTTTTGGGAGCCACTGTATATATACATAGATACATTCTATATAGTATAGAATGTAATAAATGCAGGCATTATAATAAATATATAACATTCAATTTTTTTAAAATCAAATCTATTAATAAATATTTATTTCAATTGGGAATATTTGTCATACTTTCCCATTAATTTATTTAAACAAACCATGATTAATTTCTATGTAAATACTTTTAACATTAATACAGAAATAAAAAAAAAATTAAATTAACTAAAATTCACATTTTTAAAAAATGACTCTTTAACAGGAATTTTACTAATTGCCTTTAGATTTGGATTTTGAGAAATCCCATGAGTCTGTGTAAATATTTTAGATTTTCAAGACTATTTGCAATCCTTTCCCATCTACATTATTTAATCTTCAATGCAATTCATTAGTTTATTTCGAGTTTGAATTCTACTTTCCATCTTTTATGTTGCTTAATTCAAATATATTGTTACAACAAGCCACAGCACAACCCCAAAAGCAATTTCTTTTCCTGAGGCAATTTGTTATTTTATTTAATTAGAACTTACTTGGGATTGAGACATATGTCTGGGTAGACAGAACATTATTGTGTTGGTTCATTCATACACTCAACGACCTATTTTTTTAAACACAATAAGAGCTAATCAGGCTGGAACCTACAACTTGATGTAGATTTGAACCACAATGAACAACCATTGCTAACCCAGGATTCGAACTCGGTACCTTTGGCATGCGAGACTAGAACAGTAACCACACATAGCCTTAAGGGTAGAGCAGTATTGGTACCTGGAAAATTTTTTTAACTTTGTTTTTAGAGCTAAAAATAAATCTGATGAATCCCCCACCCCTCCCTTTTTTTCCTTGGTTGCTGTAAAACCGTTTAAAAAAAGATTATAGGGTAACTAGAAAATAGATTTGTCTTTTAAATAAATCATAAGTAAATTACTAAACATTCCCAGGTTCCAAAATTGCATCGATACATTTGATTGCATCCTACTTCCATCTTCACGTGTTGCATACTTCAAATATGCTGTCACTCTTTCTATGTATCATTAGGCCTCTACTCGCCGACTTTCTTTGCTCGGGCATTATGTTAATCACCAAGGAAAAGTAACGTTAATGGGATCATATACTGATTATGTACCTCCTTATTCTATAATACAGTTTTTACAAAAGAATCCAAAACCACTTGCCCAAGTCTTGTACGAAACTGAAACCAATTAAAATCTTGTAAGGTAATGACACCACTTTAATAATGTTCAGAATTACGCACGTCCTTTCACGTCCGCAGCCAAAATATATCGCTCAACACAGATTTAGTGAATAGTGAGAATATAATTAACAGTTCAGCAGTTAAATAGTAAAAAAAGTGCCGTTGATCTACCACCATTGCATTAGACACTAGTTGTCAAAAACAAGAAACAAATCAGTTTTACAATTGATTGAATGATTGGTGTCTCTTGAGTTTGAGATTTATATAGGTCTTTCAAATGTTACGTCATAATCAATTCCTAAAATGAAGGTAATATAAGTCGTCGTATATCGTGATTCATTATTGGAATGTGAAAAGGTGAATTCCCAAGCATGACAAAAATCTTGTTACATACAGTAGTATGTGACAAGATTTGACCTTATATAAGATATGACCTTGCTCAAAATTTTGAAATTTGAATAGGTAACGTTACAGGCAAAAGCCTATGACGTTATAGACACAGGAAGATGACTACACAGAAACATGACGTCTTATCCTACAATCACAACATGCATTTGTTAGCGGACCATAACATTGCAACTCCTTAAAAGAAAAATTAAGAAACATTTTCGACAGTCCATAATATACCATCATATAATGAATCCAATGGGATTAGGAATAATTTTTCCATGTCCTATAAAGTTGCCTCGTATGGTTCTGAGAAACAAATATGCAATCCTCTATCAGGTTTACCACTTAAGATAAGAGAATTCCTAAATTTATTGTGCCCACCTGATGGTTGTGTGGATAGCGCTCTGGCCTCGCATTGCATACCAAAGGTGCAGGGTTTGAATCCCGGGTTAGGCATAGATATACACGTTGTAGTTCGGAATCCACGTTAAACTGTAGGTTCTGGCCTGATTAGCCCTCATTGTAATTAGAAATAGATTGTTGAGCTTACAAAACCAACCAACCCAATTTTATGGATGAAAAACTCAAGGGCTTCAATTTATAGGTAAACTAGACTGATTTAAAAAAAATCTGTCTGTATACCTAAAGCATATTCAGCTTTCGCTGTGGGCGACGGGTCTCGATCCCAAGACCATTGGAACTCTAGAGAGATACTTTACCGCTGTGCAAAAGAGTACTTCATTGCACAGAAATTTTATCTGTTATTTGAGGTCGCCACACAGCCTCCTCCCAGCGACGAAGAAGCGATGCTGTTGATCAACGTCTGATCGGAATTGGAGGTTTGGGATGCTTGTTGCATCGTTGTGTCCGTTTGTTGGGGTGTTGCACGCGAGTTGCGTATGTGATCGCTTGTTGCGATGTAGTGTCTGATCGCTTGCTGCGAGTGTTGCGTATCTCACCGCTTGTTGCGAGTGTTGCGTATCTCATCGCTTGTTGCGATGAAGTTTCTCCTTTCAGAAAGTGCCGATAGATGGCAGCATGAGTGATGAAGTTTTATGATGGCACTTTTAGTCCGATGTCACCAATAAAGCGTATTCAGCTTTCGCTGTGGGCGACGGGCCTCGATCCCAAGACCATTGGAACTCGAGAGAGATACTTTACAGCTGTGCAAAAGAGTACTCCATTGTACAGAAGTTTTATCTGTTATTTGAGGTCGCCACATACCCAACTCCAGAATTGGGCTTTGTTAGCTACTGTATTCTGTGAAACGATAGTTACTGATGTGTTTATAAAATGCAACTACTTACCTGATAATATTGTCAATACAATTTTTCTCTCAAACGCTCTAAATATGTCGCTTATCTATGTTTAAAGTCAGGGTAGTTTAAATGCAAATGTACAAGATCAAATCCAATAAAATGTCAAAAAATGAGTAGCCTTTTTGACAACTTCAGGCTCATCGAAGAACTGGTTAGTATTAATACATTAAAATGAAATGTAGTATTATATTAAAATAGGTCAACAGGAAAAAATTAGGGGTAAGAGGTACAATATCAGATATAATTTTGTTTTTGACCATAAAACCGCAGTAACCACAAATTCATATCAGTGGTGAAATTAGAATATTTCTGTGGGAGGGTTTTTTAGTCAAGAACTAAGTTTATCTTGTAAATCTCTGTATAAACGACAATTACGCTGAACTTTTTCATCCCATATACCATATGTCATCAATATTTTTTCAATTTCTTAATCTGGCACCTACATATGTCAAAATATTATTTTTTTACTTCCAGTTTTCGATTTAAAGATTGCAAGGCTGGGGACTCCATGCCATCTATAGATCCTGTATTATCCATATTATCTTTAAATTTGTGTGATAATTTAAATTCCGTTAGAGAAATAATACTATTTTTAGGCGAATGGATAATCACTATATTATCAGACTGATTTTATCAATACATTGAAACATCCATTTTTGTACATTTTTTAAAATGACATTTTATACTACTGCACCTGATTTGATAAAAAAAATTATGAATAACTTTTGATGTTCTGAAGTTTACAAATCCGTTATTTATTTCAAAGTTATTGGAAAGAAACAGTAATAGTAATTTTATCAGCATATTTTGTGCGATGCAAAAGGCTCACTCTTCTTGAATGAGGGCAAATTAAAAACATTCTTTTGATACTATTTATGAATACTAAGTATTTCGTATTAAAACCCATAAGCTCTTTCCCTGACTGCGCGTCTAATCCATATTGACAATTCATTGACTTCTACTCCATAAAAATCAAATATGCACTTTCCTTTGAATATAGTACATAAATATAACAAATAAAATAAACTTCAATTGCAGAGACATTGTGCAATACCGCCCTCGCAAGACCTAAGATTGTGAGATAATTAGTTTTTTTAAACTTTGTTTAAATACAAAATCTTGTTTGTAGGTGATTACAAAAACTGCAACCCAGACGAAATTGCAAAATCTTGCTTTTGTTCAAATTGGATTGAATCTGTTTGATGCAAATCCTATTTATTAGGGAAAGATTATTTGATTTGGGCTAGTCGCTTAATAAGGACTGCTACTTAAGAGGGAGTTGTAACTAAAGCTATCAAAGAACTATTAAAGGAGATAAGCCAATTTTATTAAATGAATTTCATCACAAGTTATCTAATCATTTTTTTATTGGGAAGTCAGCTGTTTGACCATCTGTTGAAAATAAGTTTTTGTCTCCCAAGAAAAAAAAAATTGTGATAAAATGTTAATCTACGATTGATACCAAATTTATTTAGCGTATTTTTTATTTTCATCGTAAATTGATTATTTTAGTGATTTTGTTTTTAGATCCCTAAAATAGATCGATTCATATTACGAACCCGTTCTATTTTGCATTATTATTTTTTTTGACAAAGAATGCCAATAAAACTTATAAATTTAATTTTTCATCAGAGGCATGCAGTGTTTGCCAGTTAAATATTTCCAAAGGGTATTTTCACCCCCTCTCTAAATTTTTAGGGGTATTTTTTAAACTAAAATTTTTTTAAACTAAAGCAAAATTAGTTTTTGACAAAATTAATAACTACAACAATAATAGTGATGCACGATCACGATTTCGTGTGTTAGAGCGGAAATGTGCTTTTTAAATGTGTACAAAAAGCTCTTTAAAACCTTAAACTATTAACACTGTGCTGTCCTGTGATACTTTTGTTAGTGTCCCGCAAATGCTATCGGACAAATGCCTGCGAATCACAAAAAAACCATCGGGCAAATGATGGCAAAGTTTAAACTTGATGATTTACGATATCCTGAAAACCTTGAAAAATCGCCGTCTATAGGCGAAATGATGTGAACTTCTGAACCAGTCCTACCGGCGAAAAAAAAAAAAAAAAAATCGATTAGACGTGTGGATGACATAATGTTAATCTAGGTTTTCCCAATAACTTTTTTCTCTATTTTGTGCAAAAAGGTATGGTAAAAAGCCATTGAAATACACTTAATCAAGAAATGTACGAAATGGCCATTCGTGCTAACTAGCACTTGGAAATTGTGGGACGGCCCCCTACATTCCAAATCCTATGTCGCCCGTGGTAGTATCAGCAGCCATTCAAGGTCAGTCACTGGTCTGTGCGAGGCACTGAGCTAAAGAACGGCACGTTTGAAAATGAATGCGCATGTATGACATACAATTTTGGAGGGGGTGATCTCTATGATGCATTCCATTGAAAAATAAACTAAAATTTTGCATTTTTTTCCAGAAAAATACGCTATTTTCAAAGATCAAGGGCAGGAAGATAACGCTGCTCTTTGAAAAATGCGGACATTGATTTTCAATGCGTGTTCATGCAGATTTCGCGCATTTTGGCGATCTCCGGAGGCATGCTTCAAAAAACAAGAATTACTTCTAAAATTATTTCTATTTGCTTTAATAGGTTAATTGTTATCTGTAACATGCTCTTTGCCCTGTATGTTACGTTTAATTGGATATATTCAAATTTAATAAAAAAAATTGTGAAGTAGAGTTAGATAAATAAGCTTCCTTCTGTGTTTTATGCTCGTCGACGATGGAGTTTGACGAACAGATGGAACAACGAGTCAACATCAAATCTCTGGTGAAAGTTAGGAAATATTATCGGAAAATTTATGAAATGTTAAATACTGTTAGGAACGGAAAGCAAATGGTGAACTGCGATCGAAAAAATGTCGAAAAAGCAGCAAAAGTCATATTACTCGTTTTTTTTTTTACATTCATGGTGTTCTCCACCATGAATTTCTTCCTCAAGGGCAAACAGCGAATGCTGCCTTCTACGTGGAGGTTCTCAAGCGCTTGAGGGAACGGGTGCGTCGAGAGCGATCAAATTTGAGTGATGATGGTGGATGGCTGCTGCATCATGACAATGCGCCTTCACATTTAGCACTGATTGTCCGCCAGTTTCTGAACCGTAATGCGATCACCGTGATTGACCACCCTTCCTATTCAATAGATTTAGCTCCCTGTGACTTCTTTTTGTTCCCGAAATGTAAAAAGGTCATGCGGGGATGGCACTGGAACGACATGGAAGACGATAAAACGTGAAACGACAAAGCAGCAGAAGAGCCTGACTCCTGAAGACTGCCTGGAAAGTTTGAATAATGGAAACGGAGATGAAACAAATGCATTGCTACAAGTGGGAAGTATATTAAAGGGGATAAGATGGATCTCCCCTATATTTTGGAAAATAAAACTCTTAAAAAATCAATTCATGTGTTTTTTGGACAGGCCTCGTATGTTTGTATCCATCTAACAAGTTCGAAACATTTGGTAACGTTGACACAAAAGCTCATTGAGTTAGATTGAACCATTTGGTGTCGTTTCGTTCAACAGGATAAAAAAAAAAATATGTATGGAGTTTTGTATATAATAGCTGCTTGCTATAGAGGAAAAATTCTCTCTACAAGCAGATGCTTCTGTAAAGTGATTATCACTGTGGGCAGGCTCGATATACTTTGAGTAAATAAGAATTATGGTGGGACCAAAGAAAATATTATTATATGCAGGTTTATTGTAATAGGCAGTATCATTAATGCACTGGTTTCACTGTAAATAATGCACATCCGAAGCATAACGCTATTGACGGAGTCAAATCTTTATTACTGTGGCCCAAGCCTCCATGTTACAATTGCAATAAATTAGTTTTTTCGATGTGTAAACATAATTTGTTTTTTCAATGTGCAATGAAAATACCCATTGATTTAAGTTGTTTCCAGAAGAAAGTGAATGAAATTTTAAATAGGGCTAAAATTGTATGCCAAAAACATTGAAAACCAACCTATGGAAATAAAGGTTTTTTATATATATAAATTATTTCTATGCATTTCCGACTTTTATGTGTAATTGCATTGACCTTTGCAATTCTTTTTCTCGATATTTTATTTTTTCAAGTACTCCCAGACTTTCTAGATTGCAATGTATTGATATTTGCATTGCATGATAAAGGCTTCTTTGTCTTATTTAAATAACTTTGTGAACTCATTTACAAGATTCTACATACTCATAAAAATTTTTCCATATTAAGGACATTTTCCTTATTTCAATTCGTTTTACGCAAATAAAGAATTCAAATAAGATTCTCGTTAGCTGTTTGAACAACCAATTGCAATATATAAGTTAGTGGAGGGAATACCTAGTTTCATCCTCACATTGCAAATTATAAATAGCTTTCCAGTTCTCTCGACTTTTCACCAATTACACCGGATCTGTCAAAAAGGACTACCTAACTTTGTAATGAATTAACATCGAAACACATCGAAAGAATGATAGAAAGAAGAGACAAGTGGTATATTGGAGAGACTAGTGTTCCTATACAGCAACTCTGGGTTAGACAGGTAGGGAAATTTAAATGCACCAGTTAGAAAATTATTTACAATATTGAAATGTGATATCAAATTGTGGTAAAATATAAATATAGCGAAATGAGTTTATCGTTGTTCGATTGTCCGTTTACTGGATAGTGCAACTCAAACGGTTACTTTAGCTGAATGGAGTGGTTTTGAAAGACACTGACGGATTTTTAGTACTCCAAATTCACCAGTTTTGTTTATTGACAAATCCATCCGAAGGAAAATAGACTTAATCGGTAAACCATATGTAGTTGTTATTAAATTTACTCGCATAATCAATTTTTCGAACCGGTGTATTAACCCTTTTAGTGCCGCGCGAAAACGGATGCCTGTGCGAAGATAACTGGAGGAATTTGACAAATTTACTAGGGGTTGAAAAAATGCTCATAAAAACCAAACTAAAAAAGGTATTTAAGAAATTCAAAATGTAGCGTATTGTGGGAGAAAGGGAGAATAACTTCACACCAATTATACTTTAATACTTATAAAAAATCATAAAAATAACATTAATAATCTTAGAATATAAACTATGAGTGAAAGACCAGGAGTTGCTCTTGTAAAAACAATATTTACACCTATTATCGCTTGATCAATTTGTATGTCTCGTAGTATGAAATATAAGTATTTCATTTTCAAAAAAATTTCAATAAAATAATCAATATCAGTCTTTCGGCACCAATCAGCAGAAAACATAACAACAAATTTTAATAAATGATTTTTTTTAATTGCAATGCAAAGAATTTGAACTATTTATAAGGTTTTATAAAATTATTTTGAAATACAGAACTCTTGTGATGAGTAATATGCGCCAACGCTTGCGCAACGATATATCGTCTTTGGCACTTTTCGCAAGAGTGCCGAACGACAATTGTAACGAACAACGATGCATCGTCGTTCGGCACCAAAAGAGTTACAAATTTCCATACCTGTCTATTCAACACACCGCTTGTCTATTCCTTCTGCCTTTCACTGTTTCGCAATTGTCATTTAAAATTTAGGAATTCATTTCTGAAAGAACCTATCAGGAACGGTCTAAAAGCAAACTGCTGTGTGTGCAAGAATAAGTTTTGACGCCTCTTAGAATGAAAATGGAATTAGAAAACCCTCCAAAAATGATATGGGTGCTCTATAACTGAAATTTGCTGGAACTTAATATCTGAAGTTGGCATTTTAAAGGTATTAAAAACCAAAAACTAAAACTAATAACAAGTAAAAAATAGTTATTATTAAAGTAAAGTATTTACTACGTTTTCATTATTTTTATTTTTTAAAATGGCTTCTTTTATATCTAATTCTTTTAACTGAGTTTTTCAAACTTCAATAGGCGTGCTATACTGTTCTTACGTAAAGAGAAAACTCCTAAATTAATTTACTCAGTTAGAGTCATATAAAAAAGTCAGTAATTGTCAGGTAGAAAATAACAGACACATTTTTTAACTGCATCAAAAGTTTTATTTGATTCAATATTCATGGAAAAATATAAATAATAATAAAAAAAAATATTACAGAAACTTGATAAAAATAATCTGTATTACACACTTAGGAGTGGACCTTCCTAGCTTTAGCAGTCGAAAATGTGTTTATTAATGCAACATAATTTAATGACGATAAAATATCATTTTTAATAGACAAAAATGCAAATCTGTAGAGCTTCTCTTGCGAAAGAGTAGACCTTAGGTAGGTTAGGCTAAATTACACTCAAAATTACATAAAATTTAATTTTTTACCATTAAATTTTTTATAAATTTTTTCTCATTCCAGCTCTCCTCTCAAAATCGCATGTGTGCGATCGCACTCGTCGCCCACGCCTTAGCCCGGCTCTGTAGCCTATACATTTGACAGAAAAACCTCTATAAAATTTAATATGATTATTTTTAGAGGCATTTAATTGTTATCTTTTCCCTTGCACCAGCACCCCCCCCCCCCTTACCAAAAATAAAAAACAACAACAAAACATTGCGCACCTTGTCACCAGTTGCGCCACTGTAAATAAGACAAGCAGTCAATTTTGGACACAGATTTTGTAGCAATGTTTTTAGCGCTCCACCCTAGAGGGTTCGTTTGCTTTGCCAACGCCATAGTAACGTAGTTGCGTGAAATACTAACGTGGTTGCGTGAATTAGGAATTCTTCATTCTTCAGTTGGAGCTCTGCGAAATGCTTCCTTCTTTCAGGTAACTCTCACTCTCATTGACTAGATACATTTTAATACTTAAAGAATTTTCTTTAAATTTGATTTGATAAGAAGAATATTTAAAAATGTGTTTGAACCTCTTTAAAAGTAATTATTGATTCCGTAAATATATAAAGAGTTTTTTTAAGAAAAGAAAACTGATTTTTTTTTCAGAGGGTCCTAATTGTAAAGCATTTAAGTCAAACATTTTGAATTTTTTTTTTATTTTAGTTTAATACATAACCTATGTGGAATTAAATACAAAAAGATATAAATGAACTTATCATAGTTAGTGAAACCTTAAATGAGATTTAACTAAAAAAAAACGTGTTTTAATTTTTTTTATTATTATTTTATCATTGAATCCAGATTTATATTGTATTGTGTTGCATTTTACTGTGGTTATTAAATATTCCTTAAAATGTACCAATTTTAAAATATTTGTAATTTTAAAGTTCACAATCTATTATAAATGATTTATTTATACATTTTATTATAAGTTGTGTGTTAAATAGATTTAAAGGACGTTTCAAATCGATTTTGGTTTTTCCTATTCAAGACGATAAAGCATGTCAGTCTCTCTTGAAAGACCTCCCGACTAGACCCTATTTAAAATTCAGACTACTTCGACGTGGTTACCATTTTTTGTATAGTATAGCCTCGTGAAGCATAAAAAAAACTATACAGTCAACCAAACTGTCGAAACTAACTATATTTCTGGGTGGAATGCCAATTGCGAATATGAAATCATAACTTGAGAGTTAACCTTCCATCGGTTGCAATTGATCTGACCGGCCAGAGCTGTGATTTTGTCACCTCACTCTGCCGGTTAGTTGTATGTTAAATATATGTTTTTACGGTGTTGTTTTTTTTCACTTTTTTTTTTAATCTTTTGAAATTCCTTATACTGATGTTTATTACTTAAAAAGGTTCATTATTTGGTGGAACTTAATTACTCGTTGAAATTATGTTTTTTGAATGGTCAGCCCATAAAGCCCATTGCGCTTAAACTCAGCGGTCAACACGTTGCGTTTGACGGAAGGTTAAATTGAGGTATGATCAGATTAAAAGATCGGTACTACAATTTTAGCAAGTTTTTCTAGCGTCAAAAGTTAAATTTCAATAGTTTTTTTCGATAAAAGTTTTAAAAAAATTCCCATATCTGCATTTAAAAAGTGACGTAGCTGTGAAGGATTGAAAATAAAATGGATTTATTGATGTAGAAATGTGGCTCACTTAATTAAGTGGGATTATAGTTTTCATAATTAAACTGAAATATGAGGTGTAAATTATGTTTTCTAATTAGTTATATTTCTGTCAATATTTAAGATACAGCTTAGTATTTTGTAAGTTGTGTGTATTATACTAAGGATTTTTTTTATAAATTCAAATTTTGTAAATTTAAATAGAATCATATATTAAATTTTTTGTATTAAAAAACTATATAGCACCTCAACCCTTTTAGTATGAGTATTGTATTGGTGCTAGTATGCTAATAAAATAATATTCTCTACTTTATGAAAGTGGTTCTATGCAAAAATATGATAAGGTATTAAACAATAGTCAAACCTTGTACACATGCTGGTAAAAGAGAAAAATGAGAAAGAGAAACTTTTGTTTGGGGGATCATCAGCATGCATTATCTATCATCAACATTATATCTCATGGTTCCCACGGGATCGAATGTCTGGAACTTTTGCCAGCTCGTACGTCTAACTCTGAGCAATGCTTAGAATTTCATCAGTGTCCATTCTAAGAAAATGACCTAGTTAAAAACCATCTTTTGGTTTTTATTTCTTCGTCAATTGATCCTAATTTTATTTTAACGTGAAGTGGTATTTGGTCTAAGCACTTAAAACTTTATTCTTGAAATTTCTAGTTTTCTATCACGTTTGACATTTGTTCGGTTTTCACTATCTGATTTATAGTTCGCATATTCCATGATTCAAGTTTCAATATGTTTTTGGGGTAAGTTTTAAAATAGGACCGTTGCTTATTCATTCTGGAATGTATGATAAAAGTAAAATAAGAGAAAGCGAATTTTTATATTTTGAATGTGATTTTTGACAGGGGCATGATCAGGAATTTATTTCGGATTCAAAGTTTGGAATAATAACAAATTCAGTCTTAAAATCCATTCTTGCTCGTGTATTCAACTATGAAAATTATAATTATACGTGGGAATTTTTCCCCTTTAAAATCCTTTAAAACTAGTAAAAATGTATGAATATATATAGGAAGCATTTATTACGTAGAAAAAATTATCTTGTGTTAGAAATCAATAAGAAGTACTTTATAAGATAACAAATATTCTACAATTGAATGAGAGAAATCCCATTCCAAAAAGTATTAAAACACATTTGTTTAGTTAAATCTCATTTAAGGTTACACTAAGTTGTTATGGTATGTTCACATATATCTTTTTGTATTTCATTTCACACACACTGTTAAAAATTTTGTTCCACCTTGCACCAAAAATTGGTTCCCATTTAGCTGCCACCAACATTTGGTGCTTAGTTTCACGATTTAATGGTGCAACCTCGGACCATAAGCACCATTAAATCGCGAAACTAAGCACCAAATGTTGGTGGCAGCTAAATGGGAACCAATTTTTGGTGCAAGGTGGACAATTTTTTTTAACAGTGTAGATTATGTATTAAAATAAAATAATAATTAATAAAAAAAACTTCACAATATTTGACTGAAATACTTAACAATCCCAGACCGACAGTCGAGATGAGACCCTCTGTCGTAATCGTCGTTGTGTCTAGTCATTTTCAAATAATTAGGGAATGGGCTTCTTTGCCTTGGGATCAAAGTGGCTATAAAACATGCGTCTAAAAGTTGTTTTTATTTGCTAACATGAATCACCAATTGCAAGTTCCGCATTGGCATCAGCTAGGTGATATAGTCCTTCAATGAATGTATAAAAAGGCCTCTTAACATGGAATATCTTAATAGAATTAATCAAAATTGGGAGTTTGTGTAAAAACATAGCCTAGAATTGAACCAATGTTTTGTATGGAAAAATTATTTTCTTTCAATGAATTTATTTTTTTCAAATAGTCACGGATGTTGAAAAGGATTGTTTAAGTTAGGCTTTTTTAATCCACTTCCTTCAGGGAATTGGAATCATATAATTTTTAGCATTTAAACTCCATGAGTCTAGTAATAAAATAAAAAAATATCGATGTGTAAAATTCATATTGAGTCTACAGTCTAATGAGACCAATTTATGAGTTCGGAAAGAGATAAAATCTTTATCCCATCCCCCAGGTAGCACAGTGGTATTGGCCAATGGCAGAAACAGGGGCTTTGGGAAGATTGGCCAGTCTATGCCGAATCTCGAGCATCGTTCCAAAATACAAAAAAAATTCCAAATTAAAAAAAAAAAAATAATCTCAAAATCGTCACAATGCAAATTTTTTACCCCTCCGTTCTTTCTCATAACACTATATTTCAATTTTAAAACTCTGCAACAACATTTCAAAACTGCCCGTATATTTTAGATAGCACAGGGCGAAATTGGCCAAGATCTGTAGCAACGGCCAGTCTACAACGGTCCTCCTTGGAATTTATCAGCGGATTTGTGCTACTGGGAATATTTATATTTAAAAAACATCGTGTATTTTGGAACGATGCTCGAGGTTCGGCGTGGACTGGCCAATCTTCCCAGAACCCCTGTCTCCGACATTGGCCAATACAGTTGTGCTACCTGTGTTGGAGCATTCAAACTCCATGAGCCTAGTAGTAAAATAAAAAGTATCGATGTGTAACATTCAAACTGAGTCTATGGTCTAATGAGATTAATTTATAAGTTCAGGAAGAAATATATCTCTTTGTCCCACTCTCTGGCCATTTGACGATCGGTAGTATTAATAGATTCGTAGGAAATATGCAGGCTAGTAATTAATCTAACCTATTTTCTAGGTGTTTTCTGGTGATCTTTTTCTCTCTTTCTTCAATTGGGTAAGTCTCCACTTTACTGTCTTAAAAGATAATAGATGTTACTACAGGGTCTTTCAAAAAGGACTCTCTAACTTCAAAATGATATAACTACAAAACAGTGAAAGAAGAGACAAGTTGTATGTTGGATAGACAGATATGGAATTTAAAATACGTTGGTTTGTAAAATTATTTACAATATTGAAATGTGATACTAAATTGTTGTAAAATCTAAATATACCGGAATGAGTTTATCGTTTCTTTCGTGAAATAGGGTCCCATAATCCCTTTACTGGATATTACAGCTCAAATTTTCCCTTTTGCAGCATGCAGTGGTTTTGCAAGACACAAAGGAGGTTTTTCAGTACCCCATATTCACCAGTTTTTTCATTGATAAATCCATTCAAATGAAAATGGGCCTTTTTGATAAACCATATACAGTCGTCATTAAATTTATTCCCATCTATCAACTTTACTAACAGCCCATATAGCATACATACTCCATTCGAAGTCCCAGGGATGACAAGGGACTTCCTATGGACCTCCCTGGCAGGATGTGTGCTATATGGGAGGTGTATTTAAACTTCCATACTTGTCTATCCACTATACCACTTGTCTCTTAGTTCTGTCTCTCATTGTTTCGCTGAATGTCCTTTCAAAAGTAGTCTTTTCTAAAAGACCCTGTATTTTGTAATGCATAACCGTATAATTTTAAATCTTTTTTTTAATATTTTTATTGACTGTATAAAGCATAGTATATTTCCTAAGTTCTCTTCAGGTATGAATAAATGCTATTGTACATGATTAATTAGCAAACGTTCAATTCTCCAATGGATCTCCTTCTGTATAAAAATAAAACAAAAATTTCTTTTTAATTCATATTACAAGAAACTTATTTTTACAAGGACTCAGAAGTTCTTTCATTTGTTGATTTAAGATCTTTTTCCTACAGGAATCACTTACATTTGTAAATGTTTTAAGAAAGATTGTCAGACCGACCTATCTATAATGGTTCGACCATAGACATATAATGGTTCCTTTTTTTTCGGGTAATACCTTCCTAAGTGTTATTTTAAAAGATATGAATTTTCATTCCAGGTTTAAAAACAGCATTAAAAGATCATTTACAGGCAAAAATTTGATTTTGGCAATGTACTTTTCGATAATCCTTATAATATCCTTTATTATAAGTGAAACTGAGGGGAGAAGAAAAAACGACCGTTGATGAGGTATGCTCAAGGAAAGAGAACTATGAGTTGAAGGCATTCGTTTTTCAACTTTCTACGCCCATTTTTACGTGAATTTCGGAGGTAGGGATGTTTAGAACACCTTAAGAGGAAATCGTTTGGAGCCGTTTTTAAGCAATCATTGAAAAACATAATTTTTTCAATGGCAGCTACCTTATGCGCATGCGCGATTTTGACGAAAACTCTAATGGTAGGTCCCATGGTCACCAGCAACCCGCATATCAAGTTTGAACATTGTAGGTCAATTTGTTCGGGAGTTAAGCTGACCACAGACACACACACAGACAGAAATTTGTTTCTAGATCACTTTTTTGAAATCGGGGTGTTCCAAAACGTGGAGGAATGCGAAAAAAATTGAAATTTTTTTTGACCGAATGCTATACTTTACTTACCCTACGTATAATATATATGGGTAATTGAAAGTAAAAAAGTGGTCTGTAGAAAAAATGTCTGTCTGTGCGTCTGTGGTAGCATAATTCCCGAAAGGATAGATTTACAATGTTCAACTTTTGGATAAGGATAGATTTACAATGTTCAACTTTTGGATACGGGTTAGTGGTAGCCATGGGACCTGTCATTAAGGTGTTCATCAAAATTGCGCAGGCTCATGAGGTAGTTAGCATTGAAAAATTTACGTATTTCACAAATTGCTAAAAAACGGCACTAACGATTTAGAACAAAATCGTTGTGATAATTATTTTAAGGTGCTTTAAACATCCCATTCTCCAAAATTTCAGCGCAAATTCGATAAAGGCGTAAAAATTTGAAAAACAAAAGTCTTTAACGCAGAGTACTCATCCCTTAAGCATCGCCCATCAACAACTGTTTCTCCTATGTTTCACTTAAAAAAAAAGGATAGTGTAATATGTATCGAAAAACATAACATTAATTTTGCCATTTTAGCGTTTTTTTTTTTTTTTTTTCCAATGAAATAATTATCGCCAAAAATACCTCTAAACTGTCCGTTTTTTTTTTTTTAATTTATAAAAATATGTAAACGAAATCGGTAAAATACACCAAATTTAGAAAATTAAAAGGTAGTGACCAGTATTAAGTGTAATTGAAAGTTGTGTGAAGTTCCACACTCAGAGTTACACTTTAAAAAGTTTTTATTTACTAGTTTATAAAAACTTAAAAATAATTCAGAACAATAAAATGCTTCAGTTATTTTCCTTTCAAATTTTGTTAATTATCGTTTATTATTTTTATAATGCAACTAGAATTCACTTGTTTTAACCTTTTGAAGCACGCATTTCGATTTTATTTCCGATTTTAATGATATTTGCTATGGGCCGCCTTTATGTGTAGAAAAAGAACGGAGTATACTTCCTTTTTGCAAAAAAAAAAAAAAAAAAAAAAAAAAAATATATATATATATATATATATATATATATATATATATATATATATATATATATATATATATATATATATATATATATATATATATATATATACATATATATATATATATATTAACTCTTGTTAGTGGTTAGGTTATGAAATCGCAATGCAAGTAACAGTGAACACAGTATCGCTGATATACCTAATAAATTTTTTTCTGCATAAAAAAATTACACTTTGTTTTAGGTAATACAAAATCGAAAAATTACTTGGATTATTTATGATATGTTATGTGGTTTCACTGCAAAACTTGTCTTCGTATAGAAATAAAAATTTAAGTTGTTTCTGTGTGGAACCACTATGCTTCAAAGGGTTAAAGTTCGTCAGATACTGTGACCAAAAATATAAGTAAATAAGGAAGCATTAGGTCTATGGAGCAGGGTGGTTAGTGGTTAGGTTATGAAATCGCAATGCAAGTAACAGTGAACACAGTATCGCTGGCAGACGATCTCTCTTAACACGTTGACTGCCAACTACGAGATATCTCGTAGATTGTTTACTTGCCCAGTACGCCTACTACGAGTTATCTCGTCCCTTCATTACTTCCCATATTTGTACAGCTACGAGAAAACTCGTGGCATAACAGCGTAAATATGAATTCATGGCCTCAGGAAAGAGAATAAAAAATAAAGTTTGGCTTAAATGAACAGAAAATACAATCCTACAAAGTTTATTCAAAAAGAAAAAGTTTACACAAGGAAACAAATTTCAACGCAACGTGGCAGTCAACGTGTTAATCAAAACTGAGAAACAGTGATGGCGATTAGGGAGATGAGGAAGGGGGTAGTTGCCCCCTCACTTTTTAATATTTCAGTGATATTAACGGGAAAATCTTGTTTAATTTGCAATTTGCCCCCTTTCTAGTACTGATTTTTTTTTCTTTCATTTATGGCACTCAATCACCGCTACTACCGAGAAGTGAATTGTGATTCGTTTATTTAAAATCATTTGTAATATAGCCTGATTCATTTCAGATTTGGTGAAAGCTTAAGTGATAAAGAAATTCTAGATTCGCTTCTCACTGATACTGGATACGACAAAAGGACTAGACCTGAAAGTAAGAATGTTGTTCTTTTTTATACTATAAATTATTTCTGATTTGTTGAAAGCATAAGTGATAAAGAAATTATAGATTCGCTTTTTACTAAAACTGGATACGATAAAAGGACAAGAATAGAAAAAATTAATGATCTTTTTATATTATGAATTATTTTAGATTTTTTGAAAACATAAGTGATAAAGAAATTATAGATTCACTTTTTACTAAAACTGGATACGATAAAAGGACAAGAATAGAAAGAACGAATGATATTTTTTATATTATAAATTATTTCACATTTTTTGAAAGCATAAGTGATAAAGAAATTATAGATTCGCTTTTTACTAAAACTGGATACGATAAAAGGACAAGAATAGAAAGAACGAATTATATTTTTTATATTATAAATTATTTCAGATTTTTTGAAAGCATAAGTGATAAAGAAATTATAGATTCGCTTTTTACTAAAACTGGATACGATAAAAGGACAAGAATAGAAAGAACGAATGATCTTTTTTATATTATAAATAAAACCGGAAAGGATAAACGGGAGAGTCTGTTTTTCCAGAACACTATAATGATAAATCAGTTGCCATTCTACACGTAGCTAAATCTTAATACTCTTTAATGGAATAATAATTTAGATGCTTTTATTTTTCAGCCTCAGGAGTATTGTGATTATTTGAAAGCACATTTACCAGCGTTCTTTGTATTAAAGATATAGTATAATACAACCTGCAGTATCATTATAGATAAATAATATGCTTTCAATTTCAGACAAATGAATAGTAAGACTTTTTTTTAGAAGAGGAATTGTTCAATTTTCATTTTAGTAGGATAATGCTTGAATAAGTTAATGTTTGTGGAAATGAATGGGAAATCCTTCTTAATGGAGTAATTTTAATTTAGTTCAATTTGAATTATAAAGTAAGAGAAACGACTTGTAAAAGGTTTCGAAATCAATATTTGGTCATAATTATTGAAGTGATGATAAAATTTATTTCAAGTTTAATTTTGAGCTCTTTGACTGCTGTAATTGAGCATTCATTAAAATTTACATTCTCACATCTTTTCATTTTCATTCTTTTCTAAATTAAAAAAAAAAAAAAACTCACACTATTGAACCCATGCGCCAACTCTTTTAAGGCTGTTTAATGTAATTATTTTTTTACAAGTTTATAAAAGTTAGATATTGTATTCTATTGCTGAGAGATATAATGGAACTTGATTTGGAAAGCAGAACTTGGTGTGGTACAATTCGTGTAGCTGGCTGTTCTGGTGATAAATCGCAACCCATACTTTTACAATGTTAAAATTTTGTTCTACCTTGCACCAACAATCGGTTCCCATTTAACTGCAACCAACATTTGGTGCTTAGTTTCACGATTTAATGGTGCTAACGGTCCGAGGTAGCACCATTAAATCGTGAAACTAACTGTTGGCTGCAGCTAAATAGGAACCAATTTTTGGTGCAAGGTGGAACAAAATTTTTAACAGTGTATTATAGAGTATTAGATGCAACTTTTTTTTAACTTTTAAGTTTGATTTATCAACAAATAATGAAGGGAGTTGTTTAAAGCGGAGATCTACATCTTTAAAACTCTAATACATTTATTTAATGTAGTGAAAAGTATGACGGGAAAAGATGGGATCATTACCAGGCTTAGTCTACGCTTTTTCTACATAGAGTAACCTCTACTCTACGTAGAGTCCTTTCACGTAAAGTACAAAATAAAAATAATTAACTTCGATTTTCAAAGAATTAACACAATGTGCAATAGTAAATAATCTATTCGTTAGTTAAAATTGGAGATCTTAGAGTCATTAAATTGGTCTGTCATTTACTTATTTTGGTTTAGTACAAAGGAGGACATTGGGATCACCACAAAAAAAAAAAACATCCTCCAGATAATATTTTTAATAAATAATAATTCTGACGAAAACCTTAGTGACAAGTTCCATAGCCACCACTAACCAGTATGCAAAAATTGAACATCATAGGTCAATCCATTCGGGAGTTGCGCTTATCACAGACAGACGCAATTTTTTTTTTTTCTAGACCCCTTTTACTTTCAAATGCCCATATGTTAACAAAGGGTAATGGAAGTATTGTTTTCGGTCAAAAAAAAACTTTTCGATTTTTTTTTTTTGCATTTCTTTACGTTTTGGAACATCCTAATTTCAAAAAAGCGGTCTAGAAAAAATGTATGTCTGTGTGTACGTGGTCAGTATAACTCCTGGACAAATTGACCTACGATGCTCATATTTGGTGTGCGGGTTAGTACTGGCAATGGGACCTATCACTAAGGTTTTCGTCAAAATTGCGCATGCGATTAATTATTAAAGATTGCAGTTATGAAAAATCATGTTTTTCAGCAATTTGCTAAAAAACGCTGTAACGATTTTGATTAAAATTTCTGTGCTAATGCTTCTTAAGGTGTTCTAAACATCTTCAGCTCCGAAATTTGGTAGAAAGGTGATAATGGCGTAAAATGTTGAAAAATGAGTGCCTTTAACACAGAGATCCCTGCCTTTGTGCATAGCCCATCAACGATTAATTTTCTTCTGTTTCACGAACAAGAAAGGACAAAGTGATGTCCATCGCATAGCATTGCCAATTTCACCATTTTGGCGGGGTTTTTTGGCCCATGTAAAAATTACTGTCAAAAATATCTCCAAACGGGCCATTTTCATATAAATGAGGGAAAATATGAAAACCGTAAATAACACAATATCCAATTTGAATGTAATAACCAATATTATAGTTTAATTGAAAGTTCGGCGATGTTCTACATCCCTAGTTTTTTGACCAAATGCAATGCTTTCATTATCCTACACTGTTAAAAATTTGGATCCACCTTTTACCAAAAATTAGTTCCCATTTAGCTGCAACCAACATTTGGTGCTTAGTTTCACGATTTAATGGTGCTACCTCGGATAGTAAGCACCATTTAATCGTGAAACTAACCACCAAATGTTGGTTGCAGGTAAATGGGAACCAATTTTTGGTGTAAGGGGGAACAAAATTTTTAACAGTGTATGTTAACAAATCGGTAATTGAAAGTAAAAATTTTGTTTTTCATTCAAAAACTTCATCTAGAAGAACTTTTTTTTTAATGTTAAAATTTCCAATCCTGGGAACTGTAAATAATGAAGTAGTAAAACGTCACTACACTATTGAATAAAATAATTAATGCATAACTGAATCGGCAAGTGGGAAATAGAAATAATTCTTTTCCCAATGGGTCCTTTCCTTTCTTTCAACTATCGATTTAGCTATCGAAAAGCTGACTTAGTGCTATGGCGCATAACATACCAGTGTTGTAGGGTAAGACAAAAATATTCTCAAAGGCTCCTAACAAATATTAAAATTAACCTGAAATCCCTCCCGGGAGATATTGATTTCTAACCTTCTTATAAAATGGTAGAAGAAAGCCTTTCAAAGCATTCCCTTCTTTCACTGATGACAATCGTGATACTTGAAGTGAAATGTGATTCTTTAGAATTCAAAAAGAATGTTGTTGAAAGAGAGAATAACAAAGAGACTGGAGAGATAGGGGGAGGGGAGTTTTTGTTTTATTTTTTGTTGAAAATAACTTTTTTTAACGATTTTCATTTCTAAATATCAAACTTTATGACACTACACTGACTTTCAAACAAGGTTTTCTACTAGACAGTCTTTTCCTTAGTAGGGAAGAAGGAGATGTAGGACAATATTCGTTTGGTTTCAGATCTCAAGTATATTTGACTTTATTTATAATGGATACAACTCTCACGAATGCAAAATGAACATCCATGATGTGATTGATATCATTTTTTCTTTTCAAAAGTAAATATTGAAATCCATTTTGAAATGGATTTTGACATTACGAGATTTTTACTATAAACTATTGGATTATTGTAAAAATTAAACTAATCCTGTGCATATAAATCACTAATTAAACTAATTCTGCCTTCATTAGTTAAAAGGCCCTAAATCCAAAAAAATTTTAAGTGCACATTTCATCACTTTCTGATTAGTCTTTTGAAAATAATTTTTTTAATTCAATGAATGGCCAAAATTTCTATGTCATACAAATCTAAGCAATGGTATAAAAGGATGCATTTTATAAGGACGGACGCAAAAATGCCAAAATTGCAATTTTAAAATCTTTTAGTTAGGGTCTTTTAACTTATGACGGCAGAATTGTGGTAAGTCGTAAATTAAATATACTTCCCAAAATTTTAAACTAAAATGTGCACCAAATTCGTTCCTTACTAAGTTCTAAATAGTAATCGAAGTCAAACTTTTAGATCAGAAACATAAAACTTGCCTAGTAATGGACACAATGGGAATTGTTGGATAAATTACATGGTTCTAAATAGAAGTTCCCATTTTGAGATTTCTTTAATTCAATTCCCAAATACATACCCTTTTCGCTAATGCCATTTTAAATTTGGACTAAATATAATAGACTAAGTGTTTAAGGTTCCAACTATGTTAACCCATTTTCGGCCAAAGATACGAAAACGCACCATTTTAATAAATATTTTTTTATTAACTCTATGACGTATATTTTTCATTTAGTTTATTTTTCTGCTATTTATAAGGATTCTGAAGACATCTATAAAATATTAGTAATTCAATTGGAGTAAACAGTTTCTGATGAGAAATTTTCAAAATATGCTAGTTTTTTTACTTTCAATTACCCATATGTATACATAGGGTAATGAAAGTATAGCATTCGGTCAACAAAAAAAAAAAAAAAATTGTTTTGCATTTCTCCACGTTTTGGAACATCCTGATTTCAAAAAAGTGATTTAGAAAGTGATATCTTTTTTAGTGATATCTAAATTTTGTAGTTTAGACCCCTACTATTGGTACGTTTTGGAACCTTTTTTATCTCCTCTAATCCATGCAGTGGCATTTTGCCCATTGGTTGACATGAACCCCTAAAAAGAAATGAGAACTTTAAATTATTCTAGGCGTTCTATAAAATAATGCATGTCCACTGCACGCAAATGCAGATCAGTTAAGGAGAGTCGGAGTTTAAGAACGTCAAAAAATCAATTTTGAGACTAGTATGATATTAAAAAAAAAAAAAAACCTGCAAACAATTTGAATCTAAAGATGCAAAAAGTTTTAACCCCGCTAAATTGGAAGTATTTTTTACATATTTAAAAAAAAAGTGTTTTCATCAATTTATATTATTGTTTACAACTTTAACGGTCCATACCTCCAAATCCAATTTTGGAAACGTAAGGAACATTTACTCTAAAACTATTAAAGATAAATGCATTTGAGAGTAGCATTTTTAATATTTTCGAAATTAAAGATTTTATTTATATTTTATATTAGCTCTGTTTTCCACCGGGGAGTCAAGAAGAAAAACGTATACATTTCTCCTTATTGAAGTCTTTTTGGACGCCAATTTCTCGCATGCATCACCCCTATTCTAAATCAAAGAGACTTGTTTCTATTGCCACTACCCCTCTCCAGACTATCTGCCAGGATCTGTTTTCCTGATTGACAGTCAATACTAAGCAACAATCAAACATATATCGATGACTAAAACCTCAATCAATGCTTGTCAATTTTTAGGTTAAAGTATATATTAATATCAAAGAAAAGGTAGACTGGCTCTTACCTCCTACGAATGCATTGTATGTCACTTCCAAATAATTATTTTGTTGTTTAGATTTAAAAACACTCATACTTTCTCCAAAGTCAAATTTTTTTTTTGTTTTTCATTTTCCGAAAGTTTACATAACTGGATACACAATAATTGTGCTTGTAGCCATCAATATTAAAAACGACACTATCCTTTTACCTGTTAAATTACTGATCTCTAACTTTTTTAAATTTTCCAAATGGCAACCATATTGACTCATAATCGTATTAAAATTGCTTTTTTTTTTGTAGGTCTGACCACAATCACTATTTCTGTTCTTCTTCATTCCTTGTCCTCTCCCGACGAATCAAGTTTAGTAAGTATTCCCTCCACAAAGAAGATTATTTCCCCCTCTTATATACTTTCAGCGAACTCCGTATAGTAGACTGTAGAACAATGTTAATTGTAAGATTGTTAATAATGTCAATAGGTAGTTTCTTAACAATGTCAATAATAAGTTTGTTAACAATGTCAATAATAAGTTTGCTAACAATGTCAATAATAAGTTTGTTAACAATTGCCAATAGAAAGTTTCTTAACAATGTCAGTGGGAGGTTTGTTAACAATATTAATTGATAGTTCAGAATTGAAGTCACTAATCATAAGACATATATTCTATTCTATAATATTTTTTTTAATAAAACTTTAGCCAAAATAGTAGTACTGGCTCGGCTTCAACAGAACAAAACTGTATTTTGCTATAGAACACTGTAAATTGGTTGACTGCAGTTAGATTAAAAATCTCACGGTGAAATAAGTAAACTACATATATCGGAGTCTCTTGCACTATACTTGCAACAACCCTGTCCTGAATATTAAATTATAGTAATCAGCATGTCAAGTAACGTAAGCAAAATTCATCAGGAATATTTTTTCAACCAAGCAGACATAGCAGAAAACCTGAAATGTTACAGCTTTATATGGTTGGTTATCTATATTGTGCATTGCATTAATTATTATATTTCAAGCAGTTTCCATGACTCGAAAGAACTTTGCTTTTGACTTAAAATCTTTTTCTCGGATAATGAGATTGCAATCTTGCTGTTTTGCATACTTGGCAAGATGAGTGATTCTGAGATGTTTGTGTCCCAGTGCGATGGAAACCTAAAGAATAGCACGAGTCAACACCGCATGATATGGCATTGCACGCAGAAGCAATATACACAAATGTGAAGGGACATGACTGTTTGCGTGTGTTGATTAAAAAAGTTTTTTTTTCTTGTTTTTTTTTTTCAGAACTATGAGGTGGAATTCCTTATGTACCGTACATGGCGAGATGAGCGTCTCCAATATGATGGAGAGCCCAATTATCTGAATGGTCTGAGTCACGCTCACTTGGTCTGGCTGCCAAATACTTACATTGTGAAGCACGGAAGTGCGAAGCAGCCCATGTTGGACATGAGTCTCAGAGTTTACAAAAATGGAACCGTTCTTCATATTGTAAGGTAGTCTTCTTTTCTAACCAGGACCGTAGACAGGGAGGGATCGATGGACCCCCCCCCCCCCACGAAATTGTGTGAAATCTTGTTTCGCCACTTCCTCCCCCTTTTTTTGTGTAACTTATTATATGTATTTAATTAAATCTTCAACCCCCTCCTCCCCCCGAAAAAAATATCCTGGTTATGGGCTTGTTTCTAACCCTTTTTTTTTTTTTTTGCTCATTTAACAATTCTGTCCCGTGTATCGAAACTTTGAGTACTTACTAATTTTAAGATCAAGTTTGGGCTCTAGATTTCCCTTATTCATCTTTAAAAAGAAATATTCCTTGAAGTTGAAGTCAGGTCAAAGACCTTTGGACTTCATAACATGGGTGCCGTTTGGGAAAGTCAAGAAGGTACACTCGTACCTCTACGAATTTTGAAAATTAAAAATAAAATGGAAAGAAATGGTAAAATTTATAGAAAATGAAGTATAATGTGAGTTTTAAATTATTAATTTGAACCGAACACTAATGCATAACTATTAATGAAAAATTTATAGATGAAATCCAATTATTATTTTAAAAAAAATCAAAGCCATTTTGCCTAAATGCGATCTGTTATGCGATTTGCCATATGCGGATCTGCTGTCGAAAATTTGCATTACGCAGTTTATGTAAGTCCTTTTGATAAACAATCTGGACCAAATGTTTTAACTCCTAAAATGTTTCATAAAGCACATAATTCAGAATAAAAAACTTAAGGCATTAGAGTTATGTTTACATGTATTGTTATTATATTTATGTAGTTTTCCGAAAAATATTTTATGTATTTTATTTGATGTGACGGTAATAAGTTTTTTAAAATTTCTAGGCGAAGTATTTCAATCAACTGCCAAGGTAATTTAAAGATATTTCCATTTGATAATCCAAAATGCCCATTCGCAATTGAAAGTGGTAAGTAAAATAGTTGTAAAAAAATAAATTATTAATGAATCTGTGTTGCAAAAAACAGCTGCCTCAAGAAATAAGAATATTCTGTATTTCTAAATATAGTTGATGTATCGATTATTGTAATTTTAATTTCTGTTATATCGTTCGGGTTAATAGAATAATTAGTGATTTCCTGGGATTAAAATGATATCGTTTTAAATCTGAGATTATTTATTTGTAGTATATTTTTATATTCTTCTGCAACATATTTCCGTATTTTACTGGTCAAGATGCATATTTAACGGTTTGCCTATTTAATATTTTGATTCAAGCATGTAGAAGGACGGTTAATATGATAGACCAATCAAGAACAATTCAATAGAAAGCTGTAGTTTTCGCAACATGTTCAGACCGTTTTTTTTTAATAAAGATTTCATTCAACAGCGCCATCTGTTGGCGAACTTTGTAACTACTTTTGAAAATTGAGGGATAAAATTCCATGGTTGCACAAGTAAAATGTAGCAAGTGGTACATTTCTATCGTCTTTCGTTTCTTTTTAATTTCATTTTTCAAATGTGGCAGATATTTTTGGGACAACCTGCATTTTGTTTAGGGTACTTAAGCTTTATGCAGATAATTTTTTTTGTGTGGAAACAAAGCACTTTCTTTGATGCCTAAGTAATTTTATACACTTTCTAATCACACAGTTTGACTTCAAACCTACGTATTTATGAATTGTTTAAATATTTATGAATTGTTTAAATAAATTTTTACAATTTTGAAATAGTAGTAAAATTTTTATGTTATTGTCAAATCTTAATAGATAGTAGTAATAGAATCTCCGTAGATAAACATGGAAGTTTAATTAAATGGATGTTTAATTAATATATTAAAATCACACCGCTTTTGTTGTAGTGACAAATCTATTTTACTAATTTTGTTTACGAAATTAATTCCAGTTTCGTTGGAAGAGGATGAATTGCAGCTCGAATGGGCATCGGATTCTCCATTGAGTTCCGCGAGTTCTATGCAGTATTTCAATGCTTACCTTATTGATAAAAATATTGGAGATTGCGGTGAAATGTTTACTTGGAGAGGTATGTTCATCCAAACAATTTATTTGTTTTTCTTTTATATCAATCAATAGGTGAAGTCAATCGAAGTTCTGAATGAGGTAGTAGAATTCAGAAGTAGTAGAAGCTTTTGTCAATTACAAGAAATCTTTTCAGAATAAATTAGCAGATTAATAATATAATACATATTTTTTTTTTGTATAATCCTGTTTATGCATTACCAATTTTTATATTCCTTAACACAGTTCCGATTCTGTAAACAGCGTGTGCTTTGTGTTTGTTTCTAGTTTTAAATATCAAACATTTCTATCAGCAAAATGCGCGGCAAAGTACGTTTCAAAATTTATTTATTAAAATGAACGTGAATTTATGCACTCCCATCCAAATATTGTTTATTTATTCTGATTAAAACAATTTTATTATTTATTAAAAAAATTGGAGTAGACACATTATCAATCGTGACTGATAGTCTCGCGTCTATTGTAGAGCTACTTGGTAATTTTCAGCATTTTCTCCTATTCGGTACGCAAATCCTCTCGCTCTTATCTTAAAACGCCACCAGAAAGACATTACTCTTTTACGCATACCTTGATCTAATAATATAGTTTTATATGTAAAGTAAGTCTTGCGATAGGAAATCTCTAATTATAACCAAACAAACTTGTTGAAAAACTCATAAGACCTTTGAACCTTAGAAGTGTTTTTTAATTATTAATTCAGTTGGATGTATCAAAGCTATTTTAATTCATTTGCATGTATGTTGAATCTATTCGCATTCAAAATAAATATGAATTTTTGAATGTTCTTCTTAAGAAGCAAAATCTACTTGTAAGCAATTAGGAAATTTATATCACTTCAAACTGATAATTTCTAGTGTAACCACGCGACTTTCAAATATTTTCTGGTGAACAATGGTCAATAATACATTTTCAAATTTAGTTAAGTCTACCTCTACGAAATGAATTAAAAGCATTATGTCCAAATTAGACTGACTGCTTACGTGTAGTTGCCAGGGCATATCATAAAAGTAAATAACGTTTTGGTTCATTTGCATACAAACATTCATTTGTTAAAAAATGACAAGATATTCAAACATGTTTGGTTTCTATTACATCTGTGATGCTTTTTTGTGGCAGATGGATTGTGATGTTAGTCGAGAAATGTGACTAACTCAACTTTTATAAAAGTTTCTTCTTTTTATCACGGTTAGACCAGTATTTCACTATACAAGTTATTTGACAAATATCTTTATGAAATTGTTAACTTTTATAAAAGTATTATTTAATAAAAGTTGAGCAATTGTTCTGCAACATCTCATCCAATATCTATAAATTTGGCGCAGTATGGCCCATGTGTTGCCCTTGCGCCGTTAAACTCTTACCAACCAACCAACCAACCAACCAACCAACCAACCAACCAACCAACCAACCAACCAACCAACCAACCAATATCTATAAAAAAATATCTTTGTCAAAGAGCTCTTATTTTATAATGCCAGCCTTACAGCACCTTTATCCTATATTTTTATAAAAGATTTTTAAAAAAATTTGAGTTACAAAATACTTTTATAGTGTAATGCTGACTAGCGAGATAGATACAAAATAGAATTAAAAATTGAAATACTTACACCAAACAATTCCTGAGATAATTTTTAATTTTGTATGGATACCTTAAAAATAGAGTGAAGCATGAATTAGTTTACATAAAACTTCCAACTTGATCTTCTCAGATTGACATGCAATATGGCTTATTAACTGCATATAGAAAGTATAAAATGACCAACAGCAACAGTAGAACTGAATCGTATTTGTAACACAAAGGGTGGGGGGTTATTTGGACTTTTTTATTTAATGATTATAAGCATACATTTTAGGACTTTTCAATACCAGGGTAGAACAATTGACTTTTACCTCTGATTCAATGAATTATAAATTCTTGTTACTATTGTTATCTAAAAATTCGGTAAAATTCAATGTGGGACTACCATGGGGATTATCTGAGGAGTGTTGGAGTTAAAACTAGAGGTTGGCGATATATCGATACGACGATATTTGTATTGATATTTTAAAAATATATATCGATATTAAAATATCGATACCAGTCACCGATATATCGATATTTTCAATTTTAGTTTTTTGATGATTGTTTTGTAGTTCCATGTGTTATTTCGATTTTCTTTATTCCGTTTTCAAAAACTTCAAAACTAAAGTTTGGACTTGACTGAGAGACAGTTAAAAAGGCACTCTAATAAAAAAGAAAACATTATATAATGAAAGATAAGATCATTTATTAGTAGTCCTTTACATAGCACCGTTTCTGTTGTCAGCGTGTGCCTGGAATTTGCATCGATTTTGGTTGGTAGGAGTTTAACGGCGCAAGAGCAACACGTGGGCCATACTGCGTCAAGGAATTTGCATCGAATTTTAAATATTAAAAACATCTCTTTCAGCAGAATATGCGGTAAACTACTTTTCAAAATTTCTTCTTTAAAAATAAATGTGAATTTATGTATTGACATCCAAATGTATTGTACTTATTCCGATTAAAACAATTTTATAATTTATTTATTAAAACAATTTTGGCAACAAGAAAGAATTTCTTTAATGATTGGTTAAATGCTATTTCAGCGCGATTGGCTGACGGCAAGTTGGTTTATTTGTATTCCGTAAAGTGAACTTTTAGTGGCAGTGACAGCCCCAAAACTTAATAGAATGCATTGTCATCGACATCAAATCTATCAGCCAAATTTCATCCAGATTGGATTACAGCAAGGGGGTTATTTGGGCCTCGGCAGATTAGTCCGCCCATCGACAAACATACAAAACCCAATCAACCACCTACTCACAATACACCTAGGGAAATATTGATTTAGCACCAGGGGCTGCAAAATTGTAAATCCGCCTCCGCACTGAGCTATCCTAGGTGCCAGTTATGATTATTATGCAGATCAAATTACATACTTTCCAACAATATAAATTTAATTTGAATAAAAAAATAAGCATACTTCCTTTAAAAATACATGAGATTAATACCTGGAATTTTTTAAAAAAAACTATTATTTTACCATTATTCAACATTTTGCCATACACTTCATAAACATGGGCGCCGTCATGAGGGTGCAGGGTGCAAGAGGGTGCACTTGCACCTCTCTGGCTTTCTAAAATTTAAATAAAATTTTAAAAAACGTATTAATTTCAAATAAATAAAAGCACAAATGCAATTTTGAAACTCCGGTTCAAAGTTATAGTGCGTTTTTTTTTAGCTGATTTATTACAATTGAGAAGTGGTATTCTGGCGCCACTTGTCTCAGTATCAATTTATTCTTTTTTGTATAATCATTTATATGTTCTCTCAATGTTCAATACCTGGAAAATGTTTAGATCTTTATTTGTTAGTCATCAGATATTAGACCTTGATATATATTTTCAAACGAGCAAACGAGCATCCGTGTTTAATTTTTGATTTTTTTCATTATTTCTCCAACTTGGAAGAAATAACAACTCTTTTGAATTTTTAAATCCTTTATATTAATTCCAATTTTGTTTGTTTGTGTGTGGCGTTCAAATATACGGATGGCTAATCAATCCAATTGCCGCCATACAAATGAGCGGAAACTTGGCAGATTGCATGTCGATGACGATGCAGTCTATTACGTTTTTGGGGCTGTTAGCCAGGGGGTGGCAGTGCTCAAAAAAATTTACCGGTACGCAAACTTTTAGATAATTGTGGTACTGTAGCTGACATTTTTTCTTTATTATAAAATGCAAATTTACACTAATTTATATAATTTACCATAAAAAAAAAAAAAAAAAAAAAAAAAAAAAAAAAAAAACCTCTTAATTTAAGTATTTATTTTTTCACTAACTTATATCACAATACATTGTATAAAGATTTATAAGTTTTTATTGATTACTAGTTTAAAAAAAAGTAGCGTTACGCCGTACTTGCTCTCAAAAGAGTACCGGTGAGCCGTACCGGCACTTATATATACAGAGTCACTATCACTAAAAACTCACTATACAGAGTCACTATCACTAAAAAGCCGCTTTTTAACACCACTATTTTCGTTTCGGATGACTAATTAACACACTTTCCTTCATCCAATCGAGTTGAAACCTGGCAGATTGATTCGATGTCGATGACAATGCAGTCTATCCTAATTTTTCGGGCTGTTACTATCACTAAAAGGACGCTTTTACAGAAGATTCTATTGGCGATTCGAATTACTAATAAACCAGTAAATAGTTCAGAGTGGATGTTTTTTTCTTAGTGGTCACGCACTATGAAAACGATCTGAACTCAAAAAGTTGCAATTGCACATTAAACTTGGCAATGCATATAAAGGATTTTAAAAAAAATTGTGTTGATGGTTTATTTATTTGTGTTGGTTGTGTTGATCACCTAATAAAATACACAGAAGAGAAAATTTCAAAAATATACACTATAAGTTTTGTTCATTATCAAAATGAATATTGATGCATAATTATTAAGTAACATTTCATTAGTAATTTGCAATAAACATTTCTGAAAAATTAACGAATTAAACAAAATTCTAGCTATCTTGAACCCCCTTTCAAATAATCCTGCCGGTGCCCATGTTCATAATCATATTTTTTTTTATATATTGTATATGCAAGTAGTCACGTTTCAAGTACAATAATCCCTATACAATTTTTTTTTTATATATCTATTCATCCCTCTGTTAATTTTTCAGCTATTTACTTTGTAAAAGTATTATGCTAAATATTCACCTTTGCCATTAAAAGCTATTGAAAATTATCTAAATTTTTCTTTAAATCACTGCACCAATTAAGCGAAAATATAACTTTTTATTTTCATTTACCTATATGTAATACAAAAGGAAATGAAAATATAGTATTGGGTAAAAAAAAAAAATCTGTCTGTGAATCTATGTGTACGTGGTCAGCATAACTCTCGAACAAATTGCCCTACGATGTTCAAATTTGATGTAAGGGTTGGTGATGGCACAAGGACCTACCCTTAAGGTTTTCGTCAAAATCTCTCGCATGCGCATAAGGTAGCTGCTATTGAAAAAAATCAGGTTTCTCAATGATTGCTAAAAACGGCTCAAACAATTCTGATCAAAATCGCTGTGGTAATGTCTGTTAGGGTGTTTTAAACATTCCCACCTCCAAAATTCCCGTAAAAATGCTTCAGTGGCGTAAAAAGTTGAAAAACAAATGCTTATAACACTGAGTTCTCTTTCCTTGAGCATATCTCATCAGATCATTTTTTCTTCTCTCAGTTTCACTTAAAATAAAGGATAATATAAGGATTATCAAAAAGTATATCGCCAAGATCACCATTTCAACGGAGTTTTTTTTTTTTTTAAAGACCCATATTAGAATTATTAGATCCAAACTGGCCATTTATTCTAACTGGATGATAAAAATATAAAAACGGTAAAAATGACATAAATCCACGTCTGTATTTTAGTGTAATTGAAAGTTATGCGATGTTACACACCCCTAGTTTTAATTTCAACTACCCATATGTATACATAGGGTAATGAAAGTATAGGATTAGATAAATTTTTTTTTTGCATTTCTCCACGTTTTGGAACATCCTGATTTCAAAAAAGTGATCTAGAAAAAATGTCTGTATATGTGTCTGTGTGTGTGTCTGTGATCAGCATAAATCCCGAAAAAATTGACCGACGATGTTCAAATTTGGTGTGCGGGTTGGTGGTGGCCATGCGACCTACCATTAAGGTTTTCGCCAAAATCGCGCATGCTCATAAGGTAGCTGCCATAGAAAAAATCGTGTTTTTCAATAATTGCTAAGAAACGGCTCTAACGATTTTGTTCAAAATTGCCGTGGTAATGCCCCTTAAAGTGTTTTAAACATCCCCACCTCCGAAATTCCCGTAAAAAGGCTTTAATGAAGAAAAAAGTTGAAAAACGAATACCTTCAACACAGAGTTCTCTTCCCTTGAGCATATCTCATCGACGATCGTTTTTCTCCTCTCCACAGTTTCACTTATAAGAAAGGATTATATAAGAATTATCGAAATAAATATCGCCAAAATCCCCATTTCGACGAAGTGTTTTTTTTTTTTTTTTTTTTTTTTTTTTTAAAGACCCATACAAAAATTGTGGTAAAAATTATTGCAAAACTGGCCATTTTTTCTAAATGAATGATACAAACAAAAAACGGTAAAAGACACTAATTAACATCAGTATTATATTGTAATTGAAAGTTGTGTGATGTTCCACACCCATAGTTTTGTAGTAGATCTATTTCATTTGGAAAAGTAATCACCTTACAAAAAGCAATAATGAAAAGTAGAAATTTGCCCCGAGAAACTTCGTTCCTGGCAAAATTGAAAATCGAAAAAAAAAAAAAAAAAAAAAAAAAAAAAAAATAGTGTATTGATATATCAATATTTTATCGATACTTTTTTCTATGCAACGATATAGTATCGATATTTACGACCTTTAATTAAAACCTTTTATTCGAAAATTAAACTATCACATATTGCCTACCTCGTAAACTAAACTTTTTTTTTCCAATACGACATCACGAGATATACTAGCATACGACTAAAGTGATTTATTACAGGATTAGGAGTATTACAGCTCCACTCTGTAAGGAAACTAAACCCATACTCCTTGCTAATCCTCAAAAGTAGCAATGAAAAAACAACAGAAGGAAAACAACTCATTATCAGGAGTTAATCATTTAAACTCCACTCGTATGATAAATAGATAGATATAACAAGACCGCATCCCTTTTTATGGTATCACTAGGACATGCCCCTCCTTTGCTGAGCTTCTTCCCCATTTAACTTTGTACTCTCATTTTCTATCTACTGCCAAACTTCTATATAAATCCCTTATGCCATATAGGAGATTTTTTAATATTTCAATTAAGTTGGCTGTCCCAAAATGATGTTCATATGTAATAGACTGAGAGACGACTGTAATTTTTGGACCCCATCGAACATCATTCTAAATTTTTTATAGAAATTAGAGAAAAGTGAGTAGATTACGAATTCACTGGTCTGCCTTGGCAAAAATGACCGAAACTGGTCAAAAATCGACTTTTAATAAGTTGAACTAAATCCAATTGCCAAATGCGCCATAACTTGCCAAATAATGAGCATTTTTTTTTATTTGGTAACCCTCACTCTTTAATTTTCAATCAGACGATTCAGATATCTGGCGACGGTCTACTTGCATCTATTAAAATGGAGCCAAGTTGGCAAAATATATTACGTCGCTTATGACGTAACTGATGTCGCCAATTTGGCTTACTTTTAAAAGATATAAATTTTCCGAGCCAAAGATCAGAAATCGTTTGCGCTTTTTCTCATTGAAAATCAAAATGCAGGGTTGCCAGACGAAAAAGTTTGTTCTCTTTTTGGCAAGTTATGACATATTTGGCAATCGGATTCTAGTTCAACTCATTCCAAGGTGATTTTTGATCAGTTTCGGCCATTTTTGCCACGGCAGACCAGAGGATTCCTAATCTACTCACTTTTCTCCAATCTCTCTAAAAAATTCAGAATGATGTTCAATGAGGTCCAAAAATTGCAGTCGACTCTCGGACTATAAGATAACATCTTTTTGAAACCGATTTCAAATGGCGTGTTATAGGAAAGTTCAGCTGTCTTCACGTTCTGCTGGTGTTCACTCGTGACAAGAACTACTACCTTAGTAGCGTGTTCGTACCTGGTATGATCCTCGTGACGAGCGCTTTTCTCAGTTTCTGGCTCGATCGCCGCGTGGTGCCTGCTCGTGTTATGCTCGGGGTCACCACTATGCTCAGCTTCTGTACCACCACCAACACTTTCCGGTCCTCGTTGCCGGTGGTATCCAACTTGACTGCTCTCAACCTTTGGGATGGAGTCTGCATTTTCTTTATCTACACAGCGCTGTTGGAATTCGTCGTGGTCAACTACCTTGACAGGGTAATGCAACTATCTGATATCATCCTCAACTAAATTCATAATACTATAATCCATAATATTGTGTCTCCAATGAGCGATAATTTGTACTACTTAGAAAGGTGACTGGCAAATGAAAATTTTTCAGAATATTAATTTTGAGTTAATTAATGTTTCTTAAAATTGAAATTCCTCTATTTTAAATATTAATTGTTAATATTTCTTATTTTGAAGTATTTTTAATATTTTTTTGAAGTAAACAAAATGTACAGTGTGGTCATAAAATAACTTTGCCAATTGTATGGACCTCTAGCATACGTTCCGTTAGACCAATCGAGATGATATTTCAAGTATATTTTATTCAGAGGTATGAGCTCGGGATTCTGTGAATGGCAACAAAATGACGCTCCCAGTTACGGTTATAGTGGCAGAATCTTGAAATTTTCGAATGGCAGCACCTACTTTTTCCTGTCGCAAAATGCTCAGCGCATGCGAAAACCCTAAAGATCGTTGGAACGGTAAGTGTTTAAAAAAAACGGGACGTGTTATGCACGTAGAAAAAACAGCTTTGCTAACGGCCAACGAAAACATGATCGGGACCCACGGTGGAAATTTACAGATGACAAAGGCCAAAATTCACATGGGTGCCATCATAGACAATTTTATCAGCTTTCTAAGCTAAATATCTATCGAACGGCCTCCGTGTGCCCCGATCGTGTTTCTGTTGGTCGTTCTCAGGGCTGTATTTTATGTGGGCATAACATGACCGTTTTTTGTGATAAACGTACCGTTCCAACCCCTCTAGGGTTTTCGCATGAGCTGAGCATCTTGAAATAGAAATAAGTAGGTGTTGCCAATCGAAAATTTAGAGTTTCTGTTACTATAAACGTAACCGTGAGCGCTTTTTTGTTGCCATTCACAGAATCCTGAGCTCATACCTCTGAATAATTATACCTCAAATCTCATCTCGATCGGTTCAACGGAATGGAAGTTAGAGTTCCATATATCGGCCAGCATGGCCCAAGTGAAGCCCTTGCGCCATAACCCCCCCCCCCCCATATATCGGCAAAGTTTTCTTTATGACCACCCTGTATATGGATTAAATGCATGTTTTTTAACTTCAAATCCGAATTTTTTAAAATACCGTTTTTTCATGTTTGGAAGCACATAGCTTATAAAATCTATTGGAAATAAATGCTTGAAATTTTTATATACTTGTTTCTCTAATGTGTTTAAGTACTTTAACACGAGGAATAAATGGTAAGTAGCATACTTTAAAAAAAAATTAGTCTAAAATTTTAATAATTTTTTTAAAAGTATTTTTAGAAAGCCATAATTATTTAAATTTTCAAAAAATAATAAAAATCTCGTTTATAGTATTCAAAAGTATCCAAATATAATACAGTGAAAGTTTCATAATGATTGAAGAATCGGTTATTAAATGAGATGCTCCCAAAGTTGTTGAATTTAACATTGGACATGCCGGACTCCCTTAAACAAATTTGCGTAAAAAGGGTGCAGGAAATCTGTCACTAAGTCATGTAACAACTGATGCATTGAACACATTTAGCGGGCTACAAATTAAGTGTTATGTTTTCAATTAAGAGTCGATAAGATAGAAAGCAATTGTTAATTGTCCAACATTACAACTCTTTTCTTTGCTTCCTAGTAATAACGTCCCAAAATGCTTGGAAGTTTAAGTAAATATTTTCTGGAATATTCTGTTCTCACAGTTCAATGAAATTTTATCGAAAACCTCTCTAACTGATTTTTAATCAAGCGCATATAAATTTGTGGAAGAATAAAGTTAATAAACAAACTAGCATTTTGTATGGTTGTAGAATAATCGAGATCTTGTCGCATTAAGGAAACGCAGCATAAACTCCCATTCCCTTATATGAGAATAACGACTACACTGTATCCATTCTGGCACCTATTACAGTAGTAGGTTATGTATTAGTTTGTTTTTTGTGGTTTAGTTGGAGTTAACTTGGACTTGGGAAAGGAACAAAGGTCAATGAAAAATGCAAAGATCTCTCTTAAAAATTTGCATTTCACTCTGTCCATATTTTCCAGGTAGCACAGCAGTATTAATCAATTTCGAAAACAAGGGTTCTTGAAAATTGGTTAATTCTGGCCGAAACTCGAGCATCATTCCAAAATGCTCGATTTTTAAAAAAAAATTAACTTATCAAAAACATCACAAGACATATTTATATATTTTGTTTTCCATCCTTTCTTATAAATAAAATAATTAAGTTTCAAAAGTGTGCATCAACATTTCAAAACTTCCAGTATATTTTATCCAGTATTGAGCGAAATTGGCCAATATCTGGAAGAACAGACGGTTTACAACGTTCCACATCGGGATTGCCCTATGTCGACCGATATTGGCCAGCGTTGTTATGTTGCTGGGGCAAGGAGAGAAGGGAAAACACGGCGTTCCACTACCGTTCTTATAATAGGGTTAAAATGACTTTTAGTGTGAATTTCGGGTTGAATTCTAAAATTTCGTAAATGGTGTTCCATTATGTTGATGATTTTGCACTATACCACTTCCCAAACCTTACAAAGTTTGACCCAAATACCAAAACATTTTAAAACCAGATTGATCGGGTTTCCATCCTTAGGCGTTGCACATAGATATGGTTTTTAGATATGTTATGAACTAGTCTATAATGAAAAGAACTGAATTCAACAAATTCTGCATACTCGACAAAATCTTATGAAACACCATAAAAAAAATAGTCTTTGATTTATACTATGTAGTTTATTAAGTGCATCATATTATTGTGTTTGCGTTAACAATTGCTTTTTACTAGCAAAATTGAAACACATATCTTTGAAATAAATCGAAATAAACCATTTCAAAATGAAGTTGTAATGAAGAAGAAAACACTTTCGAAAAATGAGAGTTCTAGTTTATACGATCAATATGCAATATTGTTCAACTAAGAAAACTTTTTAATTAAAAAAACAGAGAAACAATGATTCATATTGATTTTATTTTACGGACCCTTTGTCCAATACACGAATTGAATAATGCGTAAGAGATATGCATTTCCACCTTTTATGTTTCATTCTTCGAGCATGTGTCTTTCATACAATAAACTTACCAATTGAATTGATGAAGTGAAGCAATTGTTAAAGATAAATAACAAACTTTTCAACTTCTTTGCAATTTTAAGTATTCGAAAATTTTAATTGAAATTTTGAATGGAACTGGTTTTGAACAACCTTTTGTTGGGTAGTAACTGTTGAAAACAAATAAAAATAAATAGTTGTAAAAAAAATGTGAACAATATAAATTATACGAATGAAAATGTACAAGCTTTTTTCAACGGAAAAAATTCAATTACAAATGAATTTTTAAAAATATAAAAATGTATATTATTTTTTACAAAAAAGTAAAAATTATTTTTTTTGCAAACAAACAAACAAACAAACAAACAAACAAACAAACAAACAAACAAACAAACAAACAAACAAACAAACAAACAAACAAACAAACAAACAAACAAGTAAGTAAGTAAGTAAGTAAGTAAGTAAGTAAGTAAGTAAGTAAGTAAGTAAGTAAGTAAATAAATAAATAAATAAATAAATAAATAAATAAATAAATAAATAAATAAATAAATAAATAAATAAATAAATAAATAAATAAATAAATAAATAAATAAATAAATAAATAAATAAATAAATAAATAAATAAATAAATAAAACGAATTATTTTTCATGCAAGAACTCTTGGATGGAATAATTGGTTTTGAAACAAACCCATTACTATGAAAGTAATTTTCACATTGAATGGGTTGGTTTTTAATCTAATCGCTTGGAAGAGGGATGAAGGGAATCGAACTTATCGAGAACTTTGAAAAAATCATTTTGAAAAAATGTGTTTGGAGTTGGTTTTGATAATATACGCCTTATATGATTTTACAACTTTTTTTCCTGGTATATGCTAATCATTCGAATACCTTTCATAATAAAGTAACTCAACTAAAAGAAATCTCTTTAGGTTGATCCACATACGAATGTTGAAAGTGAAGAGGCAGGCGGTTCGAAATTTGCTTGGATTCGAGGATCAAAACTCTCTCCAAAAGAACTCTCGTTCAAGATAGAAAACATCTCAAAAATTGTTTTTCCATCTGTTTTTGCAATATTTGTTTTTATTTATTTTATAGTGTTTGCTGCTATTTTACCTCATAATGAAGATAACTGGAAAATTCAAGCGTCTTAACTCACTATACTTATTTAATAATACATGGTAGTTCAAAATTATTGAACGCATTTCTTGTTTAAAAAGAAGAAAGACAACAAAATGAGATTTACACAAAAAAATTCTAAGAAAACAATAAACATATACGTACCTATTAAAAAAAACAAAAAAAAACACGTAAAATGCGCTCAATAATTTTGGACCACCTAATATGACTTTGTTTGAAATGATCGTGAAATTATAATGATACCCTCGTTTACTTTTCAAAACGTCTTTTCTTACATATAAGCAGCAATATTCAGGCAGTTTTCTCTTCTAGTGTTAGGATTGTTTGATACAAAAAAGTGGCGAAAAGGATAATTTTGAATTATTTTGGGGTAAATATTGAACATTGAAATTAGAAAACTTAATTTTGTAAGAATTAGGTATTTTTTAGATTTTTTTTTTTAATTTTTAAAACGTCAAAATTAGTTTTTTTTATGTAAGTCCAAAAAATTTATTCAATTTACACTTTGTTTTGTGCTAAATTTATCGCAAAGATGCAAAAATAAATTGTGTTCTAAAATATTCTCTATCATCATTACAGAAAAATAAAATTCAAATAATGTGTACCAAATTTTCTTCAAATTCATCTTTCTATAATAAATATGAAAGAAAATATTAATAAAATACATGTAAAAATGTCTTGTAACGTACATTTTTATAGTTATATTGAGTCAAAGTTCAAAATAAGAAAAAATAAATATTAACATCTAGAAAAGTACTTAAAGCCGAAGTCATTGTGCTAATTATTGAATACTAAAAGTTCTAAAATAGGTACAGTTAAAATTTTGTTTTATTCAACATTAATTAAAAAAAAAAAAAAAAAAAAAAAAAAAAAAAAAAACAAGTTTAGTATTTTGTGTTCTTTACCCCCTTAAGAAATGAGAATGATGAGGTAACATTTCCAAATTATTCAATGTCGATGAAAATACTTGTTTCGCTATACTGCATTTTAAATAGTAGTTGGCTCTGGTTAACTGGCGAGGGGTAAAGCACGGGTAAATATGTTTGGACCTGTTGCTTGGAGTAAAAAAAGGTGAAATCGTCGCACCCCAAATAGCCAGAGCCAAACAAAGCATATCATATTTCTAAATCAATATATGTTTATCCATAGCACCTAAATTTAAGTTTTTAACTGAAGTACATACACTGTCCAGGTGAATTGTGTCAATCTTCGCAATTATCTCAGTGTACATGAACTCTAAAAATTTCATGTTTTAAAAAAGCAATAAAAATACTTCATGATTTAATATTTTCAATATTTTAAATACGAAGCAAGTTTTTAAATCAAAGTATGTATCGACCTAGCACTCGAATTTAAGCTTTAAACTGAAATATATGCACTGCTATGGGTATATCAAGTAATTTTTCATGCGTCTTAGTGTGTACCATTTTCACAAATTTGTGTGTTTAAAAAGTTTTAATAGAAATACTTCTCAATTCAATATTTTTAATAGTTGGAATGCAAAATAAACTTTTAAATCAATACATGTATTTCCATATCACATGAATTTAAGCTTTAAACTGAAATATATGCACTATTATTGGTATATTAAGTAATTCTTCATGCATCTTTGTGTGTATCAGTTTTCTCAAATTTCCATGTTAAAAAAATTTCATATACATACTTAGCAATTTAATATTTTCAATAGTTGGAATGCAGAAAAAACCTTTTAAACCAACATATGTATTTCCATAGCACTTGCCACATGTTGTGCTTTAAAATCAAATAAATGCAATATCCCGGGTGAATTGTATCTTTTTTCTTGCATCGTGTGTATGAATTTTCAAAATTGTTCATGTTTAAAAAAAAAAAAAAAAAAAAACTATCTATACTTATCAATTTAATGTTTTCAATTGTTGAAATGCATAACAAAGCGTTATACTAATACAAGTATTTCCATAACACCTAAATTTAAGCTTTCATATAGGCACTGTGCTGGCTGACTTGTGTCATTCTTCATGATTATCTATATATTTATCACCAGAACATTGTCTATTTATAAACAGATGTTCAAGCTGGATATTCTAATATTTGTTTCACCGTGTGTCAACAAAATATTACTCATATCTGTCTGTATTTTATATATTACGTATATTATGTAAAATATTATGTATATGTTATTAAGTATTTTGTCGTGAGCAGATAATTTTAAATGAGGGAAATTTTTTTCTTATGAATGCCTAAATAAGTAGACAGCTGTGGCCATCCATAGAAAGCGAGTAACTATCAAATCTTGTAAGCAACCTTGAGTGCCTTGTTTGCAGTGTTTATATTTTTGTCTGATTTTACAAATGTTTTTAATAAAAATTCAAAAAGTATATACAATATATAAATATTATTAAAGTTTATTTTTTCATTGAATTTCTGTTATGAATGTGTTGTTCATTTTGCTATTTAAATTGGATTTAAAAATGTTGAATATGTCCTGCAATTAAAAATTATAATAAAAACATATTTTTCAATTTTTTATTCTTTGTTCCTTAAATTTATTTCACACATGCTACAATTAGTTTGTAACCTTCTTATGTGTAGATACCGTTTGGTACCAAACTCGGAGAAATTATTAAAATTTAGGAAATCTAAATTGAAAAAGTTCAAAAAGTTAATTTTTAGCAAAAGTTGTTTTCAGTCTAACTTTGAGTGCTGATGGATTAGTTATGTGCTACATTTCCTTTAAATTGTTTTACTAGTTCCTAAGTTATATAAATATATTGAATTTGATTGATGGACAGATAGTGAAGTGAATCAATAAATTTGAAAAAAAGAAGAAAAAAATTATATAAAAAAAACCACTATTATGTCTGTCGAAAATCAGGAACCTAAAACTTTCCGTTTTTAACTGTGTGGCAGTAAATCTCATTAACTGTAGAGCAGTGGTCTGCAACAATTTTTCCAAGTGCCAAAAAATTCAATTTCGAACATTTTACTCAACATTATCGGCCGCAACTGCAAGTTTCGATTGTCCTAAAGTAACTTAGTTCAAAATATTTCTAGTAGAAATGAAAGTGGATAAGAAATCAGATGAATAAGATTTCAGAAATCCCGGAAATGAGCGTTCTAAGTTTATTCAGTTCAGGCCACCGTTTTAGAATCTAAGAAATGAAAAACTATTTGTCATATAATTCCATTAATTCCCAGAAATGTTCTAGGAAATTCTAGAAAATTTCTTGTATCTGTAAAACTAGTTAATGTTGTAACGACACCGAAACGTCGATTACCATATTTACGCCGTTACTCATCAATGAACTCAATTAATTTGAGGTTTAAAAATATTTTTAAATGTATGCATATTTATTGAAAGCGTTTGACTTTTACGAAAACCTTATTAATTAAGAATTGAACTTATTAAATATTATTATTGAGAAAAAAGTAATTTTCTGGTGTTGGTGGTATCTATACTATATCTAGTATATATATACCATATATACACTAAAACTGAGCTGCGAAGAACCATCGGTGAAATTGTAAAACATCGGGGAGGGGAGGGGGTTCACCTTCCAGCTGATCTTTCCCCGCATTTGTGTATCGAAAGGATGAAAAACATGAAAATTACCACACAATCTGGCAATCCGTCTGATTTTTGAAATTTTCGAAAGGAAATTTCGAAAAAAATTATTTGAGAGGAACATCTAATTTTGATAAATAATACTTGGTCTGGACCCGTGTACATTTTTTAATTGTCTTCCAGTTAAAGCAAAATATCATATGCAGCAGAAGAATATTTCCTGATATAGTTAAAGATTAAAAAGCAGCTATAAAAAAAACACCGAAACGTCGATTACCATATTTACGCCGTTGCTCATCAATAAACTCAATTAATTTGAGGTTTAAAAATATTGTCAAATGTATGCATATTTATTGAAAGCGTTTGACTTTTACGAAGACCTTATTAATTAAGAATTGAATTTATTAAATATTATTATTGAGAAAAAAGTAATTTTCTGGTGTTGGTGGTATCAAGCAATGATACCCAGGTAGCACAGCGGTATTGGCAATGTTAAAAACCGGAGTTCTGGGAAGATTGGCAAAGCCATGCTGAAACTCGAGCATCGTTTCAAAATATTCGATTTAAAAAAAAAAAAAAATAAACATATCTAAACAATCCCAAAACATATATTTCACCCTTCCGTCCTTTCATATAAAAATGTACTTTGTATCAACATTTCAAAACTTCCAGTATATTTTATCCAGCACTGGGCAAGATAAGACAAGATTTGTATCAACGGCCAGTCTATAACGGTCAACATTTTGATTGGCCAGTGTCGAACGATATAAGTCAGCGTATTTGCACTACTGTGATAAGTACATAATAATATTCACAATCGCAAACACACTTGTTTTACTCCTCCCTCTCGGCTATTTCAATAAGGTTTTTCTCCATCAGACCTACTAAACATTATATTTTCTTCTTTTAGAATAGATCTATATTGCTTTCTTCAAACGAACTATTTTCTAAGTGTCACTGCTTCATAAAGTTTGTGAACTTAAGAAAAGTTGTACTTTATTAATTAATTTTACAGATACAAGAAATTTTCTAGAATTTCCTAGAACATTTCTGGGAATTTTTTTCTAAAATTTAAGGAATTACCATTTACGAGACACCGCATCAGCCAGCTTTCAAAGGGCTATTACTTGTAGGCTATATTTTATATTTCTACAGATCAGGTTGATATCATGTTTAGAAGATAATTTTGGAAAATAACGAATTTGTTCTTTAATTAAGTAATCTCAAAATTTCTATACTGGTGCCTTGAAACGTCGCCATCTTTTTAAAACAAAATCCTGATTAAAATCGTAACGAATTGCACGTGCACTTTCAATATTTCCTGCGATAAATTCATTATATCTTATTATAAAAAGTTCGTGACTGGTATATCATTATATTATGGCTCAAAAAATTCATTTGTTCAAATATTCCTCCTCATTTTCGTCAAGAATTGAAGTATATATTTCTATTGTTCCCATAATTTCATGAGTATCAATCGCAATCTTTTTTTAACAAAATTCCTATTAATATCATAAAAAATTGCACGTGCACTTTTAATATTTACTGAGATAACATCTTTAAAATTTATTATAAATAGTTCAAAACTGGTAAATAACTATATTATGGTACAAGAAGTTGACCTGTTCGAATATTTCTCCCCATTTTCGTCAAGAAATGACATATGTTTCTATTGTTCCCCATAATTTCTTGAATATCAATCGTCTTCTTTTTGAAACAAAATTCTCATTAAAATTATAACAAAATGCACGTGCACTTTCAATATTTCCTGAGATAAGTTGATTAAATCTTATAAAAAGCTAAAAACTGGTATATAACTACATTATATTTCAAGACGTTATTGATATGTTTGAATATTCCTCCACATTTTCGTCAAGAATTGACAAATGTTTCTATTATTCCCATAATTTCATGAATATCAATCGCCATCTTTTTTAAACCAAATTCTCATTAAAATCATAACAAATTGCACGTGCATTTTCAATATTTCCTGAGATAATTTGATTAAATCTTATAAAACTTTCAAACCTGGTAAATAACTATATTACAGTTCAAAAAGTTGATCTGTTCGAAAATTCCCCCGCATTTTCGTCAAGGATTGACACGCGTTTCTATTATTCCCATAATTTCATGAATTTCAATCGCCATCTTTTTTAAACAAAATTCTATTTAAAATCATAACAAATTGCACGTGCACTTTAAATATTTACAGAGAAAACATCCTTAAAATTTATTATAAATAGTTCAAAACTGGTAAATAACCATATTATGGTACAAGAAAATGACCTTTTCTAATATTTCACCTCATTTTGGTCAAGAAATGAAGTATGTTTCTATTGTTCCCCATAATTTCATGAATATCAATCGTCATCTTTTTCAAACAAAATTCTCATTAAAATCATAACAAATGCACGTGCACTTTCAATATTTCCTGAAATAAGTTAATTAAATCTTATAAAAAGTTAATTACTGGTAAATAACTACATTATATTTCAAGACGTTGATCTGTTCGAATATTCCTCCACATATTCGTCAAGAATTGAATTATGTTTCTATTGTTACCATAATTTCATGAGTTATCAATCGCCATCTTTTTAAATAAAATTCTGATTAAAATCATAACAAATTGCACGTGCAGTTTCAATATTTCTGGCGATAACTTCATCAAATCTAAAAAGTTCGTATCTGGTAATTATCTATATTATGGTTCAAGAAATTGATTTGTTCATATATTCCACCGCATTTTCGTCAAGGATTGACACGCATTTCTATTATTCCCATAATTTCATGAATATAAATCGCCATATTTTTTAAACAAAATTCTCATTAAAATCATAAAAAATTGCGCGTGCACTTTCAATATTTCCTGAGATAATTTGAATAAATCTTATAAAACTTTCAAAACTGGTAAATAACTGTATTACAGTTCAAGAAGTTGATCTGTTCGAAAATTCCCCCACATTTTCGTTTCGAATTGACATATGTTTCTGTATTTCCCATAATTTAATGAGTATCAATCGCCATCTTTTTAAAACAAAATTCTGATTAAAATCGTAACGAATTGCACGTGCACTTTCAATATTTCCTGAGATAATATCCTTAAAATTTATTATAAATAGTTCAAAACTGGTAAATAACTATATTATGGTACAAGAAGTTGACCTGTTCGAATATTCCACCTCATTTTCGTCAAGAAATGACATATGTTTCTATTGTTCCCCATAATTTCTTGAATATCAATCGTCTTCTTTTTGAAACAAAATTCTCATTAAAATCATAACAAAATGCACGTGCACTTTCAATATTTAATGAGATAAGTTGATTAAATCTTATAAAAAGCTAAAAACTGGTAAATAACTACACTATATTTCAAGACGTTATTGATCTGTTCGAATATTCCTCCACATTTTCGTCAAGAATTGACAAATGTTTCTATTATTCCCTTAATTTCATGAGTTATCAATCGCCATCTTTTTAAACAAAATTCTGATTAAAATCATAACAAATTGCACATGCGGTTTCAATATTTCTGGCGATAACTTCATCAAATCTTATTAAAAAAAGTTCGTATCTGGTAATTATCTATATTATGGCTCAAGAAATTGATTTGTTCATATATTCCACCGCATTTTCGTCAAGGATTGACACGCGTTTCTATTATTCCCATAATTTCATGAATATCAATCGCCATCTTTTTTAAACAAAATTCTCATTAAAATCATAACAAATTGCACGTGCACTTTCAATATTTCCTGAGATAATTTGAATAAATCTTATAAAACTTTCAAAACTGGTAAATAACTATATTACAGTTCAAGAAGTTGATCTGTTCGAAAATTCCCCCATATTTTCGTCTAAAATTAACGTATGTTTCTGTGTTTCCCATAATTTCATGAGTATCAATGGCCATCTTTTTTAAACGAAATTCCAATTAAAATCATAACAAAATGCACGTGCACTTTCAATATTTCCTGCAATAAATTCATTATATCTTATTATAAAAAGTTCGTAACAGGTAAATCATTATATAATGGCTCAAAAAATTCATTTGTTCAAATATTCCTCCTCATTTTCGTCAAGAATTGACGTATGTATATATTTTTCCCCAAATTTCATGAGTATCAATCGCCATCTTTTTTAAACAAAATTCCTATTAAAACCATAAAAAATTGCACGTACACTTTTAATATTTCCGGAGATAACTTCATTAAATCTTATCATAAAATGTTCAAAACTGGTAAATAACTATATTAGGGAACAAGAAGTTGACCTGTTCGAATATTTCTCCTCATTTTCGTCAAGAATTGACGTATGTTTCTGTTGTTCCCATAATTTCATTATTATCAATCGCCATCTTTTTTAAACAAAATTCTGACTAAAATCATAACAAATTGCACGTGCACTTTCAATACTTCCTGCGATAACTTCGTTAAATCTTATTATAAAAAGTTCGTAACTGGTAAATAATTATATATGGTTAAAGAAATTGATTTGTTCAAATATTCCTCCGCATTTTCGTCAAGAATTGACGTATATTTCTATTGTTTCTTAATTTCATGAGTATTAAATGCTATCTTTTTCAAACAAAACTCTGATTAAAATCATAACAAATTGCACGTGCACTTTTAATATTTACTGAGATAACATCCTTAAAATTTATTATAAATAGTTCAAAACTGGTAAATAAATATATTATGGTACAAGAAAATGACCTGTTCGAATATTCCTCCTCATTTTCGTCAAGAAATGACGTATGTTTCTATTGCTCCCCATAATTTCATGAATATCAATCGTCATCTTTTTCAAACAAAATTCTCATTAAAATCATAACAAATTGCACGTGCACTTTCAATATTTCCCGAGATAACTTCATTAAATCTTATTATAAAAAGTTCAAAACTGGTAAATAACTATATTATGGAACAAGAAGTTCACCTGTTCAAATATTCCTCCTCATTTTCGTCAAGAATTGAAGTATATATTTCTATTGTTCCCATAATTTCATGAGTATCAATCGCCATCTTTTTTAAACAAAATTCCTATTAAAATCATAACCAAATGCACGTGCACTTTTAATATTTACTGAGATACATCCTTAAAATTTATTATAAATAGTTCAAAACTGGTAAATAACTATATTATTGTAGAAGAAAATGACCTGTTCGAATATTTCTCCTCATTTTCGTCAAGAAATGACATATGTTTCTATTGTTCCCCATAATTTCTTGAATATCAATCGTCTTCTTTTTCAAAAAAAATTCTCATTAAAATCATAACAAAATGCACGTGCACTTTTAATATTTACTGAGATAACATCCTTAAAATTTATTATAAATAGTTCAAAACTGGTAAATAACTATATTATGTTACAAGAAAATGACCTGTTCGAATATTTCTTCTCATTTTCGTCAAGAAATGACGTATGTTTCTATAGTTCCCCATAATTTCTTGAATATCAACCCTTATCTTTTTTAAACAAATTTCTCTTTAAAATCATAACAAAATGCACGTTCACTTTCAATATTTCCTGAGATAAGTTGATTAAATCTTATAAAAAATTAAAAACTGGTAAATAACTATATTATATTTCAAGACGTTGATCTGTTCGAATATTCCTTCACATTTTCGTAAAGAATTGACGTATGTTTCAATTGTTCCCATAATTTCATGAGTATCAATCGCCATCTTTTTAAATAAAATTTTGATTTAAATCATAACAAATTGCACGTGCGGTTTCAATATTTCTGGCGTTAACTTCATCAAATCTTATAAAAAATTTGTATCTGGTAAATATTTATATTATGGTTCAAGAAATTTATTTTTCCAAATATTCCTCCGCATTTTCGTCAAGGATTGACAAGCGTTTCTATTATTCCCATAATTTCATGAATATCAATCGCCATCTTTTTTAAACAAAATTCTCATTAAAATGATAACAAATTGCACATGCACTTTCCATATTTCCTGAGATAAGTTGATTAAATCTTATAAAACGTTCAAAACTGGTATTATAGTTCATAACGTTGATCTGTTCGAAAATTCCCCCACATTTTCGTCTAGAATTGACGTATGTTTCTGTGTTTCCCATAATTTAATGAGTATTAATCGCCATCTTTTTAAAACAAAATTCTGATTAAAATCGTAACGAATTCCACGTGCACTTTCAATATTTAATGCAATAAATTCATTATATCTTATTATAAAAAGTTCGTAACTGGTAAATAATTATATTATGGTTCATAAAATTTATTTGTTCAAATATTCCTCCTTATATTCGTCAAGAATTGACGTATGTTTCTATTGTTCCTTAATTTCCTGAGTATCGATCGCCATCTTTTTCAAACAAAACTCTGATTAAAATCATAACAAATTGCACGTGCATTTATATTTCTTGAGAAAACTTCTTTAAATACTATAAAAAGTTAAAAACTGGTAAATAAGTATACTATAGTTCAAGAAGATGATCTGATCGAATATTCCTTCACATTTTCGTCTAGAATTGACGTATGTTTCTTTGGTTCCCATAATTTCATGAGTATCAATCGCCATCTTTTTTAAACAAAATTCTAATTAAAATCATAACAAATTGCACGTTCACTTTCAATATTTCCAGAAGGTAAAGTTTTGTGATGTTTTTGACAAGTTAATGTTTTAAAATATCGTGTATTTTGGAACGAATCTCAAGTTCTGACAAGAATTGGCCAATCTTTCAGAACCCTTATTTTTGCGATTGGCCAATACTGCTGTGTTATCTGAGATATATGTTGTTTAGGGCAACAGTGTGTGTAGACGCGTTGTAATGCGTCCCTCCCTTTTGAAGAAAATAGCCATGCATCCCCCCACTTTTAAAACCACTGAAATTCGCCCCCCCCCCTTATAAAAACACTCATTCCATTTAAAATTTTAAAGAAAAGTTATATTAGCTTTTGAATGTAGTGATATTGAGTAAAAGTAATTTAAAATTTTCAAAAGTAAACAAAAAACTCTCTATACTTATCAATTTAATGTTTTCAAGTGTTGAAGTGCATAACAAAGCGTTATACTAATATAGGTATTTCCATAACACCTGAATTTAAGCTTTCAAGTATGCACTGTCCTGGCTGTCTTGTGTCATACTTCATGATTATCCATATATTTATCACGAGAACATGGTCTATTTATAAACAGATGTTCAAGTTGGATATTCTAATATTTGTTTCACCTTGTGTCAACAAAATATTATTCTGAAAAATATCTGGGTGTATTTTATATATTACGTATATTATGTAAAATATATGTATATGTTATTGAGTATTTGTCGTGAGCAAATAGTTTTAAATGAGGGAATTTTTTTCTCGTATGAATGTCTAAATAAGTTGACAGCTGTGGCCATACATCAAATCTTGAAAGCAACCTTGAGTGCCTTGTTTGCAGTGCTTACTTTATTGTCTGATTTTACAAATGTTTTTAATAACATTTCAAAAAGTATATACAATATATAAATATTATTAAAATTTATTTTCTCATTGAATTTTTGCTATGAATGTGTTGTTCATTTTGCTATTTAAATTGGATTTAAGTATGTTGAATATGTGCTGCAATTAATAATTATAATAAAAACATATTTTTCAATTTTTCATTCTTTGTTTCTTAAATTTATTTCACACATGCTGCAATTAATTTGTAACCTTCTTATGTGTAGATACCGGTTGGTACCATACTCGGGGAAATTATGAAAATTAAGGAAGTCTAAATTGAAAAAGTTCAAAAAGTTAATTTTTAGCAAAAGTTGTTTTCAGTCTAACTTTGAGTGCTGATGGATCAGTTATGTGCTATATTTCCTTTAAATTGCTTTACTAGTTCCTAAGTCATATAAATATATTGAATTTGATTAATGAACAGATAGTGAAGTGATTCAATAAATTTCAAATTTATATATATATATATATATATATATATATATATATATATATATATATATATATATATATATATATATATATATATATACGTTTTTAACTTTGTGGCAGTAAATCTCATTCACTACAGAGCAGTGGTCTACAACAATTTTTCCAAGTGCCAAAAAATTCAATTTTGAACATTTTACTCAACATCATAGGCCGCAATTGAAAGTTTCGATTGTCCTAAAGTAACTTGGTTCAAAATGTTTCTAGTAGAAATGAAAGTGGATAAGAAATCAGACGCAGAAGATTTCAGAAATCTCGGAAATGAGAGTTTTAAGTTTATCCCGTTTAGGTCACCGTTTTAGAATCTAAGAAATAAAAAAACTAACTGTCATATAAATCTAAAAATATTTATACTAGGTATCTATACTATATTTAGTATATATATATATATATATATATATATATATATATATATATATATATATATATATATATATATATATATATATATATATATATATATATATATATATATATATATATATATATATATATATATATACATTTATATATATATTTAAAACATGTATAAATATATATACATTTATATATATATATATATATATATGTATATATATATATATCAAATATATGTAGAACATTGGGGAGGGGAGGGGGATTACCTTCCGGTTGATCTTTCCCCGCATTTGTGTATCGAATGGAAGAAAAACATGAAAACTACCACACAGCCAGACAATCGACGCGAGACAATCCGTCTGATTTTTGAAAGGCAATTTTAGGAAAATTTATTTGAGAGGAACATCTTATTTTGATAAATAATACTTGGTCTGGACACCTATATATTTTTTTATTGTCTTCCAGATAAAGCAAAATATCAGACGCAACAGAAGAATATTTTCTGAAATAATTAAAGATTAAAATTCAAAAAACACAGAAACGTTGATTATCATATTTACGCCGTTGCTCATCAATGAACTCCATTAATTTGAGGTTTAAAAATATTGTTAAATGTATGCATGTTTATAGAAAGTGTTTGACTTTTACGAAGTCCTTAATAATTAAGAATTAAACTTATTAAGTATTATTATTGAGGAAAAAGTATTTTTCTGGTGTTGGTGGTATCAAGCAACTATCCCCAGGTAGCACAGCGATATTGGCAATATTGAAAACAGGGGTTCTGGAAAGATTGAAGAATCCATGCTGAAACTCGAACATCGTTCAAAAATACAAGATTTAAAAAAAAAAAAAACATGTCTAAACCATCACAAAACATACATTTCACCCTTCTGTCCTTTCATATAAAAATATACTCTACATCAACATTTCAAAACTCCCAGTATCTTACATCCAGCATTGGGCGAGATTGGACAAGAACCGTATCAACGGTCAGTCTTCAATAGTCCACATCGGGATTGACCAGTGTTGAGCGATATTGGCCATGCGTATTTATGCTACTGGGGTATATACGGTATTAATTATCAGTTTCAGACTTCAATACATATGGGTCATAAAATATATAACTTAAAAAACTTTTTTAAACGAATAATAGATTGTTTGGCACTGTATTTCTGTTCTTGTTTGAAATTCTTTGTTGAGGTTTCATGTTGAAGAAAAATACCTAACGGTATGCAGATTAACTGAGTCGCGTTTTATAAGTGGCCAGTGATAATAACTGCATATTTGTGATTTCTTTGAAATGCGAGAAATTGATAAGGATTTGTCCCTTGTACACATATAAACGGGCCAGTTCAATCAATTTGAGAACATAGCCAGTAGCATAAAAACGCTGGTCAATATAGCTCGACTTTGGCCAATCCCGATGTAGAACGTTGTAAACCGGACATTGTTACAGATATTGGCCATTCTCACCCAATTTTGGATAAAATATACAGGAAGTTTTGAAATGTTGATACACAGTTTTAAAATTGAAATATTCTATTTATAATAATATACAGAAGGTAATGTTTTATGATGTTTTTGACAGGTTAATTTTTAAAATAACGTGTACTTCGGAACGAAGTTCAAGTTCTGACAATCTTTATGAACTCTTATTTCCGAGATTGGCCAACACTGCTGTGCTATCTTAGATATCTGTTCGTCAGTGTTGAAGTGTGGAAAGACGCGTTGTGACGCGTCCCTCCACTTTTCAAGAAAATACCCATACGTCCCCCTCTTCTAAAACCACTGAAATTCGTCCCCCCCACTTTTAAAAACACTCATTCCATTTAAAAACTTCTAAAGAAAAATAATATTAACCTTTAAATGTAGTGACATTGAGAAAAGTGATTTAAAATTTTCAAATGTAAAAAAAAAACTATTTATGGTATATACATATCATACTATTATAAATATATATTATACTACTTTGTATAAAGATATAAGTAATTTTATTAACAAATATTGCTTGTTACACTTTGTCAACTTACAACTTTGAAGGAACTTTCTTTTAATTTAGTGAATTAAGCCTGTGTTTATGTTTCCTGTGTTACTAATTTCTATAATTGTTTCTTTGAAAGAAAATAAGCTATTAAAAAAAAACGTTTTAGAGTTCTCTGTTGATTTTAATTCATGGAAATATGCACGTTTAGAAACTCTATTTAATTCTAAATAAACAGTTATCTTTATAAAGTGGAATTATTACTTCAATTTATCTCTTACTTCCAAGTAAAAAAACTAATTCTCAGAATATTCATTAAAATTACAATGAATTTTGGAATCGATTCTGATTTCACTATTGAGATAATGTTAATCAAGAAGATTCAAGAGCACGTTTAATTTAAAACGCAGCTCTGACGCAATTCCAGGATATAGCAAGTAACACATTCCCGGGAAAAAATACTTTTTCTTGTAACTCGTATTCATAATCCACTTTTTACTAAGAATTAAGCTTCAAAATATTCTATAAAAGTGGAATCACTCCAAACAAGTGAGCACTCTAATAATTGGATACCCTATCGAGCAGTGTCTACATAGTGGAGTTTTAAAAATCATAGTTGCCCGAACGGAATTTTGAAAAATCTCCATACTTTCTTCAATCAAGGTAAGCGCAATATTTAGTTTTATGTTTGGGAAGGAATGTATACTTTTTTCTGTTAATAATTATTTATTTATACCATTTTATGAAAAGAATTAACCGTTAATTTTACCTATGCCCGTTTCATACAGATTGGAAAAGTATTAAAAATGTATTGAGTTACGTTTTGCCATGAAAATGGTCAACTGATTTTGAGGAATGCTAAACAATACTAATTTACTGTGAAATGCGTCCTTCGAAAGTGTTGTTGTATAGTATTTTTGTTGTTGTCATTTAAGGCAACCTTGCACATCTATTTCTTGTTTCGTTTCTCAGTTTTAAATTGATATATGTTTTGTTTACTCCAAAGTAAATTTATTCAAAGTTCAACACATTTACTATGTAAATATAGGGACAAATGTGTTATGATGGGAAAATCAGTGCATATCATAAATATTCATTCAAATGTTAATTTTGTTAGATATCTATTAATATCCGTAATATCTAAATATGCTTGCCCGGTATGAAGGGGCAATACTTATGATGCTAAATGGGAGCTTGTAACTATGGTTTAAACAAGCGTTCGCCACTAACTTTTAGAAGCGGTCTGCATGACTTACGATGAACTTTTTCGAGGGCCGGAAACACCAAAATATGTAACTTTATTCACTATCGATTTAACTTTATGTAGCCTTTCTAAAAACCGAACAAAATATTTATTTGTTTTATTTTAATAAAATTGAAACTGACTTTTGATTATTTTTTCAAATAATTAAAGAATAACTTTAATAAAAGTATTTAAACTGAACTTCTAGAATACTCTGTTTTCGTCGATATCAATTGTGAGACGATGGCGGTCGAAATAGTTTAGTTTATTTTATGATAGTGTCGATGTTTGCTCCAGTATTTTTGCAGCCATTCTTAAGCCGACCAAACGGTATAGTGGTTAGCGTGCTAGCTTCTAGATCGCGAGGTTGCGGGTTCGAGTTCCGTGTAAGGCATGGGTGTTTGTAAATTTATGTTGACTTGTCAAATGACGAATATTTCGGCGCATTATAGCCCTCGTGTTGCTGACAGCGCCAGATAATCTGAAAACAACCAACCAAGCAGCCATTCTTAATAAATTGTCCATATTATATTCAGTTAAGTTATTCCTGTATTTATTCTTGATGAAAACCATCTTGCTGAATGCTTCTTCATATAGTTTCCTTGGACACTTAGTAAAAAACTCAGTTCTACGTAGTTAACACTTACTATTTCGTACAAATTATAATTATTTATATATATATATAGTGAAATTTGATTTTTTAATCTTCTGCGCTGTTGGCGGGCCGCAAAAAAATCTGATAGCGGCTACCGCTGGTTTTTAACTGAAGTTATTACAAAATTTTGTAATGCATGCATAAAAGTTACATTTAATAGTTAAGTTACCTAAATTATACAATTATTTAAGAGATGAATAGTATAATTAATTTTTCAGAAATGTATTTTGCTACTTAAAGGATTTTATTTGATAGCTATTTGCTCCCGTAATTTATACAATACAGCTCATACGTTATGAAATAATGTCATAAAGGTTTAACTCGTTTGAATAAGGAACTTGGAAATCTATAATAATAAAACAAGCTGTGTGTTTGTCTGTCTGTCTGTGGCTCTGTGGATCTATAGAAACCTACTTAAAATTGGAGTAGAGCTCTGAAATTTTCAGCATAAGTAGTTTTAGCCTTCTAATTGTAAGCATCACAAACATAATGTTAAAATTTTAATTAGTTCTTTTTTAATTAATTTTTTTTATTAATTAATAAGTATGTTACAAAACGATATCTAATAGGGCTACAGCTTTGAAATTTTCAACATAAGTAGTTTTGGCTTTTTAATCGGACTTTTAGAAAACAGAATTTTAAAATTTTATTTTGTTCTTTTTTAATTAATTAATAAATATTATACAAAATGATTACTAATAGGGCTACAGCTCTGAAATGTTCAACATAAGTAGTTTTGACCTTTTAATTGGACTTTTAAAAAACAGAACTTTAAATTTTTATTTTGTTAATTAATAACCATTTTACAAAACGATTACTAATAGGGCTACAGCTCTGAAATTTTCTCAACATAAGTAGTTTTGGCCTTTTAATTGGACTTTTAAAAAACAGAATTTCAAATTTTTATTTTGTTCTTTTTTAATTAATTTTTTTTAATTAATTAATAAACATTTTACAAAATGACTACTAATAGGGCTACAGCTCTGAAATTTTTAACTTAAGTAGTTTTGGCCTTCTAATTGGACTTTTGAAAAACAAAATGTTAAATTCTTATTTAGTTTCTTTTTGATTAATTTTTTTAATTAATTGATTAATATTTTACAAAACGATTTTTAATAGGGCTACAGCTCTAAAATCTTCAACATAAGTAGTTTTGGCCTTCTAATTGGACTTTAGAAAAACAAAATTTTAAATTTTTGTTTAGCTTGTTATTAATTATTTTTTTTACTTAATTAATATATAGATTATAAAACGATTTCAAATAGGGCTACAGCTTTGAAATTTTCAACTTAAATAGTTGTGGCCTTCTAATTGGATTTTTGAAAAACATAATTTAATTTTTTTTTAATTAATTAACAAATATTTTACAAAACGAGTGTAATTGGGCTACATTTCTGAAATTTTCAACACAAGTAATTTTGGCCTTCAAATTGGACTGACAAAAAAAATATTAAAATTTTAATTTGTTTTTAATTAATTTTTTCACAAAAAGCGACTTCGAATAGGCCTAGATGAGCTCTGAAAGTTTCAACATAAGTAGTTTCAGCCTCTAATTTTGTTTTCGACATACACGTTTTAAAATAATCTTAAAGGGATGTTGTATTATTGTATTAACGGAGAATTTCTTTTTCTTGACAAGGGAGAGGCTTCCAATACTAAGGCTTTACGTAGCAATTAGATTTTAGTGAGTGAAGCGAGCTTATGCTTACGCAACAATGAACCTTTCAGCGAGCAGAGAGAGCCTATGCTTGCATTGCAATGAACCTTTTAACGAGTGAATTAAGCCTGTGTTTATGTTTCCATGAACTTTTCAGCGAACGAAGCGACCTTCCTGCGACCGAAGCGCCAAAAACTGGGTCCTATACACGAATGACAGATTTCCGCAAAGCGAGGCCTCACAGATAGCTAAAATATTGCACATGTTAAAATTTCGTAGCAAAGCACGGGTATTTAGCTAGTATTTTATAATTCTATTTTGGGTATTTGTTTTCTATTCATCGCGATATCAAGTTATATGCAAAAAATATAATTTATGGTAAAAGAATTAGTTTATCTTATGAATTATTAACTGAATTTTCTGACATTGCCAAACTTTACGCAGAGTGAAGTGGCTTCATTTAATTTTCACAACTGTCAATTGTTCCAGGGCAATTGTGTAAAATATTGGGAAACACTTTTATTAGAAAAATACTGTATCAAAGAGTAATATACATTTGACATATTTACGATAAATATAAAAATAATAAATATTTATAAATATTAAAAAATATAAAACATATATATAAATACATAGCTATAAATAATACACAGTTACATAAATACAAATTTACATAAATACGGTACAAACCTATTCAAATTGGTTAAGTCTTTCTCAAGTTATGAGCATACCTCCCTATCCTACCACCTTAAATACAAAACGTCTAAATGAAATTGCGTTCCTGATAACGCCGACCAAACGGTTTAGGGGTTAGCGTGCTAGCTTCTAGACCGCGAGGTTGCGGGTTCGAGTCCCGTGTTAGGCATGGGTGTTTGTAAATGTATGTTGGCTTGTCTAATGACGAATGTTTCAGCGCATTATAGCCCTCGTGTTGCTGACGGCGCCAGATAATCTGAAAACAACCAAACGTTCCTGATAACCTGCAGTAGTTGAGATATCTACAGAAAAATCCAGTTCAAAAAGGTTCAGTAGATTTCAAGTTACGATTACACCCCTTTTCATCCCCTATCCATGATTCTATCACCTTTACAACAAAACATCCGAGTGAAATTGTGTCCCCTATAATCTGGTTTGGTTACGACACTTGTAGAATAACCATTACAAATTAGTTTAGTCGATCTTAAGTATGATAACACTCTCTTTCGACCGCCATCCTCGATTTCACCACCTTAGCGTAATGAAATTATGTTCCTGATAATCTGTATTATTAGGGATAACTACAGAAAATACTCAAATTAGTTTAATAGATATCAAGTTATGATAATTCCCCTTTTGGGGGTGGAAAAAGGAAATGTGGTGGTTTATTGATGTATGTACAGTGAACTTCTTCTTTTTTCGAAGGAAGTGTGCAAAATCCGGCTGTCACTGTCTCTATAAGTTCGCTTTTACAGAATATTAATAAATCAACTTTCCATCATCCAAACACGCTGAAATAGCATTTAACCGATCATGGAAGAAACTCTTTGCTGTTGTCAAAATTGTTTTAATTAATAAATTATAAAATTATTTTTATTAGAATAAATAAAAGATATTTGGATGTGATTGCATAAATGCATACCCATTTTTGATGAATACATTTTGAAAAGTAGTTTACCGCATATTTTGCTGATAGAGATTGTGTTTGCATCTAATTTTAAATATTAAAAACAAGCACATGCTGGCAACAGATACGGCTCTATGTTAATGAATATAAAAATTGGCAATAATATAAGGATAATATAAGGAGATAACTTCATTAAATCTTATTATAAAAAGTTAAAAACTGGTAAATAACTATAATATAGTTCAAGAAGTTGATATGTTCGAATATTCCTTCACATTTTCGTCAAGAATTGACGTATGTTTCTATTGTTCCGATAACTTCATGAGTATAAATCTCCATCTTTTTAAACAAAATTCTGATTAAAATCATAACAAATTGCACGTGCACTTTTAATATTTCCTGAGATAACTTTATTAAATCTTATTATAAGAAGTTCAAAACTGGTAAATAACTATATTAAAGTTCAAGAAGTTGATTCCATCACATTTACAACAAAACATAAGAGTGAAATTGGGTCCCCTATAATCTGGTTTGGTTACGACACTTGGAGAAAATTCATTACAAATTAGTTAAGTCGATCTCAAGTACCTTATCGTAATGAAATTACAGTGAGCCACACAATTGAGCATACACCTCTAAAAACTTTTAGACCTCTTCCAATTACAAATTAAATATTGATTTAAAATAGATAATTTTTTTTATCCTAGATACTTTAACCTCTGCTTTACCATCCTATAATAACACAATTCTATAGTTAACTTATTTATTACGAAAAAAGTTAAGCGATTCGAAAAAAAAGATAGAAAACCATGCCACAAAATCGAGTATACACTTCTTATATTTGTAAATTTCGCCACCATTTTTTTTAGTTTCAAATTTTCTTTAAAGAGTTTCAGGAGTAGCTTCTGCTTATAACACGTGCTATTGCACTTCAACGCTTTTAAATAGTATTTTTTCCCATTAAAAATCGTAAAATGAGCTCTCGTAGAGAAACTACTGAATCTGAACGTTTATTGGTTGTAAAATGGTCGAAAGAGGGCAAATCTCTTCAAGAAATCGCTTCGTTGATTGGTGTAACTCATGTTTGTGTCCAAAAAATACTACAGAAGTATAAGAAAACTGGATCTGTGGCCAATATTCCTGGGAGAGGACGTAAAGAAATACTGAGTACTCCAGCGAAGAGGAAGATCATTCACTCAGTAAAGAAAGATCCGAGGGTGAGTGCCTCTAAACTAGCTTTATAGATGTCCTCTACAATCGGGAAAAAGATTTCAGATGAAACAATTCGACGTACCCTTCACCAATATAGGTTTCATGGCCGTACACCAATACGAAAGCCACTCATCAATTATGTGAATAGACAAAAGAGAGTGATTTTCGCCATAGAACATCGTTTAAAGCCTATTTCTTTCTGGAACACTGTAATATTTTCTGATGAAAGTAAGTTTAATCTTTACGGAAGCGATGGACGATTTAAAATATGGAGAGAAGCTGGGAAAGTACTAGCACCTAAAAACACCATTAAGACAATCAAGTTCGGAGGTGGATCTGTCCTCGTTTGGGGTTGTATGTCTGCTGGAGGAGTTGGAGAGCTTGCTTTTATTGATGGTATTATGGACAAACATGTATATTTGGGGATTTTAAATGATAACTTGAAAAAAAGGGCCAGTAAGTTGGGGCTTGGGTCAAGCTTCATATTCCAGCAGGACAACGACCCCAAGCATACAGCGAAGATTATGAAGTTATACTTGCTGTACCATTGCAGGAAGCGATTACACACTCCAGCCCAGTCTCCAGACCTAAACGTCATCGAAAATTTGTGGTCGCAATTACAGAAAGCAGTACATGAGCACGAAATCACAAACAAGGAAGTTCTCAAGAAGGTTCTGAGAGAAGAATGGGCTAAAATTTCTGTTGAAACCACTAAAACACTAGTAGAATCTATGCCCAGAAGATTACAAGCTGTAATTCAAGCAAAAGGTTATACAACAAAATATTAATTTGTACGTTAAAAGGAAATTAATAAAGGTGTATACTTATTTTTGTGGTGCTTTTTTCCCTCTCGTCTCAGATCTTTTATTTTTTTTTCATAAAAATTAAACGTAACAATTTTATTAGTATAGTACGGTAAAGCATAGACTAAAGTATATAAGGTAAAAATTTCAATCATCTTAAAGCAATATTTAATTTGTAATTGCAAAAAGTTTCTAGGTTTCTAAGGTGTATACTCAATTTTGTGGCCCACTGTATGTTTCTGATAATCTGTATTATTAGAGATAACTACAGAAAATACTCAAATTAATTTAGTAAATCACAAATTATGATAATTCCCCTTTGGGGGTTGAAAAAGGGAATGGGGGTGGTTTATTGATATGTGCAAAATCTGGCTGTCACTGTTTCTATAAGGTCGCTAAATAAGATATAAAGGATTTATATTAAAAACTTTTTTTTATTTTTTATACTATTTTTAGTTCTAACATTGTATAATTCAATCTTCGAAAAAGAAGTAAGATAAAAATATCCCTTTTATCTCCAGTTCAAGTACACAAAAGGTAATACATAAATAATATATATATCAATAAGAAAACGGAAAGCTGTTTCAACATGTTGTATGAGATGAAACCGATACCTTTGGTGAGTACGTCAGTTTCTTTTTCATTCGTGCCCAGCGAATTGCTCAAATTTGCTTGCATAAGGGCAATTTCAAAAATGTCCAATATATTTCCTATTGAAATGGGTAGTACAATGGACGCTATTGTTACTCAAATACAAAGAAGTCGTGACTTACCATTAATTGAGCATCGAAGATATTGCAGATAGATAGCTAGAAAGCATTTAATTTTGGGAAACGTAAAGAAGTACAATCAATTCGAAATACTTAATACTGTGTGTAAGTACTGTACATGCTATCACCACCATGCTAAAAGCTATCACCAACTAAATCGAAACAACTGGCAGAACTAGACTCAACATTTCGTAGTAAGTACCTTTTTTTCATACTTTATCAGTTTTTCAATACTAATTAAGAAGAATGTTAAGTCTATAACATTCTTCTTTAAAGATTATTAGCCTAATTTCCTTGCATTGATGTTGTTTTTGTAAAGTTATGCTAGAAATTTGTTAAAATGCTCATTACAATTTTCGAAACTTAGATTTATGAACAACCCTATATCTTGACTGTGAGAGAAACAACGTGGATGGCTAAAGGCGTGGCTTCATAAATGATAGTTTTAATCCCCTACCAATTTGTTTCTCGTTAAATTTTCAAACTTATGCAGAAGTCACAATAAGTCGTGATAAAGGTGTTATTGTAATAAAAATCCTCTCGTGATGAGATGACTCCATCGATTCAGCTGTGTTCGTGATATCACCAACTAAATCCTTCAAATAGCATCGAAAAACTGGCAGAACTAAGCTCGACATTTCGCAGTAAGTGCCCTTTTTTCATACTTTATCAGTTTTTCAATACTTGCATGTCAAGACAATGCCTTTCATACATTGATTTTGTCAAAGCAGAAAAGCATTTAATATATTCTTTTGTTAACATAATGTTAGTCAGAACAAAGACTTATCCATCTGACATTTGAAAATATTAGTAATCGATTATTAATTATCTCTTTCATTTCATTTAAGTTAAATGACTTTATTTCATATGAGTTCTAGAACTTAATTCAACAAACTTCAATTTTACTTGTTACACCCGTTTATAACACTTTACCTAAAGCTAGATGCTAAATAAATAATGTATGTAGATACGCTTGTAGATTAAGATTGACACAACACTGGTAGTTCGCAAGTGAAAAAAATCATGAGAAAAAAATATAAACAAAACTATGTGGTCAATCAAACTATAAGATTGAGTTCACGCAAAAATCAATTTGGGGTCGTTTCATCTTTTGCTTTAATAACAGTAATTACGCCTGGTTATTAAGCGATGTTATGGTGCGGCTCCCGCTAGTTGGCGGAGGTGAAAGCACAAATTAACCGGTTTAGCTTAGTCAGCCACCGGTGGCTGACATTACGCTGTTGTTTTTTCCACCCCTATAATTTGACCTAGTGCCTTTCTTAGTACATTTTAAAGAGCAGGAATTCTTAGTTTTTGAAGCACTATTAATACTTCAATAGATAAAAATATTTTAAAATATACTAAGTACAAAATGCCCTCGTGAAAAATTGCCTACCTAAGAATTTTAAGTCCGAGGTCTGGCAACACTGCGTAAACGTGTGAAATGAATGTCTATAAGCATTTCATTCTAAACGTAAATATCTTCTACTGCGATAAGAAACAATTGCCCTAGTATATTTACACAGCTGTATCGAGTAAATTTCAATCTGTTAGTAATGCGTTTCGCATTGCTATACCGCAATACAAGCACTTCTAAGAAGCGCGCGTGACCTGAAGGGGAATTCTTTATAGGTTCGCGTGGCGCTCAACGGGTATAACCCTGCTGAACGCGCCCTGAGAGGTCTCCCTACTTACCTCTTTGCCTGCCGTAGGATTAAGAAATGTTTGATACTTCCTCAATTCGAGTGTTTTGGAATTCCTTAACCAAAAACAAATAAAAAATATGTTTCCGCCGTAAAATACATGAAAGACCTCTCGGATCGATTGCGCGTTCCAAAGTGATTTTTGATTGCGCGTACCCAAGGGTTAAATAAACCTGAAAAGCGGTTTTCCAAAACCTGAAGACTTTGTATAAACAGTAAATGATAAGTCAAAAATACATAATAAATCCAAATTACAAATAAAATAATTTACCGGCTCACCAGAAATCAACGAAGCTGCTAAAACAATGACCAGCATCACTAAATTAAAAATTTACTTTTTAATAAAAAATTATCTTAGAAACCACATGAAACGTCAATAGGACCGGCACTTAAAACACTAATTTTATCATACATAGGAAGAAAAATAAACTTTTTCATCTGGTGGTGTTTTCATCAGTGCCTAAATATCACCTACTCAACAAAACCAGATTTTAAGCTATTGAAGTTACAAAAATAGTTATGAAAATAGTTTTTTTTTTTTTTAATTATCTTTAAAAATACTGTAAGCTTAACAAGAGAGAGAGGTCAACTTTACAATTTATTTTTTAAAATCCCTATTTGAAGTCAGTTGTTTTTATCATATAGGCTATTTTTTTTTTTTTTACTTCTGTCTAAATTATATATTTTTTTATATTTTTTAAATCTAAATAGAAGTACTTTGATAATCCTTATTAGTGTTTTTGATAATGAGCTTCTTAGGAAACATATTTTTTTGAAAATTATAAATCATTTGAATTAAAACTAATCAAACGATCAATAGGTCGAAATAAATTAATACAGTTGATTTTAAGATAACTATATCTTCATATGTATGTAAAAAAAAAAAAAAAAAAAAAAAAAAAGATTAGCAAATGCACTTAAAAATATTATCCATGTGTATTCCTTTGATTTGCTTTCCAAAAACAATACCATTAAATAAATAATTTTTAAAAACCTAAAATTTGTTGGATTAAAACCAATTTTCCCTTGAATCAGAATAAATATTCAGTAAATTCCTAATTGGTAAACTAGTAAATAAATTCAAAATTATGTACACAACTAAAAATTTTCTTTTAATAAAATTTAAAATAAAACCATCATTATTTAAATAGCTTTTAACAATCGGTTGTTTTATAAATAAACTATTATAACAACAAGTACTACATGTTGAATGCTCAAGGTGGCAAAATGTAATCAGTAATTATTTAAATTTAATTGGTACTTCAATCGGTCTTAGACTTATATATTTTAATATAAATATCATTACCATACTATTTCTTATGTACCAGTTGAATATTAACGGATGAAGCCAAAACTATCAACTGTCTTATTTACAACAATAGTTATTAATTTATATTTTAGATCTTTAAAATTTACGAAGAAATTCAAAAGGCACCCGTTACGAAAATGAGTCTAGAGTTCCTGTAATAATTTTTTTTTTTGCATCCCTTATTTATTTTTTCTTTGATAAAAGTATTAATTTCATTAGTTAAGATAATGCTTGAATTTCAATCAATAAATTACTTGAATTCTTCAAGAAAACAAAAACAGCCAGAATAATTTAGTCTATTCAAGTTACGACTGAAATAATTATAACTACAAACCATATTTCTTCACCATAATTGCAAAATCTATTCCAGTTTTTTAATGGGTATACACTTTAAGTTCTAATAAAAAACATTAAGTAACCTTAAACATTGAAATCTTGATAAGAAGTTGACGGCATAGTCCATGCAAAAATATTTATTTTTAATTTTCTCATAACTAAAAAATGTGCAGTTTATTTTATATTTAGTTAGGTCAAGAACAATTAACTTAGTATCGAGTCAAATAAACTGAATTGAAGATAAAGGATTTTAGTACACATTTTAAACCAGATTTTTTTTTTTTTTATTAAAAATGTAATAAAATTTTTTTTAATGTTTTCCAAGCCAATAAATAAATAACAAATCTCTTTAAAATCCTCCAACATCCACTCTGCTTCTGAAATTTTGTAATTTCTATACACCATTTACATATGAAGTTAGTATCTTTGTCAGTCTTCTGATCAAAACATATAAATTTTTCATAAATACAATCGTTATCTAAATCCACAGGTCTCTCTCTAATGGTTTCCTTTTCAAAAGGGAAAAGACTTTGTTACTGGCAGATAAACAAACTTTCAGTTTCCAATCTTTTATTTAAATTAGTTTCCTCCTTTGAAATAAAAACGTTAATCTTCTCAAAAGAATATACTTAAAATGCAATTACACTTAATGTGCTATCTATTCTTTGAAATTCCTAATTTCTGGTTTGCGACTATTAATTCTTACTAATCTCAGCACCCCAGTTGATACTAACATACATTATAGTTCTTATAGAGTGTATTATTAGGACTATAATGTATGCTAAATAAATAAAACTTGTACATTTGTAATAAAAAAGACATGTACTTGTAACTAATAAGGCATGTACATTTGCAAAAAAAGTGTATGCTATGATTTATTCTCCAAATGCTCCCAGCCGACCAAACGGGATAGTGGTTAGCGTGATAGCTTCTACACCGTGAAGCTGCGGGTTCGAGTCCCGTGTTAGGCATGGGTGTAAAGCGTAAACTAGCTTTCACGGGTGACGGGCCTCGATCCAGGGACCATTGTGTCTCGAGACAGATGCTTTACCGCTGTGCAAAAGAGTACTCTAGTGCACAGAAGTTTTATATGTCGCCACATATAGCCCCCTCCCAGTAACGAAGGAGCGATACTGTTGATCAACGTCTGATCGGAGTTGGAGGTTTGGGATGCTTGTTGCATCGTTGTGTCCACTTGTTGCGGTGTTGCAAGCGAGTTGCGTATGTGGTTGTTTGTTGCGAGTTGCGTATGTGTTGGCTTGTTGCGATGAAGTGTCTCCTTTCAGAAGCGCCGATAGATGGCAGCATGACTCGTTTTTAGTCCAGTCACCAATAAAGCGTAAACTAGCTTTCACGGGCGACGGGCCTCGATCCAGGGACCATTGTGTCTCGAGACAGATGCTTTACCGCTGTGCAAAAGAGTACTCCAGTGCACAGAAGTTTTATCGTGCAAAAGAGTACTCCAGTGCACATAAGTTTTATCTGTTATTTGATGTCGCCACAGGTGTTTGTAAATGTATGCTGGCTTGTCTAATGACGAATGTTTCGGTGCATTATAGCCCTCGTGTTGCTGACGGCGCCAGATAATCTGAAAAGAACCAACTAACCAAATGCTCCCAAGCACACATAGGACTAAACATACCGCTTTTAATTTTGTAGTTTACGTGTTTTTAGGTATTTAAATTTATTTAAATAAAACAGTTGTGCAGTTGTTTTTTATCACTGCACTCTCCTAAACAAAAGATACAGCAGAGCACCTTGTAGAAGAACACGACGAGCTATGTACCGTTTTGCCGTATTATTTCACTCACATCTGCAAACATTGGAGGTGAAACCATTGAAGCGACATCTAACATTGCGTAGAAGTTCTGTAAATGACAAAGAACTGCCATGAATGAAATTGTTAGTTACTCAAGCGTCTATATTTGAAAGGGTATTGAAACTCTCCTTACATCCAACAGGGATGTTTCATTCTGCTTATTCACAGAAAAGAAAAAGTATCCTGGTTCGTCAATCAACATATTTAAGTATTCCGAAAAGAGGGAAATGTTCTATTGAGCCAATTGAAAGTTTGGCCTTGATTCTAAGGTAAATTAATTTTTTGTTTTAAAAAGTAATAAATTATAACAGACTTTATTTAGTATTTATTTTCCTAAAAGAGGTGTGGGGGGGGGGGGTTGCTAAAAAAATGATTGAAGTTTTAATAATCCTTTCATTATTATGCTCTTACAAATTGAAAAAATGTAGCAGGCGAAATTTTATTTTTTTTTGTCTAAAATGTAACTTTTATTACATTTTCAATAACAGACCAAACACATCGTATTTGAACAAAAAAACATTTGTTAGGTAGTGAAAAAAAAAAAAAAATTTTTATCAGAATACAATTTTTTACTGTAAAGTCATTTTGTGTTTCAAAAGAGTTCATAAGAGAAAGAAAGCTATTTTTTTTTCTATTGTTTCTTTTTAAGTTAACAAATATTTAATTGAACAAACATATGTGTAAAAGTCCACATTTGTAGGAGTCAAAGAAACTTTGAAAAAATATGTAAGTACCATGAAAAAAAATATTAATATGTTTGTTTCAAAGATTTGTGGCTTTTGAAATTTTGCAATCTCTGAGTGTTCCACCAGAAAAAAGTTACTAACCTGAAATGAAAAAGACTTTGAAATGAAAAGAGAGCTCCTAAAATCTGCAAAATATTTGCTAAAATGCAATTTCCCTAGTAGCAATTTCATTAGAGTGGGAAAAGTGCAGCAAAAATTCCTATGAAAAACACCATACATTTTTAGAAAAAATAACTCAATGTACTTGAAAGCCTATAAAACAAAGATAATGGTATGCAAAAATTCGTTTTTCCTTCTTGCAATCACAGCTGTACAAATTGAGTAGAAAAAGATGGATGAGCTTAACTCAGTCTACCTTCACACTGGATTTGCTAACGATTTGAACACTAAGCTATTCAAACATAAATGCCATAAAATCAGGTGTAAGGCACTTGCAGAAACACATGGCATACTTAATGTAAGTGATAAATTTGTCATTACAATAATACATTTCTGTATTGAAATAAAAACCTTCACTAAAATATGGATTTGCAAAATCATATGAATACTTATGATATTATAGATTGATTTAAATTTACGAATGGAATTTGAAGAATGCCTGAAAAACATCGTTAATGATCTTGTGAAAAGTATAGAAGCCAGTTGACCGACTTTCGAAAGAGTGCAAATTCGATGTATAGGTTTCGATTATAGCAGTCCTAACTTCTTCCTCTGGCTGAAAGTGTTGGCAGAAGCCCAAAGCAATCATTCTTCTAATAAGTTCTGCAATTATCATTTATTTTTTTATTGAGAATTTATTCACTTGGGAAAAGTGATAGAAGACGCCCACGCCCAGGTTTTTATTTCTAACGATGGCGGTTTATGCACATGGGAACAATAGAGCCAGACGTCACCTCTGGATGTATGTGCAGAGGCAAGTTTGAACGGATCAACTTTTTGAACCACGATGTAGTCCTTTAAAGATATGAATTTTTTGTAATAAGATTTAATAGAGTTATCTCAGGAAATATTATAAGCCCATGTGTATTTAGTTATAAATTTAATCAAAATTTTGTATTAAAAAAGATACTCATGAAATTATGGGAACAATAAAAACATACGTCAATTCTTGACGAAAATGCGGAGAAATATTTGAACAAATCAGTTTCTTGAACCATAGTATAGTTATTTACCAGTTGTGAACTTTTATAATAAGATTTAATAAAGTTATCTCAGAAAATATGGAAAGTGCATGTGCTCTTTGTTATAATTTTAATCAGAGTTTTGTTTAAAAATGATGGGCAGTAAATTTAACAATCACACAATACTCTATTGGGTGCTCATGGGAGTATTTGGCATATAACAGAAGTTTACGACAGTACGCTTTACTGATTATTATCTTTTTTCTTTGGGCTCTGCTGTGATACCCAGCAGAATTAAGTTTTTTCTTACAGTACTTGCAACAAACCGATCATCTTTACATGCCGGAGGTATCTTTGGATAGTTTTGCCAACACTAATGCTGAGTCACTGGTTAACTTTATTAGGAATTGTGAGTGCACTCATATTTAATAATTTGTTTAATCACTCAGGAATATCTTTTAATAGTATCTTGAACAGTCAAGTGACTTTATCGCAATTTCCTCACAAAGATTTACCTATAATTTTTAACAACAGTGCATAGCACTCTTTCACCAGTTTCTTCTCGACGCGTTTCCATACTTTTCAATAATTTTAAGTAAAGTTTCATCTTATCTAACTGTCTGAAAACCTAATTTACAGAACTACATCAACGAAATTTTAAACAAACCCAAGAACATGCATACTGTACGATTATTTCCGATTCCTGTCGTCACACATACGTAAAGTGTGTTTTTACATACTTCAGGATTGGATTTTCGTTAGTGATTACTTCGACGTAGTATAGTTTAAATTTCCCTAACCTGACACCAAATACCCGGATGAAAACACGTTTAATGAATGTTCCGATTGGCTGGAAATTATTTGCCGCCAATCGAAGCGTTTAGATAGTTTGTTTTCATCCGAGTACTTAGAGTCAGGTAGGGGTGATTTCAACAACAGTTGACATCTGATTAACTTGAAAAGATTCTAAATTTTTATAAAATGTTTCCATTTTCTCGCTGAATTTCATTCTAAAATCAATGTGTACAGGGGCGTATTGGGACACAAAATCGGCCCTGTGATATTTTGTTTATGCCGGCCCAAATTTTAAATATTATCATTAATCAAAGTTCAAAAATTATTGTTAATAATTCCCTGAATTAATTTAAAAATCAAATTTAAAAATTGAATATTTTTTTTAATTTAATAGATTTTTGAAATTTAATATATTTTTTTATTTAAATTTGTGTATTTAATTATCTATTTCAATAATAAGTTTTATTTATTAAGTTATTTTAACAATGCAATTGCTTTAATAATTAGTTTTAAAAAAAAATTCCTTTTACTTTTTATATTCCTCCTTTCAGTGAACTTGGTTTCTATAAACCATTGATATATTTAACCTTTAAAGTTATAAACATTAGTAATACGATAATATATAGACTTTAGTGTATTTATTATCTAAATACACATAATCTATGAAGTTAAAATAATGTGAAATTTTAATCAATTTTAGCTCACAAACTATATACCCCAACTAAAGTAATAGTTCAATAATATTTAATAGTTCTGAGTGAGAGTGATTGGCATTTAAATGCATTCAACTTTAAAAAAAACAAAAACTTAAGGACATTGGATTTAAAAAAAAAAAATACACCTTAAGAAAGGGAGTTACTTATATTTAAAAAAAAAAAAAAAAAAATTCTATACAGGACCTGCCCAATTTTTTTTACAGAAACTGACCCACTCGGTGATTGCACCGGGTATCCATATGGCCAGTACGCCCCTGGATGTGCACGTGTAGAAACTGCAAGTTCAATAACAATGTAGTTAAAAATGGGCATGCTAGAACTTTCAACTACGGAATCTATGCATTCTAAATCGCACATTTCTACTGACTGGTAACATGATTACAGTTTGTTTTGCAAGCTCTTTAACTAAATACCCCTAGAAACAAAACAAGATCTTTTGTCCTTGTGTAGAGATAATTGAATTTCGAAGAATTGTGTTGATTCTAAAAAGTGTAAACAAAGAGTTTAGTATGTTTAAAAAGGAAGATATAAAATAAATAAGATCCTTTAATTAGAAAAATCGATTTTTTATTATATTTCAATTCTTCGACGTCTAAAATATGAAATAGAAAACACTTCACCTCAAGCAGTGTATGTAATGTCGGTGCCAGTTGCTGAAAGCCTTTTTAAAGTGTGTAAAAACTGTTTACTACTGTCAAGTATAAGTTGTGTAATTTTTTTTCAGACGTTTGAAGTTTATATTGATTTATATTACCGCCGAGATGGATCTTGCGATTTTCATCATCGTGCTTACGCTGTTTACAGTGGAGAAAGCGTATGCTGATGTCGATACTGCGAACAACTGCCCAAAGATATATGAGCGTTACTGTACCGACCATTCTTATTGCTTACCTCCTAATTCTTCCTGTGAAATTTTAGCCTATTATCCAACGAATGATGACATCACCTTAATTGTGCAATTACACAATAAATACCGGAGTATGATTTCTTCGGGTACTCAAGGTTTGCCTCCTGCCTCCAACATGTTGGAAATGGTATGCTTCATTCACTATCTTAATTCACAAATTATAGAGGTCGGCGATATATCGATACAACGATATTTTCATCGATATTTAAAAAAAATTATCGATACTAAAAATATCGATACAAGTCACCGATATATCGATACAAGTCACCGATATATCGATACTTTAAAACATTTTTAGTTTTTTGATAATCGTTTTGTAGTTCCATGTTTTTTTCCCCTATTTTCTTTATTCCCCTTTTCAAAAACTTCAAAACTTAAGTTTGGACTTGTCTGAGACAGTTAAAATGCAACGATATAATATCTATGCAACGAAAAAATATCGATAATTATTTTGATCAATATTTCCGACCTCTAATAAATTAACTTTCCGTTAGTCGCGCTCTGCTTTCCGACATGGTAAGTCCCGTTGCACCTATAAAGTGTTTCTGGTTTTTTGAAAGCCAAATGAAATTTATTCTAGTTTAAATAGATAATTGTTACTGATTTAATATTCTTTGGTGATATAAAGTATTAATAAATCTATTTAAATAGTAAAATTTATTCAAAAATCGTAACACAAGTAATTCAATAAAAATAAAGGCAAAGGAGGGGAGAGTGTAGTAGGGATACACCTGTGAGGCGTACGCGACTAACGGAAGGTTAAAACTATAAAAATTGTTTATTAGGTAAATGCGTCAATTATTGCTATGTTCGTAACAAAGACAAGTATCTATGTGCGGAGGTTTTAATGTAGATTCCCACATATTCTTGAAGATACAGGATATTTCAGAAAGGATGCCTTAACTTTGAAATGGCATAACTGCAAAACAGTGGAAGGCAGAAAGAAGAGACAAGTGGTACATTGGGTCGACAGGTGTGGAATTTAAATACACTGGTTTGCAAATTGATGGGAGTAAATTTGATGACGGCTGCATATATTTTAACGAAAGAGGTCCATTTTCTTTTGGAAAAATTTACCTATAAACAAAACTGGGGAATATGGTATACTGTAAGCATATCTGTGTGTAAAACTATCCAGTAAAGGGGTTTTAGGGTTCTTTTTCATGAGGGAAAATATTAAAATTCCACCATATTCAGATTTTACAACAGTTTGTTGCCACATTTCAATGTAGTAATTGATATTTCAAATCAGTGTATTTTATATTTCGTACCTGTAATCCAACAAGCCACTTGTTACCCTAGCCCAAGGGTATTGTTTTCAATTGGTCAAAAGTGTGGTCCGGTGTCGGTCCCTACTTAATGTTTGGGCATGCGCAGTTAAGGCATTGTGTGGGTATGCGCCCCTGCTCCACCTGCTTGTTTAAAAATAGATGTATGCTGATGTTCTTGAGTTGTATTGATGTATCAATGTTTTATAAAATTAAAAAAAAAAAATTGTAATGGGCTTGGACTTAAAGCCAAATGTAAATTGGACATCGGCCCTAAGCCGATAATTATTATTATATTTTTATATATTATAATTTTTCTGAGTATGGCGTATGAATTTTTGTATTTTTCTCGTCTTTCTGTCTTTTGCTGTTTCTTAGTTCTGCCATTTCAAAGTTAGGGAGTTCTTTTTGAAACACCTTATATTTTCTTGTTAAATGAAGTAATAAGGGGAAGACTTGAAAGATTTTTAGATGGCTAGTTGCTTAAAAATTAGGATTAATATTTCTATAAGTGCATGTGTCTTAAGCATATTAAATTAATATTTATTTTGTTTATTTTGAACTAAATTTATTAATATATATTTATTTTGAACTAAATTTATCCAGTTGCTAATGATCCATCATGAAACCATAGCATGGCATATTATATGAATTCATTGTCAATTTTGTTATTGCATTATAGTTTTATTGTATTTACATTAATCATGCACTGCTTTAGCAAAGAATTCTCCTGTCAAAACTTTAGTCATACTTTTAAGAACTGTCATATTTTTAAGTATGATGAAAATTGATTTGGAAGAAATTTTCATTTAACTTTTAGACGAAGTGTTAATAATGAACTTTTAAACTTTTTCATGTGTCCTTGTTATTCATTCATTCAAACTTTGAATTAAATAATTTTACTAAAACAAAGTAATTTATTGAACTCAAGTAATTGGCTTAAAATATATTTCACGTATTTGTTCATGTTAACTATTAATTAAATTTGTAATTGAAAGAGTATCAGGGCAATTATCTGAGGTTGATGCACAGGACATTGCACTTTCTTTTATACTCATAAACAGGTTTAGAATTGCAAAATATGTGGAATATAACAATTTGGTTTTGTTACACAGTATTAGTTGGTGATAAAGTTATAAGGAAAAATAATTATTTTAACTAGGATAAATATGCATTTATAACACATTGACGCACTGGTCACGGATGTGTTTATAAATGTATATTTGACCTAGCTAAAGTAATTATTTTTCTATTTAACTATACCACCAATTAATATAATATACAAAAACACAACTACTAGATTCAACATAATTTTGCAATTCTAATCTGTTAGAACTAAGGGAGAGGAACATCGCATAACTTTCAATAATCACACTACAATATTGGTCATTGCATTAAAAATTTTACATCGGATAACTTACCCTTTTCATATTTTCACTCATTTAAATAAAAATAGTCTGTTTGGCGATATTTTTTGAAATAGTTTTTATATGAGCAAAACAAACAAAAAACAAAAAAAAATTTAAAAATTGGCGATTTTATTAGATAGATATTACATTGTCCTTTCTTGTGCGTGAATCGCCAAAAAATAAATAATTTTCAATCGTTGATGGGTGATGCTCAAGGGCAGAGAGCTCTGTGTTGAGGGCGCTCGTTTTTCAACTTTTTACGCTTTTATAGCATTTTTACGGGAATTTCGGAGGTAAGGATGTTTAGAACACCTTCAGAGGCATTACTACAGCAATATTGATAAAAATCGGTGGAGTAATTTTTTAGCAATTACTAAAAAACATGATTTTTTCAATGGCAGAGCTACCTTATGCGCATGCGCAATTTTGACGAAAACCTTAATGGTAGGTCCCATGGCCACCACCAACCCGTATTCCGAATTTGAACATCGTCGGTCAATTTATTCGGGAGCTATACTGACCACATACACACAGACAGACATTTTTTTTTAGATCATTATTTTGAAATCAGGATGTTCCAAAACGTGGAGAAATAAAAAAAAAAGTTTTTTTTTTTCTTTTTGACCGAATGCTATATATTACCGTATGTAAACATATGGGTAATTGAAAATAAAAAAAGGGACAAAATGTCAGGTGCAAACACCAGAGAATTGTCCATTGATAGAAATAAAAATAATTCAAAGCGGTGCATGACCATAAATAGCGCACTTACCTTATAAATGTTTTTAAAGAATTTGACTCTAATAATGATGACATATCTCTAGGAATGGGATGACGAATTAGCTGCAGTTGCTCAGAATTATGCTGAACAGTGTCAATATAAGCACGATCATTCAAACTGTCGTCGAGTCAGTAAGTATTGCACTGTATGTCAAATAAGAAATGCAGAAGAGACCGGGAATGTTGACCCACGTGGAATTTATCTTACATTTTTCGGAATAATTACAAGCCCTAAAATGTCTTTCTTTCGTGTTAGCGTCGATAACAAGTAACAATAACTGTAACCAGTTGCAATTTTTTCATTTTTGAAGACATGAGTATATTAGTTGAGTAACATAAACTAGTTTATGATTTTTCGTAGAATAATATCAATCTTTTGATCAATAATCTTTTAATAACTCGTAGTTCACTGTTAATGTTTATATTAATTAATGTGGGGATTTCAGAATTGTTTGATTTGGATATTTACAGGGTCTTTCAGAAAGGTATCTCTGAAAAGGTTTGATATGGTTATTTACAGGGTCTTTTAGAAAGAAATCTCTCTAAGTATAAAAGGACATAACTGTGAAATAGTGAGAGACAGAAAGAAAAGACAAGCGGTATGTTGGATCGACAGGCATGGAATTTTAAATAGACCAGTTTACAAAATTGATTGATGGGAGTAAGTTTGATGACGGTTGCAAATGGGATTTGGGTGAGGCGCATTTTCATTTGAATGGATTTTTCAACAAAACTGGTGAATATGGCATACTAAAAACACGTCTGTGTGTCCTGCAAAACCTCTGCATTCGGAAAAAGTGACCTTTAGGCTACCAGTAAAGGGATTTTCGAGTGAATGTGCGCTAACGGGAGTCGAACCAGGGACTCCTAGATCACTGGACAGGCGTGCTAACCACTAGGCAAAAGTAATCGCTAGTGCTTAGGTGTTGAATCTGTCATTTGTACACGAGACCACTACATAGCCCCTTCCCAGTGGGTCGCGAAGGGGCGAACGATAGAGTTGCTTGAGTGTCAGTAGAGAGCGTTGCAAGTGAGAGAGTTCCCAGATGTTGCTTGCTCAGCTGATAGTGTGGAGCTCGTGCAGTATTTTCAGAAGGCGCTGATAGATGGCAGCATTATTTATTTGTCCAGTAGTCACCACTTTAGAGCGAATGTACGCTAACGGGAGTCGAACCTGGGACTCCTAGATCAGTGGACAGACGTGCTAACCACTAGGCAAAAGTAATCACTACTGCTTAGGTGTTGTATCTGTCATTTGTACGCGAGACCACCACAGGATCATAAGATCCTTTTTCATGAGGAAAACGATAAACTCATTCCGCTATATTCAGATTTTACAACAATTTGCCACATTTCAATATCGCAACTAATTTTGCAAACCGGTGTATTCAAAATTCCATACCTGTCTATACAACATACCTCTTGTCTCTTTGTCTCTCACTGTTTCGCAGTTATGTCATTTAAAGTCAGGGATTCCTTTCTGAATATCTTGTAAAAGGAATATAGTGGAATGGGGCTGCTTTACGTGGTAGGATGAACTAGAGAACTAACATAAACGAAATGTTTGGTTTTAGTGTAAAAATATAACACTATTTATTTCGTTTGTCTTGACTAGAATCCTAGGGTTGTTGTTCTCTAAGCAGGGTACTTCAACACCAGGGATACGAACTTGTTGGAGATATAGCCCATATAGCACACATCCTCCCAGGGAGGTCCCTAGGAAGTCATTCGGAATCCCGGAGATGCCTGGGGACTTCCTAGGGACCTCCCTGGGAGTATGTGTGCTATATGGGAGGGTACAAGTAGATGGCCTATACATAGGATTGCAAAACTGCTCTTCCTGGGGAGAGGGAAGGTGGCCAAACACTTAGACGTCATTTAACAATTGATCGGGCGTGATAGTTAAGTGCATTGGCTTGGTCGCCCGACTTATCATGAATTGAAGAAACATCAATACATTACTCTACTCTCTTTAAAGAATTGTGTGCATGAATCTTTTTTTTACTCCTTCTGCAAGTTTGCAACCTTGATGCTGATTATTACTACTTAAAAATTTTGTAATAATCTCCTATCTGCTAACGTTATTACAATATATTTATATAAAAGTAATATATATGTTTTATTTTGTTTTCGCTCAAAACAGTAATTTGTATTATACTTTACTGGCAATACTTATCAATAAATGATCAATGAACCAACCTATCATAAATAATCGGAGCTACTTATCCGCGTGCATTAAAAGGAAATTATTATGCAGAATAGCCATTATCTTCAAATTTATCAAATCGTATTATTCTGGACGGTAATGAAATTTATAAATTTTAATTATGAATTTTTTATGAATTTACTGTATCTGATTCAGCACCCGACTGGCTGTAAAATTTAAAAATCTAATATCTGCAGATTACTCGATTTTACAGGAACGGGCAATATGGATTTTATTAAGAAAAGGATAGGTTATATAGCTTTATAGCTCCAAATTATGGAGCTTATAGCTCCAAAATTATGGATTTTTTAAATTTTTTATTTATTTCTCAGTGTATGGAGTACATGTTAAAAGAAATCACAGAGTGGAAAAAACTGGTATTTTTATGATTTGGTAGGATACTAGGTTTCTTAATTGGGTAGCCGGGATGCAGCGTTGCCAGACGTAATATTTTTAATACTACGCTTTTTCCCACACCTATATTTCGGCATAGTGCCTTTCTTAGTACTTTTCAAAGTGCAGAAAGTCTTAGCTTTTGAATTATTATTGATATTTCAATAGGTAAAAATATTATTAAATATACTATGTCCTTGTGAAAAATTGCCTACCTAAGAATTTTTAGTCCGATGTCTGGCAATGCTGCCAGAATGCTTCCTCGATATTGGCACTTACACGATAGAAAGACTAAATGACAAGACACGTATTTATGAACTTGTAATGTTATTTACCTGAAATTTTTTGAAGTAATCTTATTTGGGTCAACCACTCCTGTACTCCGAGAGTTGTTTAAATCAAATTACTTTGTCTAAAATGCGTTACTTTTTAGTGAATTTCGGGGTGGGACAAAATCTTGCGATCCAAACAAATACTGGTGGTCACACAGCCCCTCAACCAGATTGGAACTTCGCCTTGAGCATTTGGTATTCAGAGATCATCTACTTTCAAAAAAAGGACATTGATCCTTTTGATCTACCAAAAGGAGGAGAATACCGCCATTTCAGCCAGGTGAGAAAATTTGCTTTTATTAATGCTAATTACTTCCTTAAAATTAAAGTATGATGTAAAAAAAAAAAAAAAAAAAAAAAAAAAGATCTTTTATAATAGACTGAGAGGCGACTGCAAATTTCGGACCCCATCGAAAATCATTCTGAATTTTAAATAGAAATTGGAGAAAGGTGAGTAGATTACGAATCCACTGGTCTGCCGTGGCAAAAATGGCCGTAACTGATGGTCAAAAATCAACCTTTAATAAGTTGAACTAAATCCAATTGCCAAATGCGCCATAACTTGCCTAATAATGAGCATTTTTTTTATTTGGTAACCCTCACTCTTTAATTTCAATTAAGGTTGCAGACGATTCGGATGTGCGGCGATGGCTTTCTTGCATCTTTCACAAATGAGCCAAATTTGTAATAAACATTACGTCTCTGATGACGTAACTGATGTCACCAATTTGGCTTACTATTAAAAGATACAAGTTTTCCGAGCCAGAGATCAGAAATCGTTTGCGCTTTTTCTCATTGAAAATCAAAATGCAGTGGGTTGCCAGACGAAAAAGTTTGTTCTCTTTTTGGCAAGTTATGACATATTTGGCAATCGGATTTTAGTTCGACTCATTCCAAGTCAATTTTTGATCAGTTTCGGTCATTTTTGCCAAGGCAGACCTGTGGATTCGTAATCTACTAACTTTTCTCCAATTTCTATAAAAAATTCAGAATGATGTTCGATGGGGTCCAAAAATTGCAGTCGTCTCTCTGACTATAAGATGTAAAAATTAAAGATTTCTTTAGAATGATTTCAAGGGATTTGTGGAATTCCTCTTGAACTCCAATTTTCATTCTACTAATAAAAATTAGAAAATTTTGTGAAAATGACCATTTTTTATTTTTGTACTCTAAAATATTATCGAAATAGGTAGCTGTAAAATAGTTTTATGTCCTTTAAGATATTCAAAATATTTTTTTTAACTGAGTGCGTATTTATGAGGGCATACAGTGTTAAAAGATCATTGCTTTCCAATTTTAAACTTCATTTGTAAGAAACGCCGACCAAACGGTATAGTGGTTAGCGTGCTAGCTTCTGGACCGCAAGGTTGCGGGTTCGAGTCCCGTGTTTGGCATGGGTGTTTGTAAATGTATGTTGGCTTGTCTAATGACGAAAGTTTCGGCGCATTATAGCCCTCGTGTTGCTGACGGCGCCAGATAATCTGAATACAACCAACCATTTGTAAGAAACTAGTTTTTGTCTGTGTAAGACTTTTCTTCACCTGAGATTAACTTCAGTTAAAATCAACCAATTAAACAAATTTCAATGTAATTAAAATTGAATAAGGCAGAGCAGGGAACCGATAATCGATTTTTAACTAAATTTGGAATCCTCATAATTTTTAAATAGAAGTGGGTAATTTTAAGTACTTTTAAAATGATATTCTGTAGGAAAAATCTATTTAAGTTATATTGATAATTCTAGTAGGTTTCTTGTAGCAAATTATTGTGTATCATTTGCAATTAAAATTAGAACAAAATTCTAAATAAATTAGAATAAAATTCTAAATAAATTAGAATAAAATTCTAAATAAATTAGAATAAAATTCTAAATAAATTAGAATAAAATTCTAAATAAATTAGAATAAAATTCTAAATAAATTATAATAAAATTCTAAATAAATTAGAATAAAATTCTAAATAAATTAGAATCAAATTCTAAATAAATTAGAATCAAATTCTAAATAAATTAGAAATGGAGTCATGACTGGTGCATTTACTCCTGGATTAGGTAATACATTTTATTTAATCATTTAAACATTTTCAAATGAAGAATTTTTTTACACATATACGTTAATTTTCCAAGACTTGTTAGTTGTGAAAAAAATTACAAGTCTATTTAAAAAATTAATGAAATAATTCTCCGATGTATACTGATACCTTAATTTCGTATGCAGTTCTGAAGAGTTACAATTCAATCAGCAGTATTCAATGAAAAAAATAGTGTTGAACAATATTATGTTTTTAAAAAGCAACATTGCATATTTTCAGCTTTTAAATAGGTTATAAAGCGTATAGGACAATGAAATGGAATGTATTTGTACTCTTATTTTGAAAAACTGATTGCTGTAAAAATGTCATTTTACAACTTGTATGTTTTATCAAAAGTTCCATTATTTACATACCCAAGAAACAAATAAAAGTAAAATGTTAGTTGCTTGATATATAATTAGGACGAGACAAAAAGTTATTCTTTAATTTGTTGAAATGTATTTAAACTTTCTATTTGCCCAAAAGTAAATTAGTTCCCGTTGGATATTTGAAGATGGTATAGTGTCTAATGGAATATCTATCTCTAGTTAAAAACTGTTATTTAACTGTCTCTTGCTTTTAAACTGTTATTTAACTGTTCATATAACTGGCCTAAGTAGTGCTTATTATGAGTGAAATTCTACACATCAAGTCTATTCAAATGATGGGAAAATTATATATTTTGAAGTGCATTAATGACATCATTCCAATGTTCTATTTTAATCCACTACAGGTCATCTGGGCTACTAGTTTTAGAGTTGGATGTGGTTATGTTCTTTATAAAACAGGAGATACTTTAACTGATCTAACTTTCACCAGATTATATGTCTGCAACTATGGACCATCGTAAGTAGAATTTTTGAATGCTTATTTTAACCCAAAATACATACTTGCAAAAGCTTTTAAGCTGCCAATATAAATTACTGTTTAAACATGCTACAGTAAAATTTTATTGTAGAAAGCAAGAATTTGCGTTTAAACTAGGAATCAGGAAATCATAAAAACTACGATAATCCAAAAAGAGATCTTACATATTATTCGGGAGGTTGTTATTTTGTCGCTAACACACACACACACACACACACACACACACACACACACACACACACACACACACACACACACACTAACGTAATCGTCATTTAACTTATAAGTATGCCCAATAGTCCTAATTAACAGGCAATCCATGAGAGTTTAGTTCCAATACTCAAGTCGATAAATTTCTTACCATTAAGTGACAAGATTTGTGCAGACAACAACATTGAGTTTAATTAAGCACGTAACAATAAAATAATATGACAAAGACAATTAAATGCAATTTTTTTATGTGCATTAAAATCTTATGAATGTACAAAACAAAGGGGAACTATCTTTTAAGTTAGGCTAGTATGAGTTACTGTATAAAATCATGATCTGGTACATCTGCTTACTTCACACTGTAAATTGTTTCGAATTTAGTTTTTCAAAGAGTAAGTCTAGTTTCCTTTTCTAAATGATCCCTAGATGTAAAAATTTATTATAAATATAAGTGCTCAACTAGTTATATGTTTGGATTGGAACTAATTTTTATGGCATACACCCTTTAAAATTTTAGGGGAAACGTCTATGGAGAGAGTGTGTATGAGGAGGGAAGTGCTTGTTCTGATTGTCCTTCCAATACGTGTTGTGGAAGTTCGTGTAGCTATGGAAATATTTATTCGGGACTATGTAGTAAGTATTCAACCTGATGCTGCATTCAATCTTTTTTTTTTTTTTTTTTTTTTTTTTGTTTTAACCCAACGATTTATTGCTCTACATGGAATTTTTCATAAGGTTGAGGTCTCAATTTCACCACTTAATAACTTACACATAAAGATGCGAAATATTAATTCAATGATAATACTTCTCAGAATATAAAATTTTTTCTTATATTCATTCATAAAACATTTCAATTTGAGCATTTATAAAAAAAATAAGCTTGCTTCTTAAACACACTGATGTTTTTATTTCAATATTTTCATATTATTCAGAAGCAGTAGAAATAAAAGTTCATACAAATTTTGAATTAATGGATGTGTCAACTCATAATGTTCGTCTGTTTTAAGGGGACATGGTACCCAAAATATTATTTTCAGAAATTACTCGACTAAAATTTAAACTATAGTAATTTTACATTTTGTTGATGGTAAATAAACATAATTTAACTTAAAAAATATTTTGAATAAATAATTTTTGAGTAATTCAATTTATTTAAATTTTTTCAAACTGTTTTCGAAATGCTACTCCTTTCACAGTTTTAAATATTTTTCCGTGAAATTTTTACAATATATTCGTAATATAATTGTTAACAATAGTTAGTATGGATTTGAAGATGTAAGCTATGGAAAAGGTTTTATACCTTTTTACACTAAAAACAGCAGAAAAAAGACGTTTTTTTATCAAGTTTTTAACTTTTTAATTAAAAACAAACTAAACATAGCACACCTTTTTCCATACTAACTTTTGTTAATCAGATGTATATAAATACACTATAAAAATTTCCAATCCTATCCAAATTTAGAAAAAAGCCCAAGGGATTTAAACAACTCTCAAACTGAAAAATAACGAACTAAGAAAAACAGCGTTAAAGATTTCTTTTTAAGCTTTGATAGCGTGAGATGGTATAGAAAATACAATATAACTTTTTATCTATCAAAGGGACAAGTATAAAGTTTTGTGCAGCTATTCAGAAAGATATTCTCTACATTATGGGATAAAAATTGAAAAATTGACATTTTTCGGGTATTATGTCCCCTTAGGAAACTCGGAATGTTCACCTAAATGACTATCACCTCATTTCTATTGTTAATCTATCTCACTTCTGATAAACTGAAGTAAAATGCATTTCGTTTCAGAAAGAACAGACAACCAACCTCCCACGTACCCACCTCCTCCAAATTTGTTTTATTGTAGCTTTCAAAATAATCCCGATTGTGATAACTACATTCAAGGAAACCCGAACTGGATGATTGAGCCCGCTCTTTCAGGTGAGATTAATAGGATCTTCAAATTATAGATTGCTTAAGTCATCAGCCGCGTAGCCAGGGGGTGGGATAAGGGGATAGATCCCCTCCCGAAATTATGAGTTGACATTTTTAAAACATACACTCAATATGTATTTTACAGCTCGGTATTTTTATTATATCGCAAGGCTCATGACGTTTAGTGCTGCAAGTGATACAATTGAAAATCATCAGAAATGACGATGGTTATGATAGATATGCTCATGTCGATTGTCTGTCTGCTTAGTGTAATCAGATTCCTCTCATTGAAAGGTAATATTCTTGTTGCTTCTGAAAGTGCCCGTGAATGGTTTTTAAATGCAAACCGACTTTGACTTGAAAGGAACGTTAGTTAACGGTATTGTGACAGCAGGGTCTTTAGGTGAAGATGTAGAAAAACTCCCGATTGTTTCTAATTTAAATAGTATTTAAGCATAAAGTAGCTAAGAGGTGTACCCCAAAAATATGCGTATATAAATAAAATTGATAATTATAATTTAATAAATAAATTTAAAAACAAAACAAAAAACTATATTATCACAAAAATTTAAATTTATATCCCCTTCCGAAATTAATTCCTGACTACGCTCCTGTAAGTCATAATTGAACATGTATTTTATGATTATACCTACAGAGAGAGAGAGAAGGAGGGATAATATTGTCTGTCTATTACAAGAATAGTTTCTACTAAGTAGTCTAGCTTTGTCTGTTTCGATGAAAACAAGACTGTTCCCATTTTCCACTGGACATACCAGGTGAAAGACATCAACACTGGCTTGCTTAATGTCCTGAAGGCGTATAGGCGATATTTCATAGGTTATCAAAATATATTGATCCGAGTAAACAAATCTCTCATCACGAAGAAAAATGTCGTATTATTTATGCCGCCAATATTCTACATGCATCACCCCTATTCTAAATCGACGAGCCTTGTTTCTATATCGACCGTCATCATCTAGTTTTTCTGGCAGGATATATTTTCCTGATTTACAGGCAATGCATATACGTAGCTTCAAACATTTTGTAACTGACACTTAAAAAAAAATATACCATGATTTAGAGAAGATTTTTTCTAAATATGTAATAACCTCAAAAACCACTTATTTTTTTCTGATTTCAACAAAAGTAAATTTGTTCATCTAAGTACATTCATACTATGAGCTAATGGGAAGAGTAGCATTATTCTATAGAATCTAAATCAGACGAGTTATTTATCATCAGTCTGCTCATCTCATGGCAAGGTTCTGGATGAACTTGTCACAATTAGATTTATCTTTTAAAAGTCTTGCTGATAACTTGGCAGGCAATTAATTTGGCATCATTTTGAATAGTGGCTAGAAGGGCCCCATTGTGTTTTAAAAATTCGTTCAGTCTACTCTCTAGACCTTTTGCAGCAATCTGCAGTACAATAAAAAGGAGCTTAACTTGGATCGGCAGTGCCCTTAACAAATCAGTCTTCTAATTTTCTTTCCATTTTCTTAATAGGCAACTACCTTGAAATCATACTGAATGGAGGTGAAAATAGCACAATTGCTTTTAAGAAGATGGTCCAGCCTACTGCCTCGTCATTTTGTATAAGTATTAGCTATCGAAAGGGGCCTAACATTGACGGGCAAGAAGATGCCAATCAAGCTTCCGAAGTGCTTTCTGTACCAGCCATGAACTACTCAGTATCACAGCCCTTGATGGACTATCCCAATCCTGAGAGGCAACAGTTCAGCACCTACAACTTGACACTTTCATTTAATGAGACAACACAGGTATTAATCAAAGACACATAAGCTTATGCTCCTCCCAACAATGAGCAAAATTTTCAGTGACCAAGGTCGTATCCACTTTCAAATCCTCAATTAATTATTGAGTATTCGAAAGCTGAAACGGGGGGGGGGGGGGGAGTTAAACTCATTTTATATTAGGTGATAACTATGTAGGATAGGCCGTGCATACCACAGTCAAAGTTGAAGTATTTACGTATCGCATCCTGTGACCATAAACTGAGACGATACCTAACCTACTTCAAGTTATACATTATATAACTAAAAACTTGTTTAAATACTAAAAATAGACAAAACAATTTTCCAAGGGTAAAGTTTGCTGTAGTAAGTGATATAATTGAGGTCTACATACAATACATTTATGTAGAAATGCAATTAATTGCGTATTTAGTATATTCTAAAAAATAAAGCGCACAGTGGCAAAATTATATTCAAATGTATGCAATTTCATTGCTGATTGTGCAAATGTTCAAAATTACATGGGCATTCTTAAAGTTGATTCACTAATATAAGCCGTAGCTTTAATCTACCTAATACAGTAAGCTACCAAAGTTAACTATGACTATGGCTTTAGATATCCTAAGCATAACAATATTCCTCTAGAATATGACTCATTTGAAGCATTTTGTGGCTTTTTTTCAGCCACAAAATACTTCAAATGAGTTATATTCTAGAATAACATGGTTATACATAGAATATCTGAAGAATGTCTGATCTAAGAATATCTGATGAATCAGAAAGGAGTACTACCAATCAAAGAAGAACTTCACTAGAAAATCTCACACTGTTCATGACGAACGCATTGCTTAAGCATTGAACTTCTTGATATGGGTGATGCATTTCTAGGTAAAATTTATCAAATACAAATTTTAGTTTTTTGAAAGAATCAGACTTAACTTGAGCGCAGCTTAGGTTGCTATGGAACAATTCTGTATTTTGTTTCGATGGCTTTGCGCCAAAAGCATTTACAGTGGTGCGTTCTGTTTGGAAAATTAAGCTGAACTCAGTTATATATTCTTTGACGTAGAAGTAAATTACAAACAGTATAACAAATTGAAGATGGTGAACATCTTGTTTTGATTTTTTTTTTTTAACAATCGTTATACTTTAAATGATATTCTGTGAATGACTTTTAAAAATGTTGATGTAAATTGACAATGAGCATAAAGCTCTCACTTAGAAATAAGTATATCATAGCTCATTCTCTACCACAATATTACTTAAGAACTTTCCCTTTTATGCCAATTCTGTTGCGGATTTGTCTTTTTGAGTTCTCAGGTTCACTAATTTGTATTCACAGCAAAATTTCCCCAAAAGTGTGCTCCACAGAAAAACCTAAAATTCTTGCATAGAATCTGTATCATGTTCTTCTACAACAACACTCCCAATGCAAGCTATGCGTCGTCCACGATTCGATATTTTACCTTTCAAAATGTTCATATATATTCTCATTTGCCCGTTGAGTATGCTGTTTTTTATTTTATAAAATGATACAGCAGCACGACAAATATTTATTTCGATGCTCTATAGATACTTCACCGTTTCTAATAAGTAAACAAATGGAACAAACGGTCGTTCCGCATATACAAATTTCGGCATTTTTTTTTTTTTTTTGGGCCAAATGCAAGAGAATTATATAGATAGATAATTCCTAAAATGAGAAGGAATTTTAAATTAAATTTCCTAAGGTTCTCTTTTATAATAACTAAAGTGTAAATTCTTATTCAATTTTAATCATTCATTAATAAATAAAAAATCAGAATAGAGAAGCATTAACCAGGTACCATAAATATTCATTGTAAATATTAGATCTTAGATCATAAGTAAGCATTGTAGTTCTTGCCTGAGAGGTTGAAAATTTTTGAACGTTATATGGATTTGAAACACCATTTAAGAGAACATTTATTTTTAATAAAGTAGCTGTGTTAAGGATCGGTATTTATGTGTTAAATTAAATTATGCTGATTTAAGCAACTAGGCCTCTAAATTCAGTATTAATTGCAGCTTCTGTTTTGATATGGAATTATACTTAACAGGTGCTGAAATTTAAATTTAAATAAGTTGAGTCAATTAACTTGATTGTATTCACATTAATATATAACTGATATTACATTAACATATTACTAAAGTTTTCTTAATCTTGGATGTGATTAATAATAACTAAATTTCCTTAAAACTCTTATATTTTTATCGCAGCTTATTACTAAGCCAAAGAGCTAACGCGCTTTCATATTTTTTAAATCCTTTATCTTAACTTCGATTTTGTGTATGTGTATGTTTGTCAATGGCAGGAAAATCTGAGGAAGCCTATCTAACCCCCTTGCCATCATCCAATCTAACTGAAACTTAGCAGATAGGTTCGATGTCGATGACAATGCATTCTATCAAATTTTGGGGCATTTACTGTCACTAAAAGGTTGATTTTAAGGAATACTAATAAACCAACTTGCCGTCATCCAATCGCACTAAAAAAGTATTTAACCGACCACTGAAGCAACTCATTCCTTTTGCCAAAAAATTTTTAATTAATAAATAAGTAATAAAAAATTTTCATTCATAAAAAAAAAAAGGTGTTTGCATGTGAGTCTACGGTTCAAAGGTCTTATAAAGTTTTTCAGCAAGTTTGTTTGGTTATAATTAAAGATTTCCTATCGCAAGACTTGCATTACACATAAGGCTACATTATTAGATCAAGGTATGTGTAAAAGAGTAATGTCTTTCTGGTGGCGTTTTAAGATAGGAAGGAGAGGATTTGCGTCCCGAATAGGAGAAAATGCAGAAAATTACCAGGTAGCTCTACAATAGACGCGAAACTATCTGTCACGATTGATAATGTGTCTACTCCAATTTTTTTAATAAATAATAAAATTGTTTTAATCAGAATAAATAAACGATATTTGGATGGGAGTGCATAATTTCACGCTCATTTTTAATAAATAATTTTGAAACGTAGTTTGCCGCACATTCTGGTGATAGAAATGTTTTTGATATTTAAAATTAGATGCTAACACAAAGCACGTACTTTTTACAGAATCGGCGCTGCGTTAATGAATATAAAAATTGTCAATGCATCGAAAGGATTTATATTAAAAACTTTATTTTTATGGGTTATATTAGTGTATTTTAAATAATTAAAAAACATTGTTGTCCGAATGATCAACTTTTTTTTTTTTACAATTTTGAAAACACACAATATACTTCAAGTGCAGTTTTTTAGCAGGGTACGGTCATCGATATAGATAAACAACTGGATAGACTGCTTAACACTGGGAAAATGAAGCCGTTGCCAGATGCAATAAAAAATACGGATTGTCGAGAATTGAAAATAAAATTTTGGGTTGTACACAGCAGAAATGTCAATAGTAGACCTTAATTAGTAATAATGTGCAAAAAATATATATACTCTAACACTTTACAAGGTTTTTTGCATTCCCATCCAACTATAAAAGTGAACTGTGATTGGTTAATCTTCCCACCAGCTTCGCAATCCCCGGCACTTTTTTCTCATTGCATTGACAATGGAGCAGTCTATTCAGTTGTTTATCTATATCGATGGGTACGGTACGATGAACATGTTAAAATTGGAAATATAAATGCTTTATATTTTCCAGCCACCTTCGACTCCTTTGACATTTGCGTGTGTGAGGGTGGATGGAGGGTGGGATCGTGACTCTTGGAATTTAATCAAGGGCGTGTCCCGAAGAAAGATCGGATCCATTTATTCTAAAATATAGGTCCTTAAGAAAATGAAAAGTTTTTGTCCTGCTTTTCAAAGACTAGCTTCTTAACACATTCTCAGTGTTAATGTATTGTTAGTCAAGACAGACAATTAGTAGTTAGATTCTTAATTCGAGTTTTTTTGTTTTAGATTTATTTTTTGTTGGTAAAATATTTGATGAAATTTTGTGTGTTACTTTTTCTTTTGCAAAGGCTGAAACTTTATTCCGAAATAACTCTTCCACAGCTTTTGTTCCGAAGTCTTTTGCAAGAACTTTCACAATCTCGTCGTAATTGGTCGACACACACACACACACACACACACACACACACACACACACACACACACACACACACACACACACACACACACACACACACACACACACACACACACACACACACACACACACACACACACACACGCACACACACACACACACACACACAAAATGGAATCAATATATATTTATTTAAAAATTGGTAGTTAAGATTTTTTTATATTTTAATACTGAATAAAGAAAGCCCTCCCATACCCAAAAATTCCGACTCACTAAAATAATATTTACAGCGTATGTCCCCAGGATGCATTTAATAAATCTGGACATTTCATGTAAATAAAAACACCGTCTAACCACTTTAGCGTGAATTAGTGACACACTCTAACGAATTTTTATTTAGATTTTAGATACAGAGTCTTTGTACTTGGAAGTGTCACTTTGAAATGGCCATTAAAGAACAACTATGCACTAAATATTGTCGAACTTATTAAAACTGTATAGAATGTCATGGGATTTTATTTATAAATTTCATTATAAGGACCTTGTATATTAATATAGATGGTATATGGCCAACTTCGAAATGTGACTAGTAAATGCAGAAAATTTTACTGAAATCCCTAATCCAGTGGCTTAGTAAGGACCAGTAGGCTTACATAATTTTAAATAAGAAAGACAATGGCGCGATTTTCTCAAAGAGAGGAGGAATTGTACTTTGTTCTACAGTTAATCGGGAAAGAGATATAATTGTTTAATGCTCTAACACATACAGCCTTTGAAATTCCGTCGCTATAGCCGATATCGGCGCACTTATGCTTTAAAATCATTTGAATTAATATTGATTCCGAAAAAAAGTGGTTGTTTAGAAACTTGTTATTTTTAATACAAAAATTAAACGCTCCTCCCATATTCGCTCACCCCAGCTGAAATATATTTGAATTTATAAACTATATCCTATCTTAGGATGTAATCCGTTCAGCTCTTTCGGAGATCCTTAGTAACATACCAACAGAACCGTTAATTTTCACTCATACACATGGCAATTATAATTAAAGCTCGGCTTTCAAAAAGCTGTAAGTAAGAATCACTGATCAGAATAACCTGAATTTACGTGAAGAAGGGAGAAATGGTACATCATTATTAATAAAGTTAAGAATAATTATTATAATAAGAGAAGAAAGAGTTCGGAACATTTCGTTTGTTATGCCAATACCATTTACCACGTCTTCGGATACATTCAAGTCAAATTTCAGAGCATTCTTACCAGAGGTAATTTTGTACAACTTTTTGATAATTGAACTTTATTTATAATCATCCAGCATATTAGTAAAGATGTCCCTTTTCGAACCATAGTAAAACCACTTAATATGAAGGTATCTTTTACTAGTGGTGTCGTGTAAAATAATGAAAGAATGGAACTAAAACGAATATCAAAATTCACACGACTATTCTTAAAAGCGACTAAATTCTGATCATTATTTAAGAAAGTATTCCCCCACTAACATTTACCGGAGCTTTGTTACTCCAACGATTAATTATTCATAATGACATAGAGCTCTTTCCAAAAAATTAAAGCAACAACTTGACAATGTAAATGCTTAAAATTCGTGCCCAATTCGTTCCAGCTGTTAAACTGAACAAGTATATAAAGCAACATTTATCTAAAAAGAGTAGCAGACAAAAAAGTCATTATTCTTTAATGAGAAATTGGACTGTGACCTCCGTATCCTTTCATCTCAGTTAAAGTATATTATAATTACTATGCGAGGGCATTAATTGTAATTATTGTATGCGAGGGTTTATGTTGGTTCCCAGAATAAATTTGGCAGAGGAAAGAATCGCAAAGCGTTCCTTTACACTGAGCTTCTCCAATCCGGTCACAACTAACTGTGACAGTGGCGTTCTAAAGCCAATTAAACTACCATAGATTTTTTTTTTTTTAAAGTAGTAGTCAATATTTTTTTTCTTCTTAAATATAAAATTATAAAGACACCCCATATTCAAGTACCTCAACATGTGTGTCTATCTTGGAATTTAATTTCAAATCTAGAAAATTCGAATATACAAAATTTTAAGCAATCATCCTGTAAAAAAATATTATACATTTTTTAATAACTTGACTAGGTAGTCTTAAGTCAACTCTTTAATTTAAAATGTGGTATAATATTTCATTTTATGACTCATAAACACTTTTTTATATCATTACTACTAGAGTTCATAAATTATTGTTAAAAATATATTCAAAGTAATGTGTATGGGCATTGTTTTCTTCGCTTATTTACATTATTTCGGCGATCTTTATCTATCCTTAGTATATTTAGAAAATTAAAAAAAAAATGGACAAAGTCAGTTCTTTTCTGACTTATCGTATTTCCGATAAAACTTTTTAGTTTCCAAACAGTTGGGCTTGATTAAGGATTATTTTGTACGTGATAGAACCACTGATTTGAGTTTTGATTATTAATCCCATTCACCGGGAAACTTCTACTTCATTTTCCATGAGTGCTTTCTACTATATTATCTTTTACTGCTTCTTTTGAAGTTTATTTCAACCTTGTGTTAAGATTGCTTCGTAAGACTTTTTTATTCATGTCGTACTGTTTTATATGTATTTGAATTTTGTTTATTTTTTACGTGTCTGCTATCTTTTACTATATAGCTATTGAATGCGTTAGGGTTCAAAGATTGCTTTTAAGGTTTATCCTGTAGTCTTTTTAGAAACACCTCCTGAATTATGGAGAATCACCTGATGAGTGACGGGTCAGGGCCTCTCAGTTATTTTACAGCTTTATTATTTATTCGTGTTTGTTTTAAAATCATAGAAATGTAAACTGTCTCATATGGTTATTGATTTTTTTTAAATTTCTACTGGAAGTTTTTTTTTTAATTATACAATATGCAAAGAAAAAAATCCAAACGCTGCCTAAATTTTGTATTCTAATTGATTAAATAAAATAAGAAAAGTGTCGCTTTAATCCGTGAAAAGTTTTTACTAAACACCCCTCCCCTCCCCCTCAAAATAATTACACCATGCATAAAAGGAATCGTAAACAAATTACTTTGGTGCAAACTGAATATTCTACGACTTTTATAACTGAAGATATAGCCCCATCGTTTGTATTTTTTTTTTTTTTTGTACTATACATTACATTTTTGAAATTAGTTAATAACTATACTGAGATAGCCCACTGCAAAAGAATTTGTAGAATTTGCAAACATAATAATAGAGCCACAATCTCCAAAAACAAACTAATTAGTAATTATTATAAAATACTTGAATAATCTTCATATGGTTTGTTAATTTCAACTTATTTTGCAGATTTTTTAAATGTCACAAAAATTCAATACAACAATTTGAAAGACGAAGGAAGTGATTAAACGTTTCTACAGGTAATCAGGTGATTCTGCCAAGGGCAGTTGTGATGAAAAGTTTTTAGTATGATGCAAGCCCGTAGCCAGAATTTTTTTTTTTTCTGGAAGGGGGGTTATGGTCGAAGATTTAATTAAATACATATCACACAAAAAAAGGGAGATATAGTGAAACAAAATTTCACACAATTTCGGGGGGGAGGGGGTGTCCCGCTGTGCCCCTTCCCTGTCATGGTGATCACCATACCGGCCCTGGTATGGTGATGGACATCAATTGAATATTTTCTGATTAAAAAAAATATATAATTTCATGAAAGATAATTCACGAAAAAATAATTCTTTACCCATTAACGAATTTTAGTTTTTTTTTTTTTTTTTAACCAATAAATTGCGATTGTGGTTTCACTTAGTGTTTTTTAAAAATCATAAAAATAATTTTCCAAAAAATCCGAAAAATTCAAAATATACCTGAAATAATCAAAATAAACAAGGTAAAAGTTATAAACAATGATTGTTTATCCATTTCAAAGTCGTCTTTAATGGATTAATACGATCATTTAAATAAATCAAATTATTAATTAAACAATTTAAAGAATCTGTTATATTCATCCACAAGAAATTTTACATCGAAGAATGGTATTCAGTTAATTAGAAAAAAAAAATCTTTTACCTATCATATGGAAAAATAGTTGAAATATTGCATTTATTTTATAAAATTAACCCTGGGTTAGTCGTGTGGTTGACAAATGTCCCCACAATCTTAATTTCTCAATAGATGGCAGCACATGATCAAAGTCTTCTTATAGTTTTTTCAAGTTATTAAAAAAATATTTTTTAATTTTTACATTAATCTGTTCAACAATGTTGTGTTTTTAATTAAAATACCCACTTACTTTGGTATTTGGTCACGAAATTAATGGTATGCACGAAAATTTGAATTTGGGGGATATTTGTCCCCCACGCGACTAACCGTGAGATAAAAGGTCGCACGACTAACCAAGGGCAAAAGATCATCAGAATAGAATATCATTCAAGAACATTGAAATGGTTCTTTTTGAAGTATAATTTCTCAAAGAAGGATTTTCATGTAGTTAGGATTTTTTTAAATAAAAATATGCAATTTATAGAATTAAAAAAAATTTGCATTTTAATTTTGAAATTGCAACTTTTAATTTTGCAGATCAAATTGAATTTCAATGTACCACCTGGAAAACCAGCCCAATTCTTTGATGTTCAATCAATCATAGCAGTAGATGGAGCATGTCAAAATACAATGTAGTGCTTTGGATTACATAATCCATCGAAAGTTCATAAAAATTGAGCAATAAAATGAATTAATGTAAAAAGTATCTCTTGTTTTTATGATATTGTATTTATGGTCTATTACTGCGTTTAATTTCAGACTGTATTGTCTGTGGTATAACTAATCACTACAATTTGCGTTCTATTTTACTATATCTAAAATTGACAAGGAAGAATAGAAGTTTAAGGAAAACGTTTCCGTATAATATGGAAGAAAACCATGCAGCAAGCAAGAAGAGGAGAAACCTTCTTATATTGATAAGATAATTTATCTATGAGTCATGGGTTTACTGCTCACCTATTAGAATTCTTAGGCTTTAATAACTTTTTTGGTACACTAAAATGCTACTTAAGGTTATTTGGTTAAAGTTTTATGAAATTAGTCAACCAAGTCAAATTAAATAGCATATTCTTTGAAGTTAAAATATTCTATTCAACACGTTTATTTGTTAGAATGTAAATTTTCAATAAAATTTCTAAATTTTTATAATTCCTCTCTAATTTGTTTTTTAAGAAGAAAACAAACACATTATTTTAATTGATTGTATTAAAATAATAATATTAAGTGCCTAAAAATGAAATCACACACATAACTTGTTTTCTAAGTATGGTCTGAAATTTTGAAAAGACAAAGGCATTTCAAACTGTTATTTTAATGTAATATGTGATTTAGTTTTCCGATTAATCGAAATAATAATTATACTGTAAATTTGAAATGTCACACATTTTAGCAATATTTTTAATATAAAATTAGTTTAGTAATTTAATAGAAATATTTTTAAGAACTGCAGGATATTCATAACTTCATTTAACAATAATGAAATGTTAAAAGAAAAGTTATTAAGCAATAATTTTTTTAATACACTTGCACTCATAAAAAATGCTCATGGTAAAAAAAAAAAAAAAAAAATTCTACCTAAATTATTCAATAATATTCAAATAATATAATAATATAATAAATAATATTCAAAAAATATTCAAGATCTAAGCAAAACAGAAATTTATATTTCGATTCTCCTTGATCTAAAATATGTTTCATTTTTTTACACCTTTCAATCGAGAATAACCAATGTCATACATTAAAAATCATTTGCATTTAGCATTTTCTAGATTATTCAAGTAAGTCTATAAGTTTTCTCCTTGCGGTACTTTAAGAAAAGAGTTTTCCATCACGAACAGATATTATTTTCACAATGTTTTGACACTAAAAAAACTTAAAAAAATTCTGTAGAAAATAAGAAATCATAATCAGAAGTGTAAAAATGTTGTGCGTTTAGTTTTGAAAATCACTTTTTATAATATAATTTTTAATTTATAGAAAAAACAGTTTAGTTCTAAAAATTGTTCTTTAAACTTAGAGCACCAAACTTCAAAATTTCTCATATTTTGTAAATTGACAGAATTGAAATAAATTAGACATCTCATTTTCAAGGATTAATGAAAAAAGTATATTTTTCCAAATTGAAGAAAGAGATAGGAGCATGTATGTGACTAACATTTCTTGCATGGCCCATATTATTTTCAAAAGTAATAATTGTGTAAATTTGTAATATAGGATATCGGAAATTTTTAACATCCGATAATATCGGAAATAAATTATTGTGTCATAAAATTTAAAAGATTTTTCCTCCTAAAACATTTTAGTTAAAAATACTATATTATAATTTAAAATCTTTATAAACACTTCTTTTTTTAACATTGAATCATCACTTGAGTAGTTCCGTTCAAAATGATTTAGATCCATTTTGGAAAACTCCTTAAATTTGAGCAATGTTTTGTTATGTACTCTTAACCAGAAAATGCTTCGTTAAAAATATTATTATGATTATGTAGTGTAGCTTTAAACCACTAATTACGGGAAACCACCTCTATTCAAAATAAACAACTGAACTCAAGTTATTAAATTTATCAAGGACTGGATGTTGTTTGTCGAAAACTCTCTCTCTCTCCCTCTCTTTCCTATCTCTCTCTCCTATATATATATATATATCTCCTATCTATGTCTCTCTCCTATCTCTCTCTCCCTCTCCTATCTCTGTCTCTCTCCTATATCTTCCTCCTATCACTCTTTCTCCTATCTCTCTCCCTCCATATTCCTCTCGCTCTCCTATCTCTCTCATATCTCTCTCTCCTATCTCTCTCTCATATCTCTCTCTCCTATATATATATATCTCCTATCTCTGTCTCTCTCCTATCTCTCTCCCTCCATCTTCCTCTCTCTCCCTCCATCTTCCTCTCTCTCCCTCCATCTTCCTCTCTCTCCCTCCATCTTCCTCTCTCTCCCTCTATCTTCCTCTCTCTCCCTCCATCTTCCTCTCTCTCCCTCCATCTTCCTCTCTCTCCCTCCATCTTCCTCTCTCTCTCCTCTCTCTCCTCTCTCTCTCTCCTCGCTCTCTCCCTCGCTCTCTCTTCCTCGCTCTCTCTCCCTCTCTCTCTCGAGCCGGTCGTACTGAAGAGAAACTGATTAAAAATCATTCCCTATATCCGCTATGTTACAATCTTATAACTCAATTAATTTAGAAACTAATTTGTATAAAACCTTGAAATTTGGTGAGTAGGTACGAAAATGATCATTTAAGGAAATAACATAAATTAAAACTCGAAAATAGCGTCTAATATATTTTATTTTATATTTGAAATCCTTGCCTATGTAGTGGCTCCTCCTGCAAATGTTTTTTGCTTTTTTATTTTCATTTATAAAGTATATAAGACGCAAATTTTGAGTTTTTAATTAATATCATCTCATTAAAGGAATCATCATTTTCTTGCCTACTCACCAAATTTCAAGGTTTTATGCAAAGTAGTTTCTAAATGAACTGGGCTAGAAGATTGTAACATAGTGAGTATAGGGATTGATCCTTACTAGGAGTCAGCGTTTGCCACTAACTTATAGAGAAGGGCCACATGACTTAAGTTGGAACTTTCCGCGAACCGCTGATTTATACCGAATACGCCAATAAATATGTTACTTTACTACATATGTTCAATGTTAGAAATGTGATAATTACTAAAAATTCAACAATATAAAACAATTTTGAAAACTGCAACAATAATTTGATTTTTTATATTAATAAAATAACAATTGATATTTGATTCTTGTTTCAAATAATTAATTAAAAAAATAATTTTCTTTACCTCGTAACTCAAAGTCATAAAAAAAGTTAATCTTTAGTGACAATATTACAATGTGACTTGACATAAACTCATAATCAATAAAGATATTTAAATCATACCTCCTAAATCTTCCATTTTAATTGTTGTTAATTGTGAGACGATGACGGCCGCTCCTCTTTTCACTATCTACTTAGCGTTTAAAACTAGTCTTCGATGCCATTATTGCACTGAAGTCATAAAGATCGCGATACTTCTTTTCGAGTCAAAATAAAAGAGGCCAGTATGCATTAAAATCCCCAAATCCTGCCCATCACATTCAGAAAAGCAGAAATTGAATTGTGCTATTCACGAATCGAGGGGGTAGGGTATCATTAGTACAAAACTAAGCAATGAGAAAGAATGCGTCATTGGTAATAATTCAAACTATTGCTTTTTTTTATTTTTTATGGCAGTCTCAGAAAAAAAAAGTATTTTTCAGACTTACTGACGCAGGCTACTTAATGGAATACGCGGTTTTTGATAGTAAACACGTACTATTGTAGATAAATTAAAATTATTTCCACAAAATTTGATTTTTGCTCTTTTGTACTGCCGGAGGGCCGGGGAAAAAGCTGTCGCGAGCCGGATCCGGCCCGTGGGCCGCCTAGTGGCTGAAACTGTTCTAATGGAACAAGTTTTCATCTTGACTAGACTTTTCAACCATGTATTTCAACGCAACATCTATATGTCTGTCCTATGGTACTTTATATATTACTAGCTGAAGTGTCTGACGTTGCCCAGTACAATATAGTTCACAAGGGCTCAGTCGATTACAAGTTGTAAGCATGACCATCCTTCCCTCTTAAAATCCCTATCATTGACGTAACCACCTTAACAACCAAACATTGGAATGAAATTGTGTTCCTGATAATCTGGGTTAGTAAAGGCTCCTCAGTAAATCTCAAATTATGATCTTACCCCGTTTGGGGTCGGAATGGGGAAATGAGGGAGGGGGCAAAATTTTATGGAGCCAGTTACAAATCATTTGTTTTGAATATCAAGTTCACAAAATTTCATTAAGATCGGAATAAAACTGTAGATTTCAGTTAGGATCATACATACCCCTTAAGGAGTGAAAATGAGGGAATTGAATGTTTTCGAAATTTCAAGCAAAAAGGATTTTTTTTTTTTTGAAGATAAAGCTTGCAAATTTCATCAATATCGGAATAAAACATAGGAATAAAACACCAGCAGTATTGAAAAAAAAACAAAAAACATCAATAACGGAGATTTCAAGTTAGGATTATGCTCCCTAAGGAGTGAAAAAAGGGAAGAGGATTTTTTTCAAATAGTGAAAAAAGGGAAAAGAGTTGTTTTCAAGTAGTCAGTTAAGTAGTAGTAACCTTCCATTTGTTTCGAAGATCAAGTTTGCAAAATTTCATCAAGATTAGAATAAAACTGTAGATTTTAGTTAGAATCAAATCCCTTAAAGGAGTGATGTAGAGAGAAGAGAAAGTTTTTCGAAATTTTAAGTAGCCAATAGTGTCTTTTTGTTTAGAAGATCAAGAATGCAAAATTTCACCAAGAAAGGTATAAAACAGTAGCTTCCTATAAAAAGCTACACATGGACACTCTTCTTTATACACAAAGATTTAAACTGTTAAATGCTTGACTAAGAGAATACCTATTCTTCAATTGATAAATTATGGTTAACGATGTTTTATTGAGTTAACATTTATCCAAGAGTAGACAGAATAGTTACATGTAATAAGTATTAGGTTAAGTTAGTGTAACAAAGCTTTGCTTATTTTAACGGGTGTTTCGAAAATAAATACAACCCATTTGTAACATGAGCTCATCGTTTTTTTACCCTGTTTATCATCCCAATAGCACACATCTTCCCGGGGAGGTCCCTAGGAAGTCATAGGGAGTCCCGGGGATGCTTGGGGACTTTTTAAGTACCTCCCTATAAGGAGATGTGCCATATGGGAGTATATAGTGTTACACCCATACAATTATACCTATATACGTCCACCCACGTGATCACTCTTTTGTGATAATCTTCCATGTGACATGAAAGGAAGTTCGGTTATACGGATTCTACGAAAAAAATTCTGTTTCTCACATTGATGGCAATGAAACATTCTTATCTGTATCGCTCAGTTCTCCACAACTTTTTCGGGAAGTGAGTATGAACTTATCATTTGTTCGGGGGAAAAAAAAATCTACTGCAGATTTTAAGTTTTCTTTGCAATGTAATGTTTTCAAACTCACAATAATTTTGCGTCATAATCTGACAAAGTTGGATGCAAAATTAGGACAATGTATACCTTTAAAAAGCAAATATGAATGCAAAGATAAAATATAAGATGAATCGTGACAGCCTTTAACCATTGGTGAGTAGCTTGGTTGGCAAATGTCCCCCACAATCTCAATTTCTCAATAGATGTCAGCACATGATCATAGCCTTCTTACAGTTTTTTCAAGTAATTTACAAAATATTTTTTACTTTATTCTGTTCAATAATGTTGTGTTTTTAATTAAAATACCCACTTTCTTTGATATTTGGACACGAATTTAATGGTATGCACGAAAATTTGAATTTGGGGGACATATGTCCAATCACGCGACTAACCGTGAGACAAAAGGTCGCGCGACTAACCAAGAGTTAAGCAAACGAATGATTAGCCAGTGTTCCCAAAACCTGACAATCTAGAAAATTCCACTGTTTTTGCAGTTTTGAATGATAGCAAGTAAATATATGAAAGGCCAATTATGAGATTGAACAAATCCGAAATCAAAACCTTTTAATACAGAATATTTTCTATATGAATCAGGCAGATTGCATCGCTTCAATTTCTCTCTCATGGTTTTGCATGCGGCTTCTTCGACTTCTTCTCGCTTGCAGTTTCTCTTGTAAGCCTTGGGTGGTTCGAGCTTTATTAATTGTTTGAGCCTTTTCAAAGTCAGCCATTTCAACTGCATGTTTCTTTCGCAACTCATCAATTTTACCTAGAAGAAAATTCATTGAAATTATTTGATTTGATATTTGTATTATTAAAATAATAGTTAAAACTGGTTATCACTTAAAAAAGCATAAAATCTATTTTGGTCATGTTTAAAATCTCAGAATATTTAAGAGAAAAAGAATATAAAATATCAGTTTCCCTGATTTAAGTAGATTCATGAATGCAATTTTATTATATTTAAAGTTTTCATTGTAGTTTTAAAAGAAATACAAAAAAAGTCTACAATAAAGTATATGAGATTCAAAATTATCAGATCCCACACTTAATAGCGAAAGATCATATTTTTCATTTAAAACAGAAAAAAAATTAGTTTAATATAATTCTAATAAACTCTTTACTTAAAATTGTTGTCATTAAGTGATGTAATTATATTTTATATTTAAGTACACTCATATCAAAACGTTAGGCATAATTTACAAAAATAATAAATCAAAATACAACTTTTGGAATGTTTTATTATGGAAATCGGCTTGAATTCCGAAAGTGAGAACACATGCCATTTCACGTCATATGGAATTATTATATTTGAATCAATAGACTCTTAGTGACAAGATTTAAACCAGCATGAACACTCTACTGTATATCATGTGAAAGGACTCATCGAGGCGAGTTTTCATACAGGAATTCAACCGAAAGTAACAGGAATTAAGACGAGAAGTTCATTTAAAAGGCTCCTATACAGAAATCCGATCGCAAGTACCAGAAATTTCGAATCGATGTCTATATGTGGTATCTAAGAAGTTTAAGGTCCCTTGCATACAAGTTTCCATACAAAAATCTAATCGAAAGGGATGGAAATTATGACTAGTAATCCCTTTGCAACTATATACGTGCTATATATCAAGTGAAATGTCCGAATCAAAATTCAATCGATATGTAACAGAAAATGCAACTAGAAGTTCATTCGTTACTCATACATTAGCGATGTATCCAATGAAAGGTCCTGTCAAGACTAATTCCCATACCGAAGCCCAGCCGAAAGTACTAGAAATTAAGAATCGAAGTCAACTTATAAACTCTTAAATAAGCTATATATCGAATGAAAAGTCTCATCGAGGTGAGTATTCTTACAAGAATACAAACAGAAGTAACAGAAATCACGACCAGAAATCTACTTTCAAATTTCATATCATATCAAGTGGATGCTCTCGTCATGTTTCAACATTTCAACTCGTCTTGACAAGACCTTTCACATGATATATAGCAGTCGTAAAAGTTGAAAAGGGAGTCATAACATATGTTACTTTCGGCTGGATTTCAGTTTAAAAACTCCTCTCGACGAAAAATTTCAATTGATATATAGCTTATGTAATTAGCCTTCTAGTTATAATTTCTCTCTTTTTCTCTAGGGAAATTCTTGTCAAAGATACCTTTATCTTGATAAATATCACATGTAAGTGTTACAAGTTTATTTTTAATACTAATTTGGGATACTTTCCGAAGAATTTTAGTATGGATATCCATCTTGACAAGATCTTTCAAATGATATGTAGTAAATCTATAAGTGAACAACATGCAATAATTTCTATCACTTTCGGTTGAATTTGGGTTAAGAAATTTATCTCGATAAGACATTTCACTTGATGCATACCTGGTATAGAGTTGAAAATGGTCTCTTAAACGGGATTGATTGGAACTTCAGGTTAAATTGTACTATTTGAACGTGTCTCAAGGCGTCCTTTTACTTGACATATTACCCGTATATTTAGTATTTGGAGTTTTGGATGTTAGTGTTAACTTTATGCAAACAGATAGATTGACAGGTTAAGCGTTTTAACAAAATTCTTTCCACATTATAGTATAAAGGTAAAATTAGACGATCGAAGGAAAACACCTCCAATAGCCATCACGTCTATTAATTTTATGAAATCAGTATCTTTTAGACATAAACATTGCTATGAACCTGATTGCCTGATCTTTTGTACGAATGCATCAGAAGATGTCCGTTATAGTACTTTTTCCTCCAATTACAACATGCCGAGGAACCTAAATAGTTTGAAAAATAAACACATAGCCTATAATGCTTTCCGGAATTTCCAAAGTGTCCGGGAGATTCGGTAAAATATTAAACACGTTTTTATAACGATAAACACTTGGTAAAATGAAAACAATAGGATTTGTGTAAATAATTAATTTTCTTTGTGAATAACATCGTTAAATATTTTTAATGGATATCCGAAGTCTAACGTAACTGGTAACAAACAATTTTTTATTGTCTTCAAGCTTTTGTTAAAAGTAAAGGTATGTGGGCTAAATGCCTAAAGGGAATGCAAACTTTTGAAATAGTGGTACTTTTGAGATGTTACAGCATGAAAAAACTCTAAAACTTTTAGAAAATAAAACTCAAAATTTATAAAATGTCTTTACTATTCTTAGAGTTTAATATTAATTTTAGCCAGCAGTTATGAAGATAATTATTATAACCCTAGTAGCACAAATCCGCTGGACAATATCGGCTCGACTCTGACCAATCTCGAAGTGGGAAGTTGTAGCCTGTCCGTTGCTAAGGATCTTGGCCAATCTCGTCTAGTGCTGGATAAAATATACTGGAAGTTTTGAAATGTTGGTGCAGAATTTTAAAAATGAAATATAGTGTTATAAGAAAGGATGGAGGAATAAAAATATCGTGGTGGTATTGAGATGTTTATTTAAGGTATACATATACATTAGGAATCGCGAATTTTGACTCAAGTCTGCGTTTTTGTTTTTTGTTTTTAAAATATTCCCGAATTCATTACCATTAAAATGATACCATTTTCTTACTGAGACTCAAATTACTTTTTAAATTACAGTGGGTTTTGTGAACCTGTTCTGTATCCCGTTCATTAGTGTAGTAAACTTTAAACGCGTTTTCTGAAGAATGACATTTTGGTGTTTTGTGACTTTACGCTAACGGTCATAACTTCATAATAAATGGTTCGATTTACAAAATTCTAATTTTATTTTGTAGACAATAGTTGTGAATGTGTTTTCTATGGAGTATCTAATATATATTGTTATAAATACATTTTTTATGCAAATTTTAATCTTAATTTTTTGTTAAAAACTATGTATTTTTTTTAACTTTTTATTTAAAAACTTATAATTAAATAAATATCAAAGCCAAATTCAAAATTCTCCATAGGGACATGCGTCAAAATAATATTTCTTATTTGCAATAAAAATAATACCTCTAAGTTAATTACAAGTTTATTTATGTATGTTCTAATAATGTCCTAATTAGTCACTTTAATTGCAATTAGCTGATTAAAAAATTGAAAATTGGAAAAAAAAAGTTTGTATATAAAAATGCTTCATTTTTAATTCTGATATACTGCCAAAAAGTTTGTAATTATAACCTAAAAATTAAAGAAAATCATTTCAATTGTATATGTATACCTTAAGGTGACTTGGTACCCCTTGTTTTCACAATAATAAAAATATAAATGTTCTTCTTTTTTTTGCTTGTTTATAATCTTTGACAACCTTCTGCTTATTCTGGCAAGTTTTTGAGCTGATCCGATAACTGCAATTGCAGAAAAACTATATTTTTATGGGGAATTTAGCATTGCTGCAATAACTCCTTTGATATTTCGAACGCATTTTTCTCAGTTCGTGATTTTTGAAATTTCCACCTTACTCAAAATGCAAAAATTTCTGCAAATATGAATGAAATGACTATAATTTATTTTGCGTCATTCTTAATATTTATTGGACAAAAATGGGCATGGATTTTTGAATAAAATAAAAGCTTTCTTTTACAAATTTAAATGTTGAAAAATGTCCGTTTTTTACACTTTTTTTTACCTATAGGTACAGTAATTATCGTTTTTCTCGAAAACTATTTTACTTATTCTAAATCCGATGCCTAAAAAGTTAGAGAAGTTAAAAGTTAAGAACATTTTTTTTTAAAAATCAGGAAAAAATATTGAAAAATAAAAAAAGAAGATAAAATTTGAAATTTTTTTTTAAATTTAAAAATTTAGAAAATTTAGTGCACTATATGAACTTTTTTTTTAAATAAATTTAATTTTTACTTAGTAATACTTCCAAATATGAAAAAATTATGATTTTAAAGGCTTAAATAAAAAAAAAAGTGTGAAGGGTACCAAGTCCCAAGGGAGTCTGGGACTCAAAATTTTGAAAATTCTAATTTTTTTTTAATTATTGTAAAAAATAATGCAAATATTTGTAAACAAAATGGCATAAAAATTTTGTTTCTATTTTTAGAAGAAGTCGAAATATTTAAGTTTTTGTTACATGACAACTGTATCTCAGACAGTATGCTATCTTGAAACTTTGAAACTGTTTTTCTCTGGGATGGCTTTTTGTCCCTTTTTTGAGTTTAAATTGATATAACTTAATAATTACTTGATATAAATCAATGAAACTTTCCACAATTATTTTTCATATATATTTCTTTAATTTTTCTTCATGAATTGTGTTTTTTTATTTAACTTAAAAAAAAAAAAAGCTTTTGGTGCTTAGCATACTATGGATTTTATACAGTTTTTGCACAAAATATTTTATTTTTTTTATTTTTTCTAATTACTTTATTGAAAAATCATGAAGACAATTTTTGAAATGAGTTATAAGAAGCTGTTTTATGAAAAAATTAAGTGGTTTTTAAAAAAACTTTTTTAGATATATCAAATTTAGGAAATATCAAAATTTTGAAGTTTTTTAATTTAAAAAATAAAATGTTTTTAAAATTTGAAAATTCAAAATAGTTTTTAAAGTTTGAAAGCATCATACATTGCTGCATAAAAAATTTCTGAAAAATAAGTCCAAAAATAAAGATTTTAGAATTTTTAGTCCCAGACCCCCTTAAAAATTCGTGTATTTATGGAACGATGTTTAAGGTTCGGCATGGACTGGCCTATCTTTCCCGAACTCCTGTTTCTAAAATTGACTAACTGGGAAGGACACGTTATAACTAATTATTCATACTAAAATTAAAACTAATTGTCTTATACGTAATGATGGGGCGCCTCTATTATAATGTAGTCTGATAGCCTTCCTGGTGACTATTTTTAATAGGCACTATGTCCCTGCCAGTTACGTTTTAATGACAACATGTACGTTGAATGTAAAAATACAATTTATTATTTTTCTGAAATGCCAACTAAATGTGTATTATCTTGAAAATAGGTTAAAGTGCTGGAAGTGTATTTGGAAGAGGGAGGGAGGATTGAAAGGAATGTTTCTTACCGAAAATTTCTTCATTTGTTGGTATTGGTGCCAGATCAGACACAGGTACAGGCGTAGGAGCAGGAGGCAATGTAGAATTTGCTGTCAAGAAGTTTGGATTCTGCAAATTACATTAATAGTAATTATTAAAAGATAATTATTAAATGAATATATGAACAAATGAACAAACGAATAACTGAATATATGAATAAATGAACAAATTAATATACTTTTCCATCCGCTTCAAAAAGCCTTGCTACTTGTTCATCTGCGGCCAGATCATCAGCTTCAGTGTCGAGGGATCCTGAAATATCAGAAGAGAGCCATTAAATACCAACATGTAGGAAATAAGCACTACTATTCTTTTAATTTTTCCATCCAAATAGTATATTTTGTACAAAAATTGACTGCAACGTTTGGTGTGTCATAAACTGTCGTTCTGTTCTGACATTCATTTCCAATGACGAGATTCATCAATGACTTAAGAATATCTTGATCTGTAGGACTTTAGTAGATAGGAAAGATACTGTAGATAATTCGCTAAAAATGGACAGATGGCAACCCTATTGTATGTTGTTTTCCAAAGAAAGGGATTTTGAAATTCAAAAGCAATTTATTTCTTAAAGAAGTGTTTGGAGAATAATGTTCAATATAGCTCTCCTTCATTGACTGTAAACAGGCGCGTAGACAGGGGGTGGGGGATATGAGATATCCCCCCCTCTCCCGAAATATATTTTAACTTTAAAAAAAATGGGATCTCATGTTGCAAGTAAAAGTTTACCTCAGAAAAGGCAGTAGAAAATTAAAAAAATATATTATATTTTAAAGGGAGGAGGGATATATCGCAGGCTCTTAGCTTTGAAGGGGTAGGGAGGAATGGTGATATATCCTCTTCCCGAAAATATATTTTAACTTTTAAGAAATTAGGGATGTCTTGTTGGAAATAAAAGTTTTATCTAAAAAAAAACAACAGAAAATTAAAAACAATTTATGTATTTTTTTCAAAATATAGTTTTGAAGGAAGGGGGGGGGGGATATATCACAGGTGCGTAACGAGGGCGAAGGGGGGAGGGATATATCCCCTCCACGGAAATATATTTTAACTTTTAAGAAACTATGAATTCAAAAATAATTCATTCCCTCAAGAAGAATTTGGAGAGTAAAGCTCCTAATGGCTCTCCTTTATTGAAAAATAATGGACCGGGTTGCTCTCTGCCTACGCCGATCTTTTTGTAGCTCTCTGCCGGACGACTTCAGGAAAATTAAGGTCTGGGATCAAGATTTAATATTTTTCTGCTTTGCATATGGCAGTACACTATTATGAACAAATTCAATGTTTAAAAATGAAAGCTTGTTTTAAAGTTTATACTCAGAAGATTTATTGTGAAGAAAATTTAAAAAAAAAAAAAAAAAAAAAAAAAAAAACCTATTGTTGTTTTATAGAAAAGTATTCAAACAATATTGCATAAATTTTTTAATTTTAATTTATATTTGAGGTTTGTTGTGCGTCATTGTATAAACCAATCAACTAGCTTCTTTTTCTTTTAATGTAACTCAAAACCATATATTATGGATATATAAAATCCATTCTAATGATTTAACATAATAAGCATCATTATATCATCACGATTTAGTACAAATACATACTAGCCTTTTTATCATTTTCTAAACAACAATTTATACTATGAGCTAATCGATTACGTAATGTTTAAATGAAAAGGTGCACAGCTAAGATACTAATGGAAAGTTTAAAAAAAAAGAAGAGAAAAAAAAAGGGGTTATTGGCTTTTTATGTTATTAACTAAGAGATTGTTCACTGCATGTCTGGTAACTTCGAAAAGGGTTTCAATTTGTCGTTATGGTGGATACTGAAAAAGCATGCAAAAGGAATGTTCTTTGGCTATGGGAACCAAAATCAACAAATACAGGTTTTGAAGCCAAATTGAATGATTCGTCCACTGAATAATCAATAACATTCACACGCAAATATTGACGAAGAGAGAGATACTCTATTCATTCTTACTATCAACGGTGCATTACGTGGAACTACTACATTATCATAATCTAGTATTGATACAGTATTATACAGTAAAAATATCATTAAAGAACAAATTCATATCATTATAGTTTTATAATAATATTTCTTTATTTGATGCATAGTTTGCAGACACCGTGCATTAAGTTTGCTATACGATCATATAGTGGAAATTTAACGTACACGAAAATCATAACTTAATTTGGCAGTTCGGTCCGAATTGACGATATTAATGCCAAAAGAGACGTCTCCTCTTTCCGGAAATTTGGAAAAATTTATTTGCACTCAAGATTTATAAAAACAGGGCAACTCTAGGCATTATCGAGGTTTTTGTGAAGTAAAAATAGTAACTCTAGAGTTCCTTCCTATAATAAATCAATTTTAATACGTATGGAATTTTCTATGAAAATAAAGCTACCTATTTTATATACCACTTCCTATCTCCGCCACAGTATCTTCAATCTTTCTATACATTTTTTCTACTGTAAGTAAGGGAGTTTCTTGAAGTCCGCAAAAGTTTCCTTAATGTAGCTGTACCATGTGCCCATATTGTCCATGTACCCTGTATATACCATGTGCCCATACAGCAATTTAAGGCTAATAACGACTGATTGATGATACTTGATAACACATGGAAGAGCACTTTAACAGAAATCAATAAGATTCCAAGAAACTTCATTCGTTTCTTCGACATTAGTGAGCAGAATTATGTGTTGCTATGTCCAGATGTATGCTTCCAATTTAAACCACCTTCACACTATCATATCACTTTTAAAAGTAATTGGACGCTGAATAATAAACCGTCACTTAAAATGATAAACCATTAAAAACTATGAAATCAGTTGGTGGTCGCCTAGCAGTTTTGTTTAATTTTTTTAAGGTACTTTGCAGGCGATGTACTAAATTGGTATAATTAGGAAAAATCATTGTGGTTCATCAGCACTTGGAAAGGCTAGACTAATCAATTGAACTTTTTTTTTCACTTTGACACTACATTATACTTTAAGTTTACACTCAAAATCCCTATTCCAGTTCATTTACTTGAAATAGAGGTCTTCCCCTCTTTACTGTTGAAAATTTGGATCCACCTTGCACCAAAAATTGGTTCCCATTTGGCTGCAACCAACATTTGGTGCTTAGTTTCACGTTTTAATGGTGGTAGAACCAAATGTTGGTTGCAGCTAAATGGGAACCAATTTTTGGTGCAAGGTGGATCCAAATTTTTAACAGTGTACATACACAGAGAGAGAGACAAAAAAACTTGCACTCAAAAATAAAAATATGCTCTTGCCTTAGTACAAAAACATACAAATACAAGTACAAAAATGATGACCAACTACAGGCTCAAGGCCGATTTAAGTTTGTCAACTTTAACTTTTCTGAACAATCCTCCAGTGTAGGTTCAGCTGCTTTTTAAAATTGCTGACTCTGGTGCAATTTAAGATGTGGCTCGGCAGATTCTTTCACTAATCAATCCCTCTATTGTAAAAGTAATGTTTCTTATTCACTAAGTTAAAACATGATTTAAATATCTTATATGCATGACCTCTTGTCCTGTCCCCCGTATTGAAGTAAAAACCCTTGAAATCACACTGTTTGATAAATTTAAACAACTGAATCAAATCCCCTTTAGACCTTCTTTCTTCCAAGATATGCATATTAAGATTCCTCAATCTAGCACCATAATCCAAAGTCGAGTTTCTCTGTATCATTGCAAGATATGCGGTTTCTTTTTAACTTCCAGCACAAAAGTACGCAAGGACATAATAAAAAAATAAGCATTGGGCTTACATATGAAATATTTAAGGAATAATTCCTTTACATGTGAAATACTTCAGAAATACTTGCTTTACAGTATATGTTTATTTAAAGAACACTTGCTTTACAGTATATGTTTATTTAAAGAACACTTGCTTTGCGTATGAAATATTTCAGGAATAATGGCTTTCCATATGAAAAAATTACAGATATTTGGGGTTTAATCCATTAAGATGACAAACTAGGAATCGGAAGGTACGTGATTCAATGCTAACGAGGTACATTGATTACATTAAATTTAACTGTGCAATGTGTTTAAAATTATAACTTAAAATATGAGGGATTGCTTGATTAAAAGTTGAAATACGCATTTTAGAAATTTTGAGAAGCGAGCAGTTTACTTCAAAGACTAAGTAGATTTTAATTATATCCAAGCACACTGTTAAAATAGTGCAACTTAAAGTATCAAAGTCATCCTTTACATGGAGAAAACAAAAAAATTAAAAAAAATCCGTAATTCACCTACAATTTGATATTCATTATGAAGTACACAAAAAATATCACCTAATCGAGCTGAGAAAAAAAAGAGACTTAATTCATCTAATTAGTTCAGCTCTTTGTCTGTCTAAAGTGTTGGTTACAGCTAAAAAAAGAAGCAGAACAAAATTCTGGCAACTTCAAAAGTAATTTTTCACCATGTTCCCTTATTAACATTTATGGCTGAGGTAGAAAATTTAGGTCTAGTAATAAGATAGAAACTGAGCTATGAGGGGTCAAAAATCGACTTGAGCTGTATCAATATACACTCGCAGGTTCTTCTGCTTTGACATTAAGAGTAATCTGGAACAATGCCGCGTCCTAGATTTAAGTTTTTGCAACCACATTAAGAGCTTACCAATCTTCATTAACATACAGGGGAAATCATCAACAAAAATGGTCATAAACAAAAAATGTTTCGAAAATATTTTACGTGGATTTGGAAAACGCTTCTAACTAATTAGTTGAAATTCAGGATTGAAAACTGTACTCCAAGTGAAAGAAGACATGTTAGGCATATATATTTAGTATAATTAGCTAGAGTTTTTACAAAAATAAGCTCCAGATAGTGCTATATAGGGCTATTTTTAGAAAAAAAGTGAAATACAATATTTATCTAAATTCAGTGACATCTAATAAAAGTGCAAATAATTTGAAATATTGAGATATATATCGGAAATGAATAACATTATTTATTTGCATTATCTATTAAAAAAATCGAGAGAGAGTGCAAATAAATTGAAATATTAAGATGTATATCGGAAGTGAAGAATCATTATTTATTTTCATTATCAATTGAAAAAAGCTGATATTTTTATTTTTGGAGAACTTACTTTCATCCCAATCCACCTCTTTGCCTGTGATCTCTTTTACTTTCCACTTGATGAGGTTGATTCTTTCTTGTCTCAGCTCGTGAGCCTTGGCTTGGCTTTCGTCTGTGATTTGCGCGAGATCTTTGGCGATGGTAGTGTTCAAAACCTGTGGAGGATGCCGTTGAATAAAAAAACGTTCATCTGGGTCAAAACAGCTACATTTGGGTTCATTCCCGCGTGAGACTACTTCCCTATTTTCTTCATGAACACCCGGATACGGTTTAGTAACATTATTTACTGGAGTCGTTTCTTCGGGATCGCATAAGTTTCCCATCCCACCCGAATTACATGATGCTTGAGACGAGAAAAGACCCGAGTTGTGTAGAGTTCAATCGCACTCCACAAGTACATATTCAAGCTAACTTCTGTTCAAGCTACCAACTACTTAGAAACAAAATCAACAAATCAAACAATTTTAGAAACAAAATCAAATGACTAAACTTTGTAAAAATTTTGTCACGTCATGATGTTCAACTACACCTAGAATGGAGATAAAAGGCTGCACATCGTACATATTTAAGCATACTTCGCTTCAAGCTACCAACTACTTAAGGAATTGATTCAAGCTACGAACTAAATCAAAGGACTAAACTTTGTAAGTAGTTTGTCACGTCATGATGTTCAACTGTATATAGTATGGAGATTAACGGCTTCACATCACAAAGAAAATTCTTATAAATATTCGATTGCAAAAATCCTTTCATTGGCTGACTTAGAGTTATCTGGATTGGAGTTCTTACCCATAACATTGCTTTCCGAAGATGATAAGAAATTCAAATTTACTAAGTATGCAACACTGTATCATTTGAGGCAATGTAATTCGAGAAAACTTAACTGGAATCACAAGATTGATATCCGAATCTTCTTGGTACTTTTCGTCATTAGCGTTATTTTGGTTACACAAGAAACGGGATGTTTCAGGATGGATCCACTTATTTAGATTTTTCACAGATTGGTATACACTGCCGGCTGAATTGTCAATAAAACTGTCACCTCATTAACGATGAATCCATTTTAAAATAATGAGAAATCTTTGAATCTATGCCAGTAACACAACAGAAAGTAGAATGTGTGAGCAGTCCTACGCAAATGTTTCTTAGGCATATATCAGAAAGAGCTATAGGTGAAGGAAACTTTATCGACCGTTCATACGGATCACGTGACGTACCGAAGCAACTGCACTTAGATACCACACAAAACTCTCGTATCGATTTTTATACCGGCAAAGTAAGGGTAAATATTCACAATCTTACCTGTCTACTTCTTGAACTATAGAAACGAACATTTGTTGATTCCATTGTATATTTTATTCGAAGAAAGTTTCTCCGTTTCAAAGAATTTAATCGCTCCTAGTTTTAACTGTCCGCAGCAACATTTCTCGATTTTATTTGCTATAAACTTTGAAGTTCAATAAATGAAAATGTACCAGTTCAAAATTCACTAAAAAACTGTTCAGGGCATTATGAATACTATTATATAAAACAGAAAAGTCAACTGTAAAAGGCGCTTTTATATATTCTGCTCTAGATGCGGTGCTTAATTTCCACACTTCAGGGCATTGTGAATACTATTATATTGAACAGAAAAATTAACTATAAAATGCGCATCTCTCCTCCTCTAGATACAGGGTTTAATTTCCACAGTTCAGGACATTGTGATTACTATTATATAGAACAGAAAAGTTAACTGTAAAAGTCGTTTTATCTATCTTGCTCTAGATGCAGAGCGTAATTTTCACACGGACAGTATATGCACAGAGTCCGTTAGTCTGTGCGTCATAAATGTTTGTGGCATCTACAGATTTTTCACATTTTCCTAGTATAACACTCGCACTTTTCCATTGTTAAATGAAAATGTCTTTATTTAAATAACTTTAATGGTCACTTTAAACTGCAATTATTAATATTTAATACCATCAATTATGACAAAATGCGTAGAAAAGTAATTTGTAGTTAACATCTGATCAAAAACATAAAATTTTGCCTTCTGAGTACTTAAAAAGCGGTGGTAAAAACTTGGTAAACATTAGTGTTTGATAATAAATGCTGAACTTAATTCACACTTTCCCATGTTCCATAAAAATCTGAACTAGCCCTGTCTAACTCGGTAAATGTCAAAAAACTTAAGATGCCGCAGACATTTATCACGCAACTTAAGGTCATTAAATTTCCCTGTAACTAATAGCAAAAAGTTGATGAACTAAGCTGTATTAATTGTCTCTCAGAAGAATAGATTCCACCAGATAGTCTGGATGATAGCAGTCGCTATAGAAACAAGACTCGCAGATTTAGATTGGGGTGATGCATGCAGGAAATTGACGTCCTTAAAGCTTACAATACGCCAAATGTAGATGTATTTCTCTTAGAATCCTCTTTGTAAAATGGGGTCAACTTATTTCTATATAAATAAACAATGTTAGACTGAGCGGAGGGAGCTATTCTTTTGATAGATAGTACAATCATTTTTGGTGCATTAGGGATATATAGTGTAAGAGATACATTTGTAATAGAGCAAAAGAGGTTTTAGACTATAATATTTCCTAATTTTTTTTATTTTTGCAAAAAGCGCTTTGTCTGGCTTCTAAAATTACCATGATTTAATCGCATAAAACACTTTTTGAAGAATCATTGGCTTACCTGATCAAACCACTGACGAAGTGCACCAGATCTTCTATATGTAGTGTGGTAACAGTTTAGTGCATGCTCATACCGCTCCGGAGTCTGCATATCCGTAAATATAAAGGTGACTGCCTGAAAAATATCAATCGTAAACAAAATAATGAAGATTAAAATACTGCTGTATTGCAAAAGGTGTTAACTTCAACTTTCCGAAATTAAAAGGTTTATGACTCTGGCAGCCCGTTTATGAAGTACAGGATGATTATAATTAAAGTTCAACTTTCAAACAGCTGTAAAAAAATCACTGGTCAGAATGACTTGAAACTTGACCATAATATACGCGAAAAAAGGGAGAAATGGTATGGCATAAGAAAAAAAAAGTTAGAAATAGTTTTTTTTTATGAATACAATTTTCCCTTTCTCTAAGTATATTCAGATCGAATTTCAGGTCATTCTGACCAGTGATTCTTTTTAAGGCTTTTTAAAAGTAGAAATTTATTGATAAGTGCTCTGCATTTCTAAGGCACTTATTACTTATATAATAATTTGTATCGTTGACATTAATGGTATTGCTTCGTTTTTACTTTTTGACATTTGCTGCATATCGGTTGGTTGGTTGTTTTCAGATTATCTTGCATCGTCAGCAACACGAGGGCTATAATGGACCGAAATATTCATTATTTGTCAGGCCAACATGCATTTACGAACACCCATGCCTTACACGGGACTCGAGCCCGCAACCTCGCGGTCTAGATGCTAGCACGCTGACCACTATACCGGTCTGCTGCATAACGAATAATGCTTATCAAACCCAAATACCCTTGTTAATGATATAGACTATTGAGCTAGCCCCTCACTCACTATATTTGCGTCAAGCCGAGGACATTCAGGCCTCAGTATAGTTTACATTTTTTCCAACATGACAATTTTCAGCCACGACGACTTGGGCTGAAATCTCTGTCACAAGTTCATTGCCAGAACTGTGCTTATTACATACTCATGAATTTCTAAAAGACCCAAATGTCGAAACACATTGTCCAATACAGAATAAGAAATTTTCCGGTTAAGTGAGTGAAAAGAGAGAAATATAAATTCTTGATATTTTGTGCTATTTAGAACAATTATTATGTATTTGTCCGTGTTGTTATTATTAGGAATTTGTTATTACAATATATGCACAAAAGCGGGACCAACAACAGTGCTGCCAAATTTAAAAATCTAGTATCTGCAAATCTCTCGATTTTGCAGGAGACATAAAGGAAAGTGTAAAGGAAAGGTTTATAGGTTTTAAAATGAATAAAATCTCCAAAATTATACATTACATAAAATAACATATAAAAGAACTAACAAAGCACAAAAAAAAAAAAAAAAAAACTCGCATTTTTATGATTTTGACGGTTATTGTGTTTTTAAATTTTACAACCAAACACTTTTCAACACTTTTTAAACACATCGTATGGATTGCCAGGGGTGTACTGGAATATAAAATCGACCCGGTGATTATTGATTTATGCCGGCCCAAATTTTCAATATTATCATTATTAAAAATTTAAATAATTATTTTTAATAAAAATATTTCCAATAATTAATTTAATAATTAAATAGTTTTAATAATTAACATACTATTTAAATATTCATATTTAATATTTTCAATAATTAATTAATCCTATTTATAAATTTTAATTGAATCGTTATAGTAATTAGTTTAAATTAAACTTTCTCCTTGTCAACTAGTTATATCTCCTTAGAGTGAACTTGATTTCCATAAATCATTGATTGTTGCAAAAACTAAAACAAAGAAATCTAAATTGTAAAATAAAGAATATCCAGGAATTTGACAAGTAGGTCTATTATATATTATAATTTTAGATGTCATTTTCTATTTAACCTTATAACTTATAAAATAAATAAAAATACGATAATATATAAATCTTAGTACATGTAGTTTTCTTAAAACTACTTATCACCTTTACTAGGGGAAAGGCCTCACCGGGAAACAGTTGAGAGTGATTAGGATTTGAATGCACTGAGCTTAAAAAAGTTACAGGAAGTAGCTGAGTTACAGAAAGTAACTATTTAGATAGAAAAAGGAAAAAATAAGTCTTCTGTACGGAACCGGCCCATTTTTCACAGCTAACCGGCCCGGACAGCCCTATAGCCATTACGTCCCCGTGGATTGTCATTTATTAGGTATTTGCCGAACATTGCAGCATATAATCTAATGTGTTGTTTACCGACCGGGCCCATCCACATTTTCTAAGCCCGACATTTTTCAGGAAATTCCTTTACTACTACTCAGGAACTCTCATCTATCAAATGAACCAGACTCTATCGAAACACTCTGCAGAGTACAAAGTTCACTCTATGTGTTCCTATACTTTCACATCATTCTAATTTTGAATGAATTGATCCATCTTTGTAATTTCTCATTCATCTTTATAATATTTCATTCTCGGAACGAAGTAGAAATAGACTGCAAGGTGACGTTCTTATTCACTCTGGGGGAATTCCATTGTATTCAAACGAAGAAAGACGACTGCGTAAATTGCGCAGAAAACAATAGGCAATTCACTGGTCAGGCTGAAAACCTTTCTTATGTTTTCACTTACTCACGGTTCAGAAGAATGCACATGATCCATTCATTTATGGGGAAATGCATTTGAAGTTGCCTTCACAACTCCGAGAAAACTATACGGAAATATCAATGACGTGAGAAATAAAGTTTTTAATTGTATGTATCATTTGTTCCAGTGAACAATACTAATTAGTATTAAACCGTAAAAATTACGGAAATGTTAATAATGTGAAAAATGCAGTTTTTAATTAAGGGGACTACTGTTAAGTCATAAATAAAAATTCTTCAATTTTTGTCCAAAATTCATGAAAATTTTTGTGCAGTTCAATAGCAATTAGATGAAACACAACCCAAAATTTCAAAAATTTGTATTGATTTTTTTTTAAGAAATTAAATTTTTATTGAAAAATTTAGCGTTTTTTCCGTAATTTTGAAAACGCTCCTTGCGATTCAAATTTTTTGCAATCTGTCTCAATTTTTTTGTACAAGCTAATCGAATACTTATTAACATAATTGTGCATGGATTTTGAATTTGACTGGTTGGTTAATTATTTAAAAGTAAAAATTTAGTACAACGGCAAAAAATTTAAACTTTTTAAATAGAAGCATTACGAAAATTGCTGTAAAATAATAAAAAAAATACCAGATTCCAAAATCCATGCACAATTGTGTTCAAAATAGTATAGTAAACAATAACTCCAAATTTAAAAAAATACATCAACTTTTGAATCGCAAGGACAAATCGAATACCCTAAAAATCTTAAAATAGACATGAAGAGAAAAATGCAATTTAAGAAAATGAAAAACAGATGATTTCTGATATGCACGCTTACAAAAACTCAAATAATATTCTTAATTTTTCTCGGATCAGCAAAAGTAAGGTATGTACTGAAAGCTAGAATTTCAGGCTATATTTTTCCACTAAAATATAAAAATTGAAAATTTTGAAATTTTTGCCTTAACAGTCCCCTTAAATACATCATTCGTTCCAGTGAACAGTATGAAAAATGCTAAAATTAGCGCGAACTAATGTGAAATGGATAATAGTCTTGGTTTAATACTCTACAATTACCTTCTTATTAAAAAAAATTGTGTCAAAGACAAAATTTAACATTCTAAAAGAATAGAAGTACATTAAATTTTGCAACTTTTTTACATTCATTGTGTATCAATATCTCTGCATTATAGTTTAACATTTAGTTTGTTTTGCAACTTGTTTGATATTTCATAGTCTCCTAGTAGTCCTTTTCTCATTTTTTAAGAAACTTAACCTTCCTTCCACCTCTTTCGAATGAAACTTTAGCAACCTTATCATGGGAAAATCATGGTTTGTCTTTGCAAGGTTTACCTTTGCACAAGGTTGAGAATTTTCCACAGTTAATTTGGCAATGCGAAAAAAAATTTGATCTCAAATATGAAATGCCATCCTGTTTCAATAAAATATTTTTAAGAAATATGGGAAACTTAATTATAAATATATAAAAATAAATATATGAAAATATATTTATAAAAATAAATATATGAAAATAAATATAAAAAAATAAATATATGAAAATAAATGTGTAAAAATTATCAAAATAAAATAATCTCGTGTATTAGCGCAGAAGGTTGGGAATGTGAGTTGTCAAAGTGAACATTTTTTGAAAACTTTCATGTTTCAATTTGCAATTCATTCGATTCATTCAACGTTCAATTATTAATTAATATTACTCCATATTACTATTGCTGCAATAAAAAAAATTAATTAAAAAGTTTTGCTGGTTAAACTACCAATATTTTTTATTTTTTTTTTTTTTTTTTATGAAAGAAGGAAAATTTTAAATTTAAGAAATATAAATTGCACGTTAATGTATAACTATTTAAGCAAATATTTATTGTCCGTATGATTTACCTTAGACATGTTTCAATAAAAGCTTGTTAATGCACTAAATGCAGAATCTTTGATCAGTATTAAAATAAATGTTAGATATCTATTATACTTGAAAGTGTTGAATTAAAAGAATTACTCACCCATTTTAATAGCAGTTAAAATTTAAACTCAACAAAAGAAGAAAAACAATTAAGGATCGCTCTTGGTTGACCAAGAGTTAAAAGTTAAACAATTACAAAAGAATGAAAACAGTTACATGGGCTTCGGCAGGAGGGTAGCAACCCCCCCCCCCCCCCAACCCTCTGGCTTTTGAAAATTAAAAAAAAAAAAAATAAAATAAAAAAAAAAAATGAGAATAATCTAACTTATAAAAACAAAGTTTTTAATATAAAGCCTTTAAATGCATTGCCAATTTTTATGTTCTTTAACACAGCTTCGATTCTGTAAACAGCACGTGCTTAGTGTTTGCATCTAATTTTAAACATCAAAAACATTTCTATTTATTTATTAAAAATGAACATGAATTTATTCACTCACATCCAAATATCTTTGATTTATTCTGATTAAAACAATTTTGTTATTTATTTCTTAAAAAAAATTTTGGTAACAGGAAAGAGTTTCTTCATTGATCGGTTAAATACTATTTTAACGCAATCGGATAATGGCAAGTTGGTTTATTAGTATTCCGTAAAAGAGACCTTTTAGTGACAGTTACAACCCCAAAATTTGATAAAATGCATTGTCATCGATATCGAATCCACCTGCTACGTTTCAGTCCGATTGGAGGACGGCAACGGAGTTAATCAGGCCTCCGCAGATGTGCCCGCCATCGACATACATTGTAGGGTGGATCGAAAAAAAAATTATTCAGAATTTCAAATCCTACTTATGGGGAGCAGATGTTCTACGGTACATAGATAAACGGAAAAATAAAATAAAATAAAATAAAATAATCAAATTTTCGATTTAACACTGCCACAAGGGGGATGAAGTTTAAGTATTTGAGCCTTTTTATAGCAAAAAGTCAAAGTTAATCACATTTTTTTCTTCGGAATTTCAAAACCTACCTATATGGAAAAGATGTTCTAAGGTACATTGATTAAGGGAAAAATCAAATAAAAAATTAAATTTTAGGTTAAGCACTGCCACAAGGGGGATGAAGTTTAGGTATTTGAGCTTATTTATGGTAAAAAATCAAAGTGATTTTTGTTCAAATGAAACAGGCATTTAGTACTTTTAAATGTTTATTGAAATGAGAGGACACAAACTAAATGATTACAAGAAAAACATTTTAAGTACATATAACAGCTTCTTAAGTATTAAATCAAGAAAAATCTAAAAAAACGTCGAATTTACAGCAGACGATAATCACGTTAGTGTTAAAAACTGGCATGAGGTTTCGAGATTCCAGGCGATATCTTATAAACATATCTCTTCTATATGGTCAGAAAACAGCAGTAGATGCTTCAGTGACTATTTTAACTATTCGTTCAGTAGCTTGAGTGTGACAGGGAAACCCCTTGATAGTAGTTAGTATTGCCGTGGGAATGATTGCTGGGTTTACTGTTGCTTCTGAAATCATTTCATCACTAAATTGTTCTATCAGTGGAGGCTCTGTCATATTTTCCCACTTAATCAAGTCCACATAATCTGTTGCACAAAGGTCAAAAGCTGGTAAGTTGAAGACACGGATACTTGTTGAAACGGTTGAGGTTGTAGCAGACCGTTTCATTTTGCGCGCTTTCAAAATTCTTCGAAGGTCCAATTCTCTTATGTTATTTCTGTCATAAGCTTGCATTGATATCAGGATATTTTCAGGATGGCCATAAAACTCGTTTCTTTTAATAACAGGGTCAATGACGTTTTCCAAATCAGTTGACAAATAACGCGATACAACTATTGATTGCTGCAAATGCTGCGCACTATAGATTACAGATGGTTTGGTTTTGATCCTAAACCACAGAGGTGCATAGACTTTTACGATGAACGTAGTTAATGTCACTAAAGCTTCGGGTGGATTTTCGTAAGCTACATAGAGCCTGAGAATTCTGTTAGCGGTTGTAAGCCATATTGAGTGACACATTTTTCCAGGGTTTCTCTTCGACAGCACTTCACTACATTGTCCGCTGTTGATGGCTTCACAAATTTCCATTAAGTACAGTTGATTCGTATATAAGTCTTTCTTGTTAGTTACTTTACACAGTGTGCATTCTATTGGCGTGAATGAAACTACAGGTAGCGTCTCGCATCCGTCTAACGATTTTCCTATTTCGCCAGTGAAGCTTCTGGGTCCAGACGTCTTTCCATCCAAGTGTTCGAAAAGATGACGTAGTGGAAGTTCGTTGGAGTGCAAATGGCACACAAACCATTGTAGTAGACGCTTCAGAATCAGTTCCATATTTCGTATAATACCTCCTTTGATACCTGTGTTGACAGATGTTCCATCGCAACCGATCGCAAACCAATTTTGTTGTATTTATTTCATTGTTGTCGCATGACAAAAAACTCATTATGTGTTTTGCAATGATTTGCACTCTCCCGGAATTCACATACACGTGGCCGATGTACTCTGAGGATGGTTTTTTTACCAAGCTTACATGTTCTTCTATTATAATTTTTTTTATGTTGTTTCCCATTGATAAGGTCCTGTCTTTGCGTCCATAGAAGTATAAACCAAACTGGTTGTGGTCATAATCTTTTACAACTGACTGAGAGGATACATTGGTTCTGGCCTTGATTCTCTCACGCCGAATTTTATTTCTATCAACAACTTTCGATACATTGCTTTGTGAGATAAAGCCTACATCTTCAAGCGCAGATGATGCGATGGCAGCGCCTGCTCGATCGGAAATGCCAAAACTGTCCAACGTTCTAGCAAAGGTTGGAAATTTTGTTACAACAGGTATGATGTCGTCAGCGTTTTGGGTATCGTTTTCGATCATAGCTGATGGTGTAGAAAGGTCAATATCCTCGGACATCAACCATTTCCGTTCACATCCCTTATTTAAATCCACTGAACTGGAAGAATCAGCCAGTGTTTTGATCCTCTCCTCATATAGTTCTTTTTTCAATTTTTGTTTCACGGATTTAGTTTTTTGGACACTGAATTTCCGATCCAGTGACCCGATTACCATTTTTCTTTCAGTTCGTTGGTCTAAAAGAAATTCTCACTCGTTCTTTGGTAAACTCTTACAGCAGCAACTTTCAAAGGATCTACAAGTACATGTCGATATATCAAATAAAGCAGATGCTTCCTTTTGGAAAGTGTCAATCTGCTTGCGATAGCTTTCAACATCTTTTCTTGCTTTGTAAGGTTTAAGAAAAGCCCGATATTTGTCATGGTATGAAAGTATTTTTCTCAATATGCTGTGATGATCAATTATTGGTATTGCAGCTCGTTTCCAGATCTCTTCTAACTTACTTGCAACTTCCTCACACGTGCTGGAAAGTGTGTATGAATACATTGATCCTTGCTTCTGTTCTCTTTTGGAATGCCAATATATACACCTTGTTACGTTTTCGTAGGTAGGAAGCATATTCGCTGGCATATCACAGCCAGACCCAAATATAGGGCAAATCATGTCTTTTCTTAACATCGCCAATGTGCAGTACTAGTCCAAGTAGGTAAAACAAATAAATCTCGCACAATAAAATCGTAATTTAATTTACTCAGCGAGAACATCGTTCACCGATCAAGCGTACAATTTCGTATGTATGCCGCTGACAATGAACAAAGTGATGATCAGATCACGTAGTCCAGTCGTACCACGTGTTCCATAACGTAACATTTTCGGCTATCTGGGAGGGAAAAGCGGGATACAATCTGTCTATAAGAGTATTACTGAACAAAAGGGTTATCAGACTGGGTGGGAGAGAGGGAGGGGGAGAGAGAGAAGAATGAAAAAAGGTTGCAAAATGTACTTTGTATTACTAACTATTCAATAATCGTCACTTTTTTAGTATGTATACAGTAAAAAACAATTATTTTGAATGTAAAATCTTGTAACCAAAATTAAGGCCTTTTTTCGATTTTTTCGAAAATTCACCCCCCTTGTTGCAGGGTAAAATTTTGAAATTAATTTTTTTTCTCTTAATCTCCATACCATAGAACATCTTTTTCCCATAGGTACGTTTTGATTTATAATAAATTTTTTTTCTCCTTAGAAGAGCGATCCACCCTAATATATAGCCAACACACACAAAATCGAAGTTAATATAAAGGATTTAAAAACGGCATAAATTCTCAGGAAAAATGCATACATGCCTTTTGAAACTATTTTTCGAGCTATTAATGTGCATTTGTTTTTATTTTTTTAAGTCTCTTGTGTATTTCCTTTTTGTTCTTAAGGCTGATTCTTGAACCTGTGTGTTATTTAGGACTATTCTGTACTTTATAGAAGAAGATATACTTATTCCTTTTACGGGAAAATCATTTTCTTTGTTGTTCTCTCAATTCTTGGAAAATGCTTCGCTTTATAATTGTTAGGCATCAGATATGAGAACTTGAAATCGATTTTTAGAATTCAACTGAGTACTTCCGATCCTGTCTTTATGTTTCCCTTTTTTTTTTTTTTTTTTTCATTATTTCTAGAACTTGGAAGAAATAAAATGTTACTCCTTTGTATTTTTGCTCCTTCTGGTTCTTCTGTTCCAAACACTGACTCTTGAATAGCGCGAGATGATAAAAACATTAAAAATAGGGATGTGGAACATCGCCCAACATACAATTATACTTAATATTGGTCACTGCATTTATATTCGCCATGGATTGGTGTAAGCTATCATTTTCATTTTCATATATATGTTCCTTAATTTAAAAAAAAAATGCCCAGTCAAGCAATATTTTTGGCACCATGGCAAATTAAAAAAAAAAAAAAACTCTAAAATTGCGATAATGGGGGATTTTTTTTTCGACAAATCTTACATCATCCAGTGCAACAGAGGAGAAACAGTCATTGATGGGCGAAAGTCAAGGAAGAGAATCTGTGGTAAACACATTCGTTTTTCCACTGTTTACGCGTTTTTTATCGAAATCTTTAGAACCGATTTTTTTTTTTTTTTTTGGGCAATTGCTGAAAAACATAATTCTTTCAATGGCAGTTGCCTTATGCGCAAGCGCAATTTTAACGAAAATCTAAATGACTAGTCCCATGGTCCCCCCTAACCCGTCTAAAAAAATTTAACATCGTAGGTCAATTCGTTCGGGGGTTATGCTGACCACAGACATTTTTCTAGATAATTTTTTTTAACTCGACACGTTCCAAAGTGTGTAGAAATGCAAAAAAAAAAAATAAAAAAAAAAAAAAATTAGAAAATTTGCTGATCGACATTTTAGTTTTTTCTTTGGTAATAATTTGCGATTGTGGTGAAACTTCAGTGTTTTTTAAAAATCATAAAAATAATTTTCTGAAAAAAACTGAAAAATTCAAAATATACTTTAAATGATCTAAATTAACAATGTAAAATTTAAAAACAATGACTTTTTTAGCCATTTCAAAGTCGTCTTTAATGGGCTAACATATGGGTAATTGAAAGTAATAATTAAATCGTTAAAAATATAATTCTTAATAATTTTATTATTCTTTCTTTAACAGGGTTGCACATGGTACCAACTACAAAGAAGAGGATTTCAAAATACTGGGATTTTTTTTTAATTATCCTAAAACAATATAATAAATAATTATTAATTAACATTTCATTAGAAAAGGTAATTTCTAAAAAAAAAAAAAAAATGATTTTTACAAAAACCTACAGTTATACATGTCCCTGCAAATATTTCTGCTAGCACCTCTGAAAAGGCATCATTTGATATGTCCGTAAAAATAGAAAAGTGAAAAAGATGCAACTCAATGATTTTTGTGACTTTAATACGAGATGTGTTCAAAAGTATAAAGTATTTAACTTAATTATGGTGTATCATTTCATATATATTATGTTAAGGGATACAGAAGAAGTTTTCCAGTGTTTAGATATTTTATTTGTTGGTTTTCAAATTCTAGCTGTTAACAGAAATGATTAAATTTTTTTCCCCTTTTAATTAGGAAGAATTAATATTTTAATAGAGTCAGTATTTTTATTAAATATTGAAAAATAAATGTGTCAGCCTCCCTGTACCAAGAAAGCTTGAATGGAATAAAAATGTAAAATGAGTATGAATAAATTAAATTGTAAAATGAGTAAGAATGGAATAAATTGCAAAATGAGTAAGAATGGAATAAATTGTAAAATAAATAAAGATGGAATAAACTGTAAAACGAGTAAGAATGGAATAAATTGCAAAATGCGTAGGAATGGAATAAATTGTAAAATGAGTGAGGTTGGAATAAACTGTAAAATGAGTAAGGATGGTCAATAATAAAAGTATTTAGTACGATACATAATTCTGTCAGTTTATTTATAAAATTACCTAAGTTAGATAGTAATTTGATTTATCATTAACGTAGAAATTTTTAAAGTAACATTAAGATCTACTATTTTAGTGCCACCACTGAACCTAGAATTTTAGCAGCACCTATTAGTTATTCTGTTGGATTGTTTTTTAAAATCTTACTAACACTGTCTACTTTTTATAATTTAGCATAAATGGCTTTTTGTTTATATTTTAATTGTTTTTTTACTTTTCACATAGAGCTCCAACATGTTCGAGTCTATTTACTTGTTTAGTCTTTATAGAGGGATAAATCTGGTCACATAATTTTTATAAGGTTTTTCTAATTACCTTCAATTACTCATTAGTTGACATAGGGTAATAAAAGTATTATTTACGAGCAAAAAAAAAAGATTTTTTTTTCGCTCTTTCCACGTTTTGGAACATCCTGACTCCCTGACTTCAAAAAAGGGGTTTAGAAAAAATGTTTGTCAGCGTGTACGTGGTCAGCACAACTCCTAAACGAAATGACCTACAATGTTTAAATGGGACCTGTCATTACGGTTTTCGTCAATATTGCGCATGCTCAAAACATGAAAACATGATAAAAATATGTTTTTCAGCAATTGCTAAAACCGGCTCTAGCAATTTTGATCAAAATCTCAATGGTAATGCCTCTTAAGGTGTTCTAAACATCCCCACCTCCAAAATTCCGGTAAAAATGTTATAAAGATGTAACAAGTTGAAAAACGATTGTTTTAACACAGAATTCTCTTCCCTTGAACATCGCTAATCAACGACCGTTTTTCTCCTCTCCTCTGTTTCACTTACAAGAAAGGATAATGTAAGAATTAACAAAAAGTGTATCACCAAATTCGCCATTTTGGCGATGTCTTATTTGTCCATATAAGAATTATCACCAAACTGACCATTTTTTTAAATAAACGAAAATATGAAAATAATAATAACACTATTCCACGTCAAATTTAAATGTAGTGATCAGTATTATAGTGTAATTGAAAGTTTTGCTATGTTCAACACTCCTAGTTTTTCATTTAAACAACTGTGAAAATTCAGAAAAGTTTCCACTTTAATTAACTTTAAAACATTAACTGTAACACTATAATACTTTGTAATGGATAATTTTTTATTCTCTGAAGTTTGAGATTTTTTTATTAGCTTCTATTTTTATTCAATTTAAACCTTTTTTAATTTTATGACAGAATAATAATAAAGACACATTTATAAGTAAAATTAGAACAAATAATACCATCGTCCAATTAAAAAAAGTATTTTTTTATGAAGACCATGTATCCACCAGGTAAAACCATGTATAAAAAGCAACAAAAAATCATTAAAAATTAAAAGGAAACTAACTACATTTTTATTAGATTTCAAAAGTTTTTATAAGCAAGCTCATAAAAACTTTAAAAGTTAATAATAAACAAGCACCAGTTATTTTCCTTCCAAAATTGTGAATGATCTTTTATTACTGTTGTTCCTAATGAAAAAAAATCGTATAATTTAATGCAATACTTAAGCAGATATTATAGGCAAAAAAAAAAATAAGTCTTAAGTCTATGGGACAAGTTGACGATCTTTCTTAAGAGATTGAGTCTGTGAATCTGCCGTCGATCGTCAAACAAAAAGGCCAAAAAACGTAAAATAAAAGACAAGTCCCTAAAATAACATTCGGGGCGTTCCCTTGTGATTTTTCCTGCTAAAAAAATGATGGCTAAACCTATCGAAGGATGAACAAAAAAAAATTATCATTTGACGTCAGCGTGACGTCATGCGCATGGGCACTTAATACTAAACCCTTCTCTTTTTCTAGCCTTCCAATTCCCATGGACAGCCGGCCTTAAAGTACACTTTAGCATTATTTTCATGTAGGACTCCCTGAGTTAAGATTAATCAAGTAAATAACATACCATTGCATTTCTATTTAAATAAAAATTAATTCAAATTTTGATTAGATAAAATTTCAGCACTTATTAAGTTAAGAGCTGACAAGGATGAGTCAATACTTAAAGAGAAAAACCTAAAAAATTAATATGTTTCCCAGCTCATAGATAATTATCAGCTTTCTCTCTATATTCAATTAGAGCGACAGTAACTTTTCTTGTAAAACTTATGATGTACCAAATAAACAAATTTACAGATGTTAGAAAGGAAATCCAGATGTGGCGAAAACTTCCGATGGTTAACGCTTCCTTGTTGTCTCCCCAACTCATTTGAATGTAATATATGTCTGAACATTCATATTCTAATGCACTTAAATCTAATAATTGGTCATAAAAAAATAATAAGGTCAATGGGAAAAATGACGCTATTGTTAAGAGAAAGTTGTCTGAGTGTTATATTTAATTTATTCTGTTCCTACTGAAAAGTATATAGTTCATTATTACATTTGGAACAATTACATTACTATCTCTCTCTTGTGAGGGCAAATTTACAACTTGATTTTTCCAAAACATTAGTTACATAAAAAAAATATTTGAATTAAAATTTTTCTCAAGCAATATTTACAAGATAAATTTATGAATTACTGCAATTTGAATAGGTAATAAAGATCTATATTTAATAATAATAACAACATAAGAAAATATGATTTATAAAAAAAATATTAGACTTTGATAATGACGATGATTGTAAAGATATATGCCACCACCAATGTAAAGGGAATCAGAGACTATTTTGTAAAATTTAACCTTTTTGGTAAGCATCTAATTAGTTCTCAATGTGGGTGATGGTATCTCTAAGAACTATGTTTACCAATTTCTTTCGAAGATGAATTTTAGCAGACATTTCGAATACATCTTTACTTATAGAAGCATTTGATGTTGGCTTTGTTAAAATCATTCATAATTATCCATTCAATGAGTATAGGCTTTTTTTTTTAACTTTTATATTTCATTGAAAGCTTATATGATTAATTTGTGTTTTTAGAGTATAAAAAATTTAATGGTCGTAACAAACAAACAAATACCAGCTTAGAAAAAAACAAAAAATGTAATTGTGTAATGGCAAAAGGGCTCAGGTTCATGATTTGAGACTTTGTACCCAAAAAAAACTTCCAATTTTTCCAGGATGAAATTAATTAAACGTTTAAATAGAGATCAATTCATCATATCATTACATATTTATTGTAATACTTTTTTAGAATTTTGACACTGCTTTAGGTAAATAGCCCTTTTGCAACGTGACCATGAGCAATTTCAAAAACAAATGGCAACAAATGACTTTGAAGACAATAACTTCATTTCATAATTAAGTAAAAAAGAAGCTTCAAATTTTTAGTTAAAAATTAACATAAATATGATGTGTATTAACATAGTAGGGCAAAAGAATTTTTTTTAAGTAACTTTACTTCCCGAAAGTTCACTAATTTTTGGTGCAGTTAGCCACCTAATGATTCCTTGATGAAAATTCAAAATTCTTTCGGGTTGTGATGAAGAATTCTGATTTTATCAATTTTTCAAATTCTCTTATAATTTAGCAATTATTATTATTTTTTTATTTTTATGAAGTTTAATTCTGAAAAAGATTCTTTGCTTGAAAAACAATTTTAACATTCAGTATTTGAACATTGCACATCACATAGGTTGAAGCTTTGCATGGTGTCTTGTAGTAGGGAACACATTCTATCTTTGAAGAGATCTTGGAACCTGGTGAACAGCAAAAAAATCTCTTCAGGTAGCCTTGATTCCATTGAGGAATTTGAACGATATCGTTCCAAGATCCCCTTTAAAGCATGGCAGATTTCGAACAACACACACGACAGTACCTCGACCCATCTGCTAGGGGTTGACATCATCAAGGTAAGCACAACAGAAGTCAAGCACACTCAAAGCTAAGTATATAAGCTCTCAGCACTTGCTGGACTTATCCATTAATTTTATTTCTATTTGCAGCAGAAAATAATAATTTATAGTAACTTGAAGGAAATGAAATGGTTTTCTTATTAAGAAATAGTATACTTTCGTATACTCGAACCTATTCATCAAACTTCTAGACTGAAAGGCGACTGCAGTTTCTGTACCCCATTGAACATCATTCTGAATTATTTATAGAAATTAGAGAAAAATGAGTAGATTACGAATCCACTATTCTGCCTTGGCAAAAATGGCCGAAACAGGTCAAAAATCGACTTTTAATAAGTTGAACTAAATCCAATTGCCAAATGCGCAATAACTTGTCAAATAATGAGCATTTTTTTTATTTGGTAACCCTCACTCTTTAATTTTCAATTAAGAAGGTTGCAGACGATTCAGATATCTGGCGACGGTCTACTTGCATCTATTAAAAGGGAGCCAAGTTGGCAAAAAAATATTACATCACTTATGACGTAACTGATGTCGCCAATTTGGCTTACTTTTAAAAGATATAAGTTTTCCGAGCCAGAGATCAGAAATAGTTTGCGCTTTTTCTCACTGAAAATCAAAATGCAGTGGGTTGCCAGACGAAAAAGTTTGTTCTATTTTTGGCAAGTTATGACATATTTGGCAATCGGATTTTAGTTCAACTCATTCCAAGTCGATTATTGATCAGTTTCGTCCATTTTTGCCACGGCATACCAGTAGATTTCTTATCTACTCACTTTTCTCCAATTTCTATAAAAAATTCATAATGATGTTCGATGAGGTCCAAAAATTGCTGTCGCCTCTGGGACTATTCCTATTCTCAAAATTTATTATTTCCCCTCACCTATAAACTGTGGTTTTTAATATTGACACAAACCACTGTTCGTTTTTGCTCATATATAAAGTATTTTTTAAATTACAATAATGAAATTTCGGATCTAGAGGAAAAGAAGTTCTCTACCGTGAATGACATGGTTTGTACTGAAGTTTTCAGAGATTTTGCTTACGAAAACTAGGCAGACCAAACGGTATAGTGGTTAGCGTGCTAGCTTCTAAACCGCGAGGTTGCGGGTTCGAGTCCCGTGTTAGGCATGGGTGTTTGTAAATGTATGTTGGCTTGTCTAATGATGAATGTTTCGGCGCATTATAGCCCTCGTGTTGCTGACGGTGCCAGATAATCTGAAAACAACCAACCTTAATAAAACTAGAGGCGACCATGTTCTGAAGCAAATTCCTGTCCTCCATGCAAATGGACTTGTTGAAAAGAACTAGTTGAAAAATAGAATCGAAAGCTGGCTACATCATTTGTAATTGAAAAGAAAACACGCACTACTATTTGTCGTGGTCGTTACTACTACTTGTTATGGTCATTACTTGCGATTTAGTAACTTGTTATGATTCTAAATGAATGTCATTTACCTTGTTTAGTGTGTCCACTTCTTCTGCATCACAATATGGAAATGTAATATTTGGCAAAAAGTCATGAGCACCTTGCAGATTTTGGCTGGCTGCTACTAAATTATTCCTGGTTTCTGCAGCGTGGTAATAACGTTGCTCGCTAAAAGAAAAAAAAATAGCGGTAAGGAAAAGTGTTCATTTTCATTCTGGGTATTTTTTTACTCAATATTGGAAAGCAGCTAACTGAACTTAACTAGGTGGCGTAACATCCCCCTTGTGGGGGTTGGAGTTTCCCTGCTGAATCCAGCTTAAATCCATTGGAAAGCAGCTAAATTGATACATGATTTGCTTTATAATACTTTGCAACGAGAAACAGTAGCATATATATATATATGCTACTGTTTCTCGTATATATATATATATATATATATATATATATATATATATATATATATATATATATATGCTACTGTTTCTCGTATATATATATATATATATATATATATATATATATATATATATATATATATATATATATATATATATGCTACTGTTTCTCGTATATATATATAACCCAGAGTCCCCCATCAACTGTCTGTCTATAAGAATAGCTCGTCCACGATGTCTAGCGTTGTCCATTACCGTGGAAACAAGACTAGCATATTTTCCCCGGGGGACTCCAGGATAAAGACATCTACGGTACAGGCTTTAAACTTTAACTTTCTTCATGCACCACTCCTATTCTAAATCGACGAATTTTGTTTCTACAGCGACTGCCATAATCCAGATTATCTGGTGAGGGATATTCTTCTGGCAGACAAACAGTTCTCCTTCTTTAAAGATACCCCTTTCACGCCTTTCCTTATTAATAACCCAACTCACTCTTTATTCCCTTTTTGACTTCCTCTTTATCAGTTTACCAATAAAAAACCACATTAATAGGGGAGACTAGTGTACCTAAGGCCGCCTTTTTTCAATGCACAAAAAATGAGCCTCTGAGCCGTTTAAAAATGGGAAACTGATATGCATACATCGTTATAGTAACTACTTCCCATTGAGATTAATATAAATACTTAAAATAATAGATTCTGTCAAATAGAAGGTTTTTAAGGAAATTTCACAAATGGCCCTAAGTACAAGATCTCGTTGTATCTAGGACCAGTAGCTGATGTACCTAGGGCTATTCTCTTTAAGTGAGTTTTCAGTCCATAATGAATAGAAAACAAACATATGCTGATGAATTTTATAAAAGAAACAATATCAAGTAATTATCAGTCATTGGTTTATCATATAATAACTATAATAAATTGCAATGTGTCAAATTATTAGTGAATTATAAGTATTTTCATAATTTGAGAAACTGATTCCAAAAAAATGAGCTGCATGCATTATCGCTTTGAAGCACCAACATATTTTAGTTTTGGCAATTTGAGCACAATTAGCAACTATGTGGCCCTAGGTACACGACTTGGTGATTTCATATAAAATGTCTTCTACTAAAAATGCACATGGAAAAAGGGCTTATTTCAACATCTCCTTTAGTTCTTATGTTACAAATAAAATTACTTACTAGAATTCAAAGAAAAGTATTTGACTTAACTTTGAAAAACAGTAAAAGACATGAGCTGCAAAATGTTACTGCAGACCATACAAAAACGTTTTCCACTAATAACTTGCCGCAGCTTTCTCCTCTAAGATTTCAAAATGGCTGCCAAAAGAGCAATTGGGTGGGGCCACTTACCCAAGTAAGTAGAAAAACTTAGAACTAAACATTATTCAATAAAAGTGGGGTGGTCCTAGGTACACAAGTCTCCCCTTCTAACCTCATTTTGCTTATCAGTGGTTTTGAATACATTATAACTCGGATAAACATATAACGTTGCTTATTTAAACAATTAAGAGCACATTAGAATAAAATTTAAAATGCATTTTAGAATGTAAATAAAATTATTCATTTAGACGTATCTGTATCCCGGAAGGAAAGCGTACTATGTCCCAAAGAAAATTTTACAGGAGAGCCAAATGAATGTTATCTTTTCTCTCTTTTGTTATGATGAAACATGGTGCTTTTCAAAAATGTCTAAATCGTTTATTATTTAACCTAGGACATAGTGCTTCATTCCACTAGAAAGAGCGGAAAGTGTTATGTAAGATGGCATCAAAACCTCATTTTTAAAAAAATGTGGACATGGTGCGCTCTTCTTCCGGGATACAGATATGGAGATAGGGAATTTACATCAGTTATACGTTAATAAAAGAACTTCTGGCATTACAGGTCTTATCCAGAAATAAATTCTACATTTTCATTTTTAAAGCTCTTTAAAGTTAGGTAATAAAGGAATGTTCAGCAATTTTTGTTATAATTTCTAAAAAGACTAAAGGCCGTGCACAGCCTGTGTATTTAGGATTAGAGGAATTACTTTTTTAGAATGTATTATATTGCTGAGAGATAATAGCTTCTTTAGGTCTCAACGTGCCTAAATTGCAATTAACTCTTTTCTATAGTACTCCCATCTACTGTTCAGTATCACAACTCCCTATTCTTGGACTCCTGATTTTTCCAACAACGATTTTCAAACAGCCCCAGTATCGCAACACTCCAGCTATTATCGCTCTTCATTAGCCAATTCCAAAGTCGATCGTTGTAAATTGGACGTTGTTACCGATATTGTGCAATCTCGCCCATTGCTGGATAAAATATATAGGGATATTTTGAAATGTTGATGCACAGTTTTAAATTGAAATATCTTATATATATATATATATATTGTTACGAATTTCTGTATATTTGTAAATATTTCGTAGCATTAATTATATAAAAAGATAAATATTTATGTACATTTTGCATAAGGCAGTGCAATAGTTTGTCTTACTTTGCTTTCCTGCAATGTGTCTTATAATGCTTGATAACGAGTTTTACAGAGATAATGCTGGGAAGCGAGTTTTACAAGGAGCAGGGAATTTAACATTATGGTAACGGCAATCTCTCCAAATTGGCGAGATAGAGCCAAGTTGGCGACGGTTTTAGTGACTAATTTTTGTCACCAAATTTGGCTGAAATCGACAAATGTCGCCAAACTTGGCAACCATTTGGCGACATTTTCGGTCCCCATGTATATGTATAGGACTTTTCAACTACGATCTGGAAAGTTCTCCGAATTTCTATCTCTAGAAGATTCACGAAGTTTTGACTTCCCTATATAAGACCGGCTGTGAGTGGAGTTAATGGTTTTTAGTTGACGGGAATTAATGAGTTGAGATACTGAGTTAGCTGTCTATCAGTGAGCATTCAGAGTAGTTCTCAAGCAAACAGCATTGCATTGTTTTTTGCGGCGATTTGGAGCAGTTGTGTTGTCAAGTTTTTAACTGCTGTTTTGTGCTCTATTGTTGTGTAAAGAGCTGTATTGAGTCTACTAAAATGAGAAGTTCTGGAGTTGTAAAAGAATATGTGAAGAGTTATATTGGAATAAATTTCTGCAAGTTTTGATCTGCTTTGGCTTCAAATCTTTCGAACCCATCCACGCAACAATATGCCGACCAAACGGTATAGTGGTTAGCGTGCTGGCTTCTAGACCGCGAGGTTGCGGGTTCGAGTCCCGTGTTGGCATGGGTGTTTGTAAATGTATGTTGGCTTGTCTAATGACGAATGTTTCGGCGCATTATAGCCCTCGTGTAGCTGACGGCGCCAGATAATCTGAATACAACCAACCACGCAACAATATATATATATATATATATATATATATATATATATATATATATATATATATATATATATATATATATATATATATATATATATATATATGTGTGTGTGTGTGTGTGTGTGTGTAGAAATACTGGCTGAGGCGCCTGGGATTATAAATAAACCATTATAAATAAACTTTTTGTGTGAAGCAGCGGGTCTTAGCTTTTTAATTGATACATCATTTTTCAATTTTGTTTTATATAATGGGAAGTAATATTACCCATGAAAATAAAGTTTTTAATATAAATCCTTTTTATGCAATTGCAGCTTATTGAGCTCGGGTCGAATTTTCATAGAGTTTGACCTCTAAGAACAAAAGATCCATTCCGAACTATTTACTAACTTCTTTTTTGCCCCCAAAACTTGATTGAATACATTGTCATCTACAAGGAGACTATTTACCATGATTCAGATCTATTGGATGATGGAAAGTGGTTTAATTAGCCGTTTTTAGATTTTGTCTTGCCAACATTAATAGGTTAGGAAGTTTTCTGTCATTAAATTTCTCCAAATGGAACATGTACGGTTTAACGTTGGTCTTGGTAGAAAGTGAGTAAAAGCTGATAAGTGTGAAGTAAGGCGATAGAAACGTGTGTAAAAATAACCTTAGCCTGAGATTATAATAAGTTGATACAAAACATTGCCGTAGACAACGAGTGTACCAGTCAAATTTCAAAGTTTCAGTTGGATTGCATGACAGGAAGAAGGTTTATTTGTAATCCCAAGCTCCATTGAAACGTGTGTAAAATCGGACTATTAGTGACAGTGACAGACCCGAAAAATTGATAGAATGCATAGTTATCGACATATAATCTATCTGCCAAGTTTCAACTCGATCAGATGACGACAAGTTAATTAATTAGATTTTCAGTAGGATTGCATGATTCTCAGATTTGCCCGGTGGCCACTCACACACAAACAAAATGAAAGTTAATATAAAGAATTTAAAAAAAGGAATCGTCACCAAAAATACCGTTCAGATATAATATACAAATATTACCCCCACCCCTTCTCTCATTGTCTTCCCTGAATACACAGAGTAAAACTACGAGAATTTGCAATTTCGAGCGGACCATTTGATATCTTTTTTTCTCAAATACTTATTTTGTAAAAGATTTTTTACAAAGGCAGAGAAATGCTGAAAATGTATTGTATCTTTCCCTTTACCTGACTTGGTAAATTATTTATATCTCCTAAAGCATTGCATGAATACGATCCATATCTCCATACGGGGATTTTTATAAATTAGCTTGTCTTTTAGAATCAGCGTTCCCAGACGTGGTACTTTAATACAACGATGTTGTTTTTCCCTATCTATATCGATGTTTTTCCCACACCCATATTTCAACATAATGCCTTTCTTAGAACTTTTTAAAGTGCATGAAGTCTTAATTTTTTAAGTACTATTGATACTTAAATAGGGAAAAATATTATTAAATATACAATGTCCAAAATGCCCTTGTGAAAAATTGCCTACCTAAAAATTTTAAGTCACAGGTCTGGCAAAGCTGTTTAAAATAGTTAAAACATGAGCAATTCTGGAATTTAAAATTTTGTTTGTCGGAGGCTTTTGAGGTTAAGCTTTGATTTAGAATAAGCTACTATTTTACGCAGTTTTATCCTTTCGGTATTCCTTCACAGAATAAATTCAAGTACTAGCTACTAGAGCAAACTACTACACTTACTTGTCGGGAATCTCAAGCAGTTCCTTCCATTTTTCTACAGCCAGACCTAGTTGAGCACAAGCTTGTTTGATCATGATCTGTGCCTGTTTCCATTTGAAGTGAGCTTGGTTGATATGACTTTTTTTTTCTTGGAGGAAATCGTACTCCTTTTCAAGGCGATTTTCCCTTTCACTTCCATAAGCTCCTCCAAAGATGTTATCTAAAGCATACAAATGAAAATTTTTACTTCTTGTGTCGAAAGATTTTGAATTTTGATGATGAATTTTCAGAAGATAATCATATTATAGAAACAACACGTCAAGAGTGCTAGTAAGTATCTGTTGGGATATTTCTTTTTTTTTTGTTTATGCTCATAAATTTTTTATGAGTGTGATGCCATGGATTCCACCTGGGAGGATCAAAGAAGTGTACATGCTCTCCTATGGCGTTTGCAAATTAAAAAAAAGTGGAGAAATTTGGTTAAATCTGGTAGAAAAAGTGTAGTATGGGCTTCAAATTATCTATTTGTTCAGAAAATTAAAACATAACTGTTAAACTACATTTCAGTAGGAAGTCCAATTGTCTTTCGAAAGATTAAGATTTTATTTAAATATTTACCACCCTTGTCGCCTCTCCCCCCCCCCCTCTCCCGAATACTGTCTGCACATGCACACCTTCCTGTAAATAACTCTGCACACCCTCCTGTAAATAACTCTGCACACCCTCCTGTAAATAACTCTGCCAGTGCCCATGAGGGATGCTACCCTCTACAATAAAAAAAGCTTGGTAAAAAAACTAACCAACAAAATCAAAGTTTTTACTATAAATCGTTTATATGCATTGATAAATTTTATGCGAGATTACAACTTATTTTTGTGATCTGAGATTGTTTTCATAGTGCTTGACCATACGTAGAAAACACCCATCCATTTCATGCTATTGACTGATTTCTCGCCTCCACTCCTCCCCCTCGAAAAGAAGAAGAAAAGAAAAAAAACTTAATAAAATTATATTGTCATCGACAACAAGTAGTCAAGTGCAAAGTTTCAGATCCACTGGATGACTGTAAGTGAGTTAATTAGCCTTCCGAAAATTTTGCCCTTTTCTAAGATACCCACAAACAAAATCGAAGTTAATATAAAAAAAATTTTAATATATTTATGTTGAAGCACTCAAATCCTATTTCTACCTCCAATCACAGTTAAAATATTTTAAGGATAATTTTCAATTTTTTAATATTAAAATCATGAATTAGATATTATTATACTTCTTAAAGATTTACTTTAGAAATTTCAATGCGGAGCACCCCCCCCCCTCTCCCCCATTTTGTTTAATGTCCCAAAGAAGATTTCCTTCAAAATTTTAGTTTTTTAAAATGTATTTAGGAGGTCGGCAGCTTTGGAAAATTAAGAAATTTTCGAAAACGAATGAACTTTACATCAAACGGCTAAATTATATAAATAATAATCAAATACATTAAAGAATGGGAAATCAAGGGAATTGATGCTATAACTTGTTGTTTCAGAAAAATGTGCTATCTACCTCAGTGAGAGATGAGAGAACAACGAAAGTCAACAAAAGCTCGATGTGACTGAGACTTTGACGCTTAATTGGCCTACTCCTATTGTGCATTCTTATTGTTCCATATTTCGACTGAGGAAATATCAGGGGGAACTGGAGACGATAATTTTAAGTTGGTTTTCTGAGAACTACCAGTCCATCTCTACGTGTTTTGTCGCGTTTTCCTTAATTCTCGGGTATGAGATTACGCAAAAAGTTTATTATGGATCAAACAAATCACACATTTATTACTATATAAGACTTTATCTGTTTATTCTTAGGTTGAGTTACTTAAAACTTGAAGAGCCGCAAATATCAATGAGAAGAGCCGCACGCGGCTCCGAAGTCGCGGCGCCTGTGGTAGACAGGCAGTATTTTCTATTAGATCATCCAATGAGAGATAAAGGCCACAACGGTCTAATACAGCGTTTACCACTAGGCGGCCCAAACAGCTTTTTCTGCAGTCCAGATTTTAAACTGATTTCTTTTAAATTTAAAAAAAAAAAAAAATTTAAATATAAAAATTATGACTTTTTCCCTTGGAAAACAATGACTACGATTGCCTTCAATGGCTGCGATTATCTACGAATAACTCTGAAGACTACAATTATCTAGCAGATATTTTTACCGGTGACAACGATTAATCTCTTTATAATACTAAAGATTTTTTTTTTCTGAAATTTCCTTCACAATTATAAAGTTTAGATAGATTCGAAGTGATATAGTTAGATTTTATATGATTAATTATTCCCTTCAAAAACTTTTCATTTACTTATTATAGAAGACTAAAACTTCACTCACAACCATAAAATTTAAAATATATTTACATTTCTGTTTGGAGACAAAATTCGAACCTTTTTTTTTCTTGGAGATAATTCAACCATGATCTTAATAGTACGTTTTCTGAGATTTATGAAGTTATGTAAAATCCAACAGATTCTAGATATCTCCAAACAGAAAAAACGAACAAATGTCTTCAAACATAAGTTTTAACCAACTTGTATTTATAAATGAATTCTTTTTAAATTTCTAAAACTCTACGTATCCCATAAACCACCCATGGCCTGAATCTTTGGTCCTTTTCTAATTGGTATATTTTAAAACATATACATGTTAAAGTACTTTAACATTACACATCCTATTTAGATATTTAACATTTTATGAGCACATAATTTGAGTTGTACCCTTCTTGCACTAAGGTATGGATTTACTCGATGAATACTTAGTCATACAAAAAAAAAATGCAATGAATAATTCATTTCAATACTTTTAATTTGTTAAAATACTTCGCAAAATACAGTTTACTCTAAATTAAGTAAGATTTTAGGGGATTTTGTTGGGTAAACTATTGATTTCATTCGTCAGTACATTTCAGGTCGTACTGCAATAAGGTGTGATGGTTTAAAGGTTAGCTTCTCTTTCCTAGAAATCTTGATTAAGCCATAGGACCACCCATTGTAAAATACATGTTTGCAATTCGGAGAAATGCCTTTTTCATTGGTATGAATTACTAGAATATCTCTTACCCAAAAGATCATCTCTTTGAGCGTAGAGCTTCTGAAGCAACTCTCCATCTGTAACCAGAGCAGATAGTTCTTCTTTGAGGATATCCCTCTGTTTGGTCGTACTGTCCACTTGCCGTACAATCACTTCCTTTAACAAAACACTTTTTGAAATACTAGTTTAAAATTTTTACTGCTTCTGTTTCCATGAGAAAAACCATATGAATGAACATGAAACCTTTATTAAGCAAAAAAACGTAAGCGTATCTATCATCTACATTTTCCGAAAATATAATTTCGTGTAAAGCGATCAATAAACAAGCTTAGAGCGGGTTTCTTCTAAGACTTCCTTACAGATGTAACTTTCACAGAACGTTATTGCGGTAGAAAATAGGAGAGACAGGAGAAATACCATCACGGCTTTTAACTTGTCCAAAACATAGCGTTTATACAAAGCATATGAATGAGAAATGTGTCGATCTTTTTCATTACTATTTTCTTTTTTTCATGAATAGGCTTCAGATTCATTCCTAATTTTTTTAAATTTTTTTTTGTGGTTTTACAATACGGTGTGGTTTACTATGGAGCTTTTATACAAATCATATGAATGAGAATTTTGTCGATATTTTTTATTACAATTTTCTTTTTTTCATGAATAGGCTTCAGATTCATTCCTAAATTACTTTTTTTTATTTATTTTTTTGTGGTTTTACAATACTATGTGGCTTATAATAGAGTGTTTATACAAAGCATATGAATGAGAAATGTGTCGATCTTTTTCATTACTATTTTCTTTTTTTTCATGAATAGGCTTCAGGTTCATTCCTAATTAATTTTTTATTTTTTTTGGTGGTTTTACAATATGGTGTGATTTACAATGGAGCGTTTATACAAAACATATGAATGAGAAATCTGTTGATCTTTTTTATTATTTTTTTTTCTCAATAATATGTTTCAGATTCATTCCCAATTATTTTTCTTGTGGTATCAGAAACTGAAAAAGTATGAAAATGGAAGGACATATATGTTACCTTAAATAATTTTATAATCTTCACAAATGAAATACATCTTATACTTCCCCAATCTCACATTAAGTCAGCTCAAGATAGCCACGTGACTTAAGGCACTCAACTGCTCTCTCTCTCTCTTGGAATTGTGACTAATCAAAGTGTACTTAACATCAATTGACACGTATTGTATTTGTGGGGCCTTACAAAATTATTCATCTTCTGTATTTATGTTTAAAGTTTATTAATAGAAGCTGTATTTTCTCTAAAAATCTGTATTTGTACTACAAAAAGCTGTATTTGTATTATAAAAAAGCTGTATTTGTACTAAAAAATTTTGGGATTATTAAACGATGCAAGGTCAACCCACTTCCCTTCATATTTCATTGACTGTTCTGCATGGCAGTGGCGATCTCTTGTAGGATTTTTCGTGCTACATATTGTAAGCATACCAAGTTAATAATGCAAACTTGCATCTTAACGGGTGTGTCATGTTTTCCCTCTTCATAACATCTTACTTAACTTCGTGATATCCTTTATATGTTTGTAAATAAATTGTTTCCTTTTATACCTATGTCTGTATGTGCGTATTATACCTATGTCTGTAAAACATTGGTAAGGAGTATGTACCACTACTTACCAATATTCTAATACAAAATGCTGTGTTTGTACTATAAAAGGCTTTATTTACAATGAAATTTTTTATTTTTACTATAAAGAAATTTATTTTTCTATAAAAAATTGTATTTTTACTATAGAAAGCTGTATTTGTGCTATAAAATGCTTTATTTATAATGAAAAGTCTAATTTATACTAAAAAAAGCTGTATTTGTACCATTAATAGCTGCAATTGTACAGATAAAAGATGTATTTGTACTATAAATAGCTGTATTTTTACTATATTCATAAAAATTTATAAAAGCTGAATTGTTCATCTAGTATTTTCTGGCACATATTTGGATTTGATCAGTTGCAAGAATAAGCATAAATCAGAATGAACTGAAAATCGTGTTGTCGAAACAATTCCGAGTAATTTATTTTGCTTTACTTTATGTTTCTTTTCATGGAAATGAAAATCAAAGATTAATTATTAATGAATATGAACTGACTCACTCTAATAGCATAAAAGGTTAGGTATAAATACTTTATAATTTATATTAACTAGGCTAGTTGCAAGTATGTTAACATACATTTTTCAATAAGATTCTTAATAAGCATTAAATTGCGTTTATTGTGTTGCTTATATTCATTTCATTACATTAATATTATTCCTAAAGATAGTACGAGGGTGAGTCAAAAATTCTTCGCAATATTGACATAACACTTCTTGCATTGTTCATACTGACCTCTGTCCTCGTTTATTTTATTGTTATGTTGTTGTGGTCCTTCAATGGAATTCCTAATTCCTCCATTTGTCTTCCTTTTATTGCAAATAGATCATAGCCGCTCCATTTAAAGTTTGCACTAAAGATTAACAACGAGCAGTGATACGGTTTTTGTGGTCGGAAGGTATATCAGGGGCAGCAATCCATCAAAGAATTTCGGCATTGTCTTGCAGTAACAAAATGTCTACGAATGGATTGAAAAATTCAAAAATGGTAGCACGGGTGCTACTCTTGAGGAAGGAGCTGGACAACCATCTACGACCGCAAATGATGATAACATTGAGTGTACGCGTGACATGGTTCTGTAAGACAGACGAGTGACTGTTGATGATACCCTGATACACCCTCCGACCACAAAAACCAGATCACTGCTCGTTGTTCCTCTATGGAACAACCTTCTAATGGAGCGCCCATGATCCATCTGCAATAAAAGGAAGACAAATGGAGAAATTAGGATCGAAATTCCATAGAATTACCACAACATCATAACAATCAAATAAACGAGGGCAGAGGTCAATATGAACAATGTAAAAAGAGTTATGTCAACATTGAGAATAATTTTTTATTCATCCTCGTAAAACTGAGGTGTATAAGCATCAATTACAATTAAAGAAAATAAAAATACAGTAGAGGTTTTACAAACTTATTTCAAGCTTACCTGTCTATTCAAAAGGTCCACATACTCCTCTTCATCTTCATTTAAAGCTTCACCTTTTTGGCTTTTTTCAAATAAAAACTGTTTTAACGATCGAGAGCCATCTGTTTGATCAATTGCACATTGTAATTTATGCCTAAAAGTAATAAATACTTCATTATCCATGCACTAGTATAGAATAATTTACATTCGTTGTTACCGTAAGTTACAATTCGCTGTTATTCTAGTACCTCGTAATTCAAAAATTAGTAATTTTTGGATAATACAGGGTGGTCACAAAATTCAGGAAAAAAAGTTTCATGATAATTCCCTGATTTATTTTTAAAAAATTGTTTGATTTTACGATAAACTTTTTTCAAATTTCTCTTACTTTTCCATGTTTTCCAGCTGCGTAGACTCCCTGATCAAATAGAACATGTATTAATAGTATTTTCATTTAAATTTAAATCTCTTCAGAAAAAAATCATATTGTGAACGAATATTTGTATCGATTAATATCATTTTCAATTTAATTTACTTTACTCAAAAAATAGTGGTTCTCCACTACATTGAAATGCCTACTTTGAGTATTCTTTTAATTAAAAAGATAACTATTTTTTTACACTTTACCAGTCAATGCAAAGTTTTAAAATTAAATTGAAGCATTGGTTAGTATTTGTAAAAGTATCTACATACTTACAGAAATATATATATTTCTATTCCTAAATTATAGCGTATATATATATATATATATATATATATATATATATATATATATATATATATATATATATATATATATATATATATATATATATATATATATATATATATATATATATGTGTGTGTGTGTGTGTGTGTGTGTGTGTGTGTGTGTGTGTGTGTGTGTGTGTGTGTGTGTGTGTGTGTGTGTGTGTGTGTGTGTGTGTGTGTGTGTGTGTCTAGCGCATGGGCCATGCTGCTATGGAATTCGGAATCGCGTGAGTGGAAATACTGATCCCTCTTCTTCGAATTGAAAGTCGGCGAAACTCGCCAGTACTCACTGTTCGTTTTCTTTGACGCGACGGTTTAAATGTTGAAAGTTCGAAGTTCAACAATGTTCAAAATTCACCGATTTTCGTTGTCCGTGTTTATTTTCACACTAACTCTTACAACAAAGTTGAAAATAAATTCAATGAAGTGGGAAATATGGCCGATAAATAACGGTTAAATGCTCCGCTGAAGGCGACAAGGACGAAGAAGTAAAAACTTGTGCCCCTTCACAACATAAGGTTAAAGACACACGAGTGTTTTTCATGAAGAAACGCAGCTTGGAAACAAGCAACAAAATATAAACAAGCTGCCTGAACATATGCGTGGCCAGACGTAGCTTGTTTACACTCTAGCGAGAGAAATCATCTGTCTCATTCTCAAGGTCGCCCACTGGAGAGTGCAACTAGACATATTTTCCAAGCTCAGTGGCTACGACACGCTGCAGATAACGTTGCACGCTGTTGTTACTATGTTCGTGTGTTACCGTCTTAAATTTTTTTATATTTAAATTAACTATATCATAGAATACTACTAGGATTGTGAATTTATCATTATTCAAATCGAAAAACATCCCCATCTTTAAGATACGAGGCATAATGATTTCAAAAAACCGTGAAATGAAAAGAGATGCTGGGATTGAAAATAGATTCCTGTTACACTGGACATCACAAACAAACGACTGAGCTCGCGGTAAGTAACACGCTGGTGTTACCGGCTTGTGTAGATTTTCAAACTGCATGAAAAGAAGCTGCGTTTACAAAGCATGAAAACACGCTTGGCCAAGGCCTGAGCCGAAACGTTTCCTCTCGTCGCTTAGCAATTCGTTTTTAATTTTTGACGAGCTGGATTGTGCGACTTTTACCCCTACCCTGTATTACTAAATGGTTCAACGTTAGACATAAATTTTAACAGTTAAATTACATAAATCGGATGGCTGTTATCAAACTCCTCTGGCTAAGAGTCACCTGGAATCTATTCCAATAAACGTATCTTCATAAAATTCGGGATACATTCTATTTAAACCATAAAAATTGATATCCAACTTTAAAAATTATGATAAACATTTTAGTAGTATATGAGCTTCATTGAAGTTAGCTTTACAGGTTGAATTTTATTGGAATATTTTAAATTAAAAGGAAAACAATTCAATTTGATTATCTGTTATAAAAGGTGTCCCACAAAGATTGAAACCCGGTTTAATTATTTATCTTTTAGAAATAAGCGGGCATTATAAATTGAGAAAGTGTTCAAAATAAGGTAAGAAATAAGACCGCATTAATAAAAAAAATTAGGTTAGTTTACAAAAAGTTAGTTTTTTTAATTTCTATACGATCCTTACAGAAAAATTTGGTCTACTAGGAAGCTTTTATTTTTAAGGCGTCTGTGACTTAAAACTTTAAAAACTATCAAAATTTTTTTATTATTGTAAAAAATAAAAATATTTTTAAATAAAATTACATAAAAATGTTGTTTCTATCATTTATTAGTAGAATTTGATTATGTTAGTTGTGTATTATAGTTGTAGAACTTGAAATATTTGTTTTTTTGTTACATGACAACTGTATCTCTGACATGCCATCTTGAAACTTTGAAACTGTTTTTCTTAGTGATGGCTTTTTGTCCCTTTTTCGAGTTTAAATGGATACAATTTAAAAACTACTTATTATAAATATATGAAAATTTCCTCAATTATTTTTTATATGTATTTCTTTAATTTGTCTTCAGGAATTGTGTATTTTGATTTAACTTTTTATTAAAAGTTTTTGGAACTTCAATGTATCAAATTTGAAAACTGTCAAAATGTTGAAGTTTTTTAATTAAAAAAATATATTTTTCAAATTTGAAAATTTGAGATCGTTTTTTGAGTTTCAAAGCATAATACAGTAGTGCATAAAAAATGTCAGAAAAATAATTCTAAAAATAAAGGTTTTAGAATTCTGAGTTCAGGACTATCTTAATACAACAGCAAAAAAAAAAATAAAAAAAAAAAAAAATAAAAAAAAAAAAAAAAAAAAAAAAAAAAAAACCACCATAACTGTACCAAAAAATTGAGTGGGTTAAACTTAATTGAAAAAAAGCCTTTCAAGACAATAATACAGGGTGTTTATAGTTAAAGTTCAACTTTCAAAAAGCTGCTAGAAAGCCACTGGTCAGAATGGCCTGAAATTTGACCTGTATATATGCAAAGAATGGAGAAAGTGGTTTGGCATTAAAAAACTATTTCAAACTATTTTTTTTTCTTATGCCATACCATTGCTTTTTTAATGTCATAATTTGGCATAAGAAAAAAGGCCATGCTTTTGAAGTCATGCTTTTGAAAGATACATTTTAATTATAATTACCCGTGGCTGATTATAATAAAGTTCAGCTTTCAAAAAGCTATAAATAAAAAAGAAACAAAAGAAAAGAAAAATAATTCATCAGAATGACCTAAATTTTAATCTACATATACGCGAAGAAGCGGGAAAGTGGTATGGCAATAATTTTAGTGGTAATATTTTTTTATGGCATAAAAAAAAATATTGTTCGAAATAGTTTTTCTTCTCATGCCATACCGTTTTCTTCTTCGAGTATATACAGGGAAACTTTCAGATTGACCCTTTTATAGCTTTTTAAAAGTTGAACTTTAATTATAAACACACTGTAGATCTTAAAACTTTATTGTAGTTACATAATTTCCAGGGGGAATTATGATTTGATGTCTGGAAACAAGAAAAAACTGGAAACAAGAATTTACTTACAAGTTTTGACTGTGAAGATTTGCAGTATCTTGCAGAGTTTTCAAATTCTTTTCCAACTGTTCCATTTGATCTGATTTGAGTTGATAATTAGCCAATACATGTCTTTTTTCAAAGAGTTGTATTTCTTTTTCCAGGTCCAAATATTTCTGAAGAGTTTCAACTGTAATTTCTACAGGCTAAAAAACACAAAACATTTTCTATTTAAAATATTTTTTTACTTTTTATTTACAAATCAATTTCTACAAAACGGAAGGCCTACTAAAAGTGAAGGCCGGAGAAAAGAAATATGTTTACTTTTGATTTACAAATTAATTTCTAACATTATTATAGATCTACTCATCTCGCTCTAGAAATCAGCATTTCTCAAACAGTGACCCTTTGGTGGGTTATGAGATCTTTTTGATGGGTCGCAAAAAGTAAGTAAGATTCTTCCAAACAGAAGGCCTACTAAAAGTGAAGGCCGGAGAAAAGAAAATCGTAATAATCCCTCTTTTCAGCAGTAGGCTGGCTCTTTGTCAGAGATGGAAGTTTTAATACTAAATGAATCAATTCGTTTTCGAAACAATTTCAAACTCCAACTGTTTAAAAAAGTTTTTAGTAAGTACGATTAAGACAAATAGAATGTTGTCATCGGTAAAGAGATTAAAACTGACAGATCGATATTGTTCAGACAGATCGATAATGTTCAGACAGATCGATATATTTCGGAACGATCACTTAACATAATTAAAGTAATTCATATGTTTTCTATTTTTCAGAATGGCCTCAATTAGAGTAGGTCATATTTTTCAGAACGACCACTTAGTATAATTAGTGTAGGTCATATTTATACGAAACGATACTGGTTGGGGAAGATTATTGTTTAATTTGCAGTCAACCAGTCAGATTTGTTTCCAAATTTTGCTACACACCCCCATGAGTATATAATAATTACACACAAGAAGTAGATTTTAGTAATTCATGATCAAAGATTAATAATGACGTGTGTTTGCAAAAAAGACCCATCTTCCTAAAAAACAATACATTCAGTAATCATTGTAAATACTTTACTGAATGTGAGTTCTTATTAACAGTCATTCAAATTAATATCATGTAATATAGAGCTGCGATCAACTGATCTCATTTCATTGCAAAATATTCAACTACAATACTAACCCCCAAAACCGATAGGTATCACGGAACAAATAGTTGATTTTTCTGACAAAAGTTAATTGCAAAGTATGCTTGTGCCAGTTAATGACGAAATATGTTTAATGCATAATTTTATGCTGCGTTGTGTAACATAAAAAATAGCCTGCTTATACATACTCACCTTTTCCAAACAGTACATAAATATAAATGTTTGTACAAAATTATACAATAAACATCCCAGGCATAACCATATTTTGTGCTCTACAACTTCCCATGTTCCCTGTCTAGAGAATTAAATCAGTAGTTAGACATATTAAATCATTGTGTATTATATATTAATAACTTTCTGAAAGGAAGTATTTTTATAACTCTGTACGAGTCATTAGACATTGATCTGTCGAAATTTATTTTGCTGTGCAAGAAATTTTTATTTGAAGAGTATTTTTAATTAAATGCCCTTGAATTTGACAATGAACAAAATTGCATTCATTGTTGTTGCAGAATTTCTTACATTCTGTTGTTGAGCCGTGCTTCTTCGTGAATTAAGGGACACGCTTCATTTACTCAAATTACACATTTCAAAAATAAAGACATATTTATTGAAGTAATTTACCTTGATGTGAGATGCTCCTTTCCCTGGAATTATCCTTCCAACGTCCACATCTCCACTTTCTCGTTTCTGAGGTTCGTTCTGAAAAGGGATTTTTTTTTATTTCATACATTCAATGGATATAAAGTTCAATGGCCACTATACCATTGTGACTTTTTGGATAGTCTATCTCTATTGTAATGTAAAATATTGCAGTTTTATTAAAAAAAAAGGCTACAAGGTATAACGTCATCAATATGGCCACCATATTATTTTTACAGGGTGGTTGTAAAGTCAGTACCTATATTTATAACAATAACTATTTCAAAGAGTCAACAACTATCACAGTTTTATTTCGATTGAATACATTATTAAGGCGTACCATTTGGTTATTAAGTTAAATCTCAAAGTATGCACCCGTATTTAACCCGTAACGTAGCACCCGTCAAGGAAACTGTCATCAAGCAGATGGATTGGCCTCCGACAAAATGGCCTACACGCAGCCCCGATTTAACCCCATGCGACTTCTTTCTTTGAGGTTGGGCTAAAGAACAAATGTGCAAGTTAAAACCAAGGGATATTAACAGCCTTGAAAAAATATCGGTGAAGTGTTTGTAAATATTCCAGTTGAGATGCTAAAAAGAGCTGTGGATTCTGTTCCTAAAATATTTTGAAAAGGTGTGGAAAATGCGGGTCTTACATTGAAATGTAACTTAATAACCAAATGGTACACCTTAATAATGATAAATAAAACAAAACTGTGATAGGTTGTTTACTCATTGAAATATCCGCTGTTACAAATAGGTACTGACCTTACAACCACTCTGTATATTGACCTCATACCATTAGTAAGTTCCTGCTGTTTAATCCTTTACTAATGTTTTAGTTTACTAACAATATTAGAGAAAACGGAACATCTAAGGGGAATTCCACACAAAAGTACATAGCTAAGCAACATTTAAAACTCATACCTACAATACATTGTGTCCTGGCTAAAAGTATCCAAAAGTTGAGGCTTATTTTTACGGAACTACTTAAAAAAAATTCTATAGAAAGAACAACTCACCAAGTTTTAATATCAATAGATTTCGATGTGCGAGTCTTTTGTGGCGACAAACGTTTGAACGGTAATCCAGTTGTCTGCTATTGTTTCGTAGTATATCAGGAGTTATTTGACGAATTGCTTGAATAATAAGCTTTTCAACTCCTCCATGGTTTAAATCTTTTGTTTATACACAACGTATTTAATGAATCCCCAGATAAACGTGTCCCGTAAAAGTGAGCTGTACGCAGAAAAAATGGACCAATGATTTTCGTGCATATTTAACCACATTTTGATGTGTATCCCACTTTAGGTGTATCCTTTTCTTGTTCAAACAAATTTCAGAAGGGTTTCCAATTCACGTATGAACAGTCTATTATATTATAATTAGTAGTACCATAATAATAAGTCTTAAGTTTTAACCAGGACACCCTGTATTATTTTATTTTATGAATGCTGGGGAAAATGAATTTTATATTTTTGATAAAAGTCTTATGAAAATAACTTTTTATTAAGACTGACAATGATCTATTGTCAAGATATCTGGCTTCCAGAATTGCATGATTATTATCTCTAGTGTTTGTGATGATACGATTTAACCGGTAAATGACTTTTAAGCAATAAAATTTTATTATAATACGATGAGGACTATCCATTATAAAATTTCAAATGCGTAAATGTAAAGTACGTAATAAGTTTATCTCTATTTGTACCTAATTCAGGTGTCATGTAAGACACATTTTTTATTTATTTTTTTCTCTTAGTAAATAAACAAAAATTATTTAATGTTTGGGCTTACATACCTTCTGACTATAAATGAAGATCAATTGATTGATATCCTCTAGAGACATGAGCTTGCAAGGAGATTTTTTCAAAGTTTTTTTTGTGTTTTTCCCCTTTTTTCTTGATCAAATAACATAAAAATAATTGACCTTAAAAAAATTATTGTGCGAAAAATTCAAAAGTGTGTCCACTTAAGGTGACGCCAGGTCTCTAGAAGATATACAAATACTAGAAAACTTTTTTTGTAACTGTTAATTTTATTTTGGCGTACTACATTTTATCATAATGTCATGTAAATGTACCAGAAAGGAAGAAAAGTCAATTTCCTAAGATTTAAGAGTGAGTTATGTATCATGTACCAATCAAAAACTCAATCAAAACGTATCCCAGTAGCACAACACAAGCCGATTTCGCTAGACATTGACCCATCCCGATATGGAACGCTGTAAACATATAGAACGTTGTAACATAACGGTCGTTATTACATATATTGGCTGATCTCACCCAATGATAAAATATAGTGGAAGTTTTGAAATGTTGCTGCACAATTTTAAAATTAAAATATTTTATTAATAATAATAAGATAAGAATGGCAAAAATATGTTTTTACTTGACATGTTTATTTTAAAAGAATCTTGTATTTTGCAACCATGCTCGAGTTACCGCCAGACTCTGCCTATCTTTCAGTAACCTTGTTTCTGTCATTGGCCAATACTGCTGTGTGACCTGGGTTGGATCAGCAATCTATTTTACTCTTATAAAGCTGTATTACTACAGAACAAAAAAATTAAGTGATACATCGCAACCTTGTTTGAAGTGGTAAGTGCCACATAACTTATTATAATTGAATCATAAAATTCTATCCAGAGATATTAATCCGATTTAAACACGTATTTCTTTTTCATTATTTTACCTCGCTTTATAAAAATGTGACACTTATTACGAACGGCTCTATTCAACAAATGTTGACATTGCATTTTGTCTTTTTATAATTGAATAATTGAAGAGCTGTATGCTCAAGAAACTGACACTTAATCAATTTAACCATGCAGTCTTAACAGGGACGGGTGTAGAAGTCACTTATAGGGTGCGTTGTTTATGCAAAGTAAATATAAGGTGTTTGGATAGGGTTGCAAGAGTTAACTTTGATTTTCAACAAAAGTTTATCTATGCCAGTGGCGTAATTGATGGGCCCGTAGGAACTGCAATGTGCCGTGTCCAGCAACTACACGGGATCGTTTCTTTTAATGACTATAACTCCAAACAACAACAAAAGTTAAATTATGTTTAACATTTTGCTATTCTACTAAAAATCGTAAAAATAACACAAGTCTTTAAAAAAAAAAAAAAATTTTTTTTGACTGCAAGGGATTTTTTCGTTAAATATTATGTTTTACAGTCTACTGAATCCAAAAATGATCTATATTTCCCTCCATTACGTACAGATTTTTAACAAAATACAAGGTGTTTGCATAAAAAAAGCATAATAATAATGAAAAAATATATAAATTTATTATATTGAACTAAATAATATTTCTGATAATTCCTTTATGCCCATGAAACCTTTTCTTCTACTCTTTAGTTTTTTTTTCGCTTTCCCTTTTTTTGTACCCCGCTTGAGCATCCAATAAAAGTCAGCTAGCATATTGACGTCCCATCTTTCTTGGTAGCGTCTCTCGAAATGAGGTTCCGGGTGACACTGGGCTTTTATATTTTATTCTTGACCCCAGCAATTCGGCAGCATCTTTCAAAAGGCTTAATTCTCTAACACCAAGTCATTGAACTCACTGGGCCAAATTTGAATATCGTAAGTCTGTTTGATCGGGAATTATGCTGACTACCGTGCACACAGACATAATTTTTTTCTAGACCATTTTTCGAAATCAGAGTGTTCCAAAACAGGGAGTAATGGGGGGGGGGGGGAATACAATTTTTTTTGTCCGAATGCTATACTCTCAATACCTTATGTAGACATATGGGTTATTGAAAGTAAAAATTAGAGACTTTCTATAATTTGCTTATTTGATAGTTTGTGAGGATTTGTGAACTAGCTATGCGATATATTTCATTTAAATAGTCAATATGCTTTCCGAGTAATGCAATCTTTTTTTTTCCCGACAGACAGGCACGTAAGTGATTCTCAAAGTGGTTAAAATTCTGCACACATTTGCAAATTTATAGATTTCAAATATATTTCTAAATAAAATCTGCATTTTGATTGCCAAGGAAAACCTCAAAATTTCACAATAAAACAGTTTTTGACTTCCAACAGCCGTTCCCAACTAACTTATAGAATTTCTTATATAACCAGTTCAATAATTAACATTTTCCCTTAATAAATTATAAACACTTTAAATTTGATATTTGGAAAGTAAATTATGATCCTCACATGGCATCGATGAACTAATATAACATAACTTTTGATTGGAGAATTTTAAACAATTTATTTCTTAAGCTTAGTCAAATATTGACATTTCGTACTTTGATCTTATGGGATTATAGCATTAACTTCCTATTACTTCAATGATAGTGTTCATGTAGCGACTTTTTAAGACATTTGTTAGCATTTTTTTATACATTTTGTGTCTTATGGCTTTTTTTTCTTCTAGAAACTATTTTAAATATCAAGCAATACCAGTATTTTATTTACGAATTTCACTTAGAAATAGTCACAAACGAAATAATTAAGAAGGAACGTCAGTCTATCCCTGCATAGACCGAATGATTTTTTCAGTCTCAATTTCTGCCAGAATTTTGCTTTGAAGCATATGAAATTTTATGATGGGCATAATATCAGTAATAAAAGTTCATTAGAAAAATTAAAAAGCAAAATAACCAACAATTTTTTTTTTTTATTTTTTTTTACATTTAAAAAGTTTTTATAAGCTAGCTTACAATAGCTTAAAGAATCGATAAAAAAAAAAAAAAAAAACCACTAGCTATTTTGCCTTCAAATTTTTTTATTCAACCTTTATTGCTAATGTTATGCCTGTTATATAAAATTTAATATGCTTCAAAGCAAAACTCTGTCAGAAATTGTGACTGAAAAAATGAAACATTAGTTCATGGAACAAGGACGGACTGACATTCCCTTATTCATCTCTCCATACCGTGCGATAGGCGCAGCTTGATCCCATGGGTTCTTGCGCCAAAAATCTCCAACCAACCAATCATTCCTCTCTAGTTGATCAGTTTGGTATATACGCTAAATGATTTATTTTTGTGCACTTTAATAGCTGATCAGACCGGCACCTAGAACTTAACGTGGATTCCGTTCCACAGCAAACATCCATGCCTAACCCAGGATTGCAACCCGACACGAAATAATGTAAGAGAAACAATAATGGTAGTTTAGATCAGCGATTCTTAACCTGTGGGGGCCGACCAAACGGTATAGTGGTTAGCGTGCTAGCTTCTAGACCGCGAGGTTGCGGGTTCGAGTCCCATGTTGGCATGGGTGTTTGTAAATGTATGTTGGCTTGTCTAATGAGGAATGTTTCGGCGCATTATAGCCCTCGTGTTGCTGACGGCGCCAGATAATCTGAATACAACCAACCTTAACCTGTAGGGCGCGAGTACACTAGAGGGGAGGCGCGAGAATATCCAAGAGAAAATATTATTTAAAAAAATTGATTAACTGACTGAAAGGAAAGCACACATACACATAGAAAACAATATACATTTCGACATATTTTGCAAATAAAGTAAAACAAGTTACTAAATCAAAACTTAATTAATCAAAACATACTAAATTAAAAACAAATTTAATAATTATTAGTGACTTCCTTGGGCCTGTTTTGCAAAACAAAGTTTTTCGAAGGAAGGCTTAATATTAGAAATAGTCACTCTCAGTGCTGTTTCCATATTTAGCCGAGTTCTATATTTGGTCTTCAAAGAAGCCACAGCAGAAAATCCAGTTTCACAAAGGTAGGATGTTGAAAATGGTAATAGAATGCGAAATGCCCTTGTTTCTAGTGCAGAAAAATCAATCATCCTCTACTCCTGTCCAAAATTCAAATAGTGATTTATTACTAAATTGTCTTATGGTTTCGCCACTTGTCGTGAAGTCAATGAATTTTTCTTCCTCATTAATTAAGAGTCCTTCGGGAGTCTTATGAAATGGATCCCTAACCCACTGGTAACTTGCTATCAGTTGGTCGTCAGCAAGAAAATACTTCTCAAAATTCTTTGCTAGCGTGGCTAAATGATTTTCAATGGTTACAAAAAAAAACTTTTACATGTTCTTCTTCAGCCTTGTTTTAGTACAATCATCCACATTTGCAAACATTGTTAGTTTTTTTGCTTTAAATTTCTGCTTCACAATTCCAATTTTCTACAAGAAGCATTAACTTTATCACTCGTATCCAACATATGTGTATTTGCTCCTTGGAGTTGAAGATTCAAGTTATTTAATTTCTCGAATATGTCAACCAAGTAGCGCAATTTCATCACAAATAAACCATCGCGAAAATTCTCGGCTTCTGGTCTGTTTTCTTCTTCTAGGAAAATTGCGATTTCTTCTCTTAATTCATAAACACGTTGCAAAAATTTCCCACGTGATAACCACCTTGCCTCGCAATAAAATAGTAACGCTGAATGTACTGAACCCATGTCTTTAGGTGCGGAGATTAGCGCGGAAAAGATTCTCGATTTCATGGGTCTCATTTTTATATAATTTACTACCGTTACAACCGTAGTTAACACAATATTCAGACCAAGACTCATTTCTTTCGAAGTCAAAGCTTCTCTGTGGATCATGCAATGTGTCTAGACGCACTGAGGCGATTTTTGTTTTACAAGTACTTGTATACCTTGGAATCTTCCGGACATTGAACGAGCACCATCGGTGCATATTTCGACGCAATTTTTCCGTTCTACGTTTGCCTCGTTCATAAAATCATTTAAAATAGCAAATAATGCAAGCGCTTTTGTTTGGAGTTCTATTGGTTTGCAGAAAAGTAGTTCTTCTACTCTGACATATTATCACAAAATCGAACATATGCAATTAAATGAGCATCTTTATTACTGTCTGTTACTTCATCAAGCTGTATTGAAAACAATTTGTCACGCAACTTCGAGAAAAGCTGACACTATACATCTTCAGCTATATCACCAATTCGACGAGCAACAGTATCATTTGAAAGAGGTATAGACTGCAATTGTTTTGAAAAATTATCTCCAAACATAGTTTCTACAATATCAATTGCTGCTGGCATAATAAGCTTTTCGCCAATGGTGTGAGATTTTTACATCTGGCTATTTTATATAAAACTTATTAAGATGCAATTAAAGCTTTTTTATTCACAAAGTTTCTTTAAAAAATGATTTTTGCTTTTTATATGATTTTAATTTTGATTCGAAGAATTCGCTGGGTTTGTTGACGTACTCACTATGAAGCATTTCCAAATGTCGTTTAAGTTTATTAGGTTTCATGCTGTCTGCGGCCAATATTTTTGAGCAAATGATATACAGGGGCCTTTCTTCTCAATTTACTTCAGTACTGGTAAACCCAAAATTTAAGTATTCTTGAGAAAACTTTCTTGATTTTATTTTCGGAACCACGCTCGTCTGTGTACTTGTTGATGCTTGAATATCGTTCAATGCTCGCTTACTTCCGCTTAAAAATTTATCCATGAGTCTGCATAAATCTGCTACCTTGAATATTCAATATGATGAATTGCAATTAACACGAAAACATATATAACATACACATTCGCGATAGATTCGATAGCGATAGAAGGATCGACTCGAATGAGACTGGCTGGAAGTGAAACTTGTATTATCAAACATTTTCCTTCTTTCTACGAGAAAACATTTGCTCTGCGCATGCTCGAGACGGCATCGGTCGTGTTCACCACCCGCTTTGCAAAATGCCAGATGTGGTTTCTCGCTAACGTTGGCTCGCTTTTACTTTTGTTGTGGCAGTTAGTTAAAAATAATTTAAAAACAGAATCCAAAATACTCAATATACATTATTGTTGTATAAATTTTATTGTAAGCGGGGGTACGATGAAAATTATGATTGAAAACTGGGCCGCGAATACTGAAAGGTTGAGAAACGTTGGTTTAGATAGTAAAATATATGTAATGACAAACCTATTTTATCACCTTTTAATATAATTTATCCTTTCAAAGCGTGTCTTTTATTTTTAATCCTTTCACCGATCATCAACCTCATTCTATAAAGTTCCCACGTTCGTTTCGACAGTCTTGGAAGTAATTAATATTCAAGATTCTGAACTGCGAATTGAGAACTCACATTATTACTCGTCATTGAGTCGTACTAATTTACTTTCCCTCATCCTTGGTATTTTCATTTCTGCTCTGCTGAGCTAAGCACTAACCCATGCATTAGAGTTTATTTTCAGAGTTCACTCGAAACGACTATGGTCAATCTTTCACTTTCCTATCTGCTGTTCCATTAAGGCATGTACCTCGCCTCCCCCCCCCCCCAACAACTAAATAAATAATTGCAACTTAAATAGCTTTTTCATGACTTGTCATATACTGCTAATGAATGATTTGAACATTTTATATAAATTTAAAATATTTCTAGCTACTGACCTGGTGTGATGGTGCTGGCTTCGTGCTGCCACATCCCATTCCAGAGCAAATATTTCAATTTCCTAAAAAGATATATAAAATTTCATGTTTCATTGTTATATAAAAGACTTTCCATAGTGAATAGAGGTCCTTATAATGCAGAGCCACTCGAGTGGCGAACGCGCTCCACCGCTTCAGTCGCTCAGACAAGCCACTCGAAGCGAAACATGCAATCCTATGAGCTTATTATACTGGGTCACTGCCGTGGCTAGAGATTGCGTTTGTCGCTTGTGGTGCTCAGACTCTAAGCGAAACATGCAATCCTATGAGCTTATTATACTGGGTCACTGCTGTGGCTAGAGATTGCGTTTGTCGCTTGTGGTGCTCAGACTCTAAGCGAAACATGCAATCCTATGAGCTTATTATACTGGGTCACTGCTGTGGCTAGAGATTGCGTTTGTCGCTTGTGGTGCTCAGACTCTAAGCGAAACATGCAATCCTATGAGCTTATTATACTGGGTCACTGCTGTGGCTAGAGATTACGTTTGTCGCTTGTGGTGCTCAGACTCTAAGCGAAACATGCAATCCTATGAGCTTATTATACTGGGTCACTGCTGTGGCTAGAGATTGCGTTTGTCGCTTGTGGCACTCAGACTCTAAGCGATACTTGCAATCCTATGGAGCTTATTATACTGAGCCACAGCAGTGGCTAGCCCGGGCTTCTTTAGTGTGGCGAGCTCGAGCAACAGGAGTGGATCTGTATAATAAGGACCTAAGAGATATTTAAAAGAAGAACATGCTTCCTACAATGACTGCTATCAAGACAAGAATAATTATGAAAAAGTTGCTAAAAGTTTCAATATAGATTTATAATTAAGATAATAGCTGTTTTTTAAACGAAAATCTTTGGAATGAGTCATGTACTGACATGAAGATCACAATACTTGTTGTTGAGCAATGAGCATCTCAATAAAGATCAATTTGGCGTCATTTGTTAGAGCTTATTTTTAGATAATAATTACGTTCTCTTGTCAATGTGTTTATTGTTATGAAAACTTTCTCTCTTAGAGTTTAATAAAAATGCGTGGTTAAAAGTCATTTATTGGGCTTCACCACAATTCAGAATTTAGATTGCTTCTATTTTCACTATGCATTTAACGGGCTTCAATACAATTCGCCATTTAGACTTCTTCTATTCTCAATATACACTTAATGGGCTTCTATACAATTTGGAATTTAGACTGCTTCTATTACCATTATACATAAACTTCTCTCTAAAAAAATGCAAATACTTTTGAGATATTTAAAATTTTAAAAATGGAGAAGTGCAATGAAATTCACAGTGAGTGCATAAAATAGTTAGATTGATAGTATTCAGTTCTAAAAGTCGTAGAATATTGTGGTTTGAAACCAAAGTAATTTGCCTACGACTCTTTATGCCTAGTACAATTTTTTTCCTTGTGGGCTGTTTTCTAAGAAAATAGAAAATGCTATATAGAAATGTGCTATATTTGAAAATTTCAGTATGAATCCTTGTTTTTTACCTTTTCATTCGATCTAGAATGCTTCGTTTGCCCAAAATGTAACATTTCAGTTCATTACGCTGAAAACACCTCATTTATGAACAAAAGGCAAATCTCAACTTCAAAGGCGATCCAATAAAGATCGGAAAAAAAATACAGATATCTAACGCGTATAAATGTTGATAATACGTATTTATTAATTTTGGTTTAGTTTTAAAATTGTTACGTAATTGTTTTATCCGACATCGATAAAATGTTGTTGGGTCACTCTTATTTTTTTATATCTTTCATTAACTTAAGGAAAAAGGATAAAAAAAAAATTATTTAATTAATTCATAAAACTTTTTTTTTTAATTTAATGTATATTTTTCAATATAATGGAACATTGTATACGAATAAAAACTTGTTAAGGGGACTTGGTACCCCTTGGTTTCACAAAAAATTATAAAAATATAATTTGTATCTTTTTTTTTATGTTTATCATCATTGAAACCTTCTCCTTATTCTTGCAAGTTTTTGAGATGATCCGATAACTGCAATTGCAGAAAAACTATATTTTTATGGAGAATTTAGCATTGCCACAATAGTTCCTTCGATATTTCGCTTTTTTCTCAGTTCGTGAGTTTTGAAATTCCCACTTTACTCAAAATGCTAAAACTTCAGCAAATATGAATGAAATGACTTGAAATTTTTTAAGTCATTCTAAAAATCCATTTGACAAAAATAAGCATGGATTTTTAAATAAAATATAAACTTTTTTTTTACAAATTTAAATGTTGAAAAATACCCTTTTTTATACTTTTTTTTACCTATAGGTACAGTAATTATCGTTTTTCTCGAAAACTATTTTACTTATTCTAAATCCGATGCCTAAAAAGTTAGAATATATTATAAAAAACATTTTTTTTTTTTTTTAAATATTGAAAAATGAAAAAGAAGGTAGAATTTGAAATTTTATGAAATTTTACAAATTTTAAAATTTTGAAAAATTATTGCACTATGTGAATTTTTTTTTTAAATAAAGTTCTTACTTAGTAATACTTCTAAATATGTAAAAATTATAATTTTAAATGCTTAAATAAAAAAAAAAGTTTGAAGGGTACCAAGTCATTTTAAATAATCATATTTTCTGACATTGATGAAATGTTATATGTAAATTTAATCCCATTGATATGGACATTCACTCAATTTTTTACTTAAAGTTGTGATCTAATAAATAACCTAAACTAAATGTTTTATGCCTTTCTGATGTGTTCATAAATTTCTCGGTGACCCATGAGTTTAAATTTTTTGTAATCTTATTATGGTTTCAAGTACAGTTTGGTTGCATCATGAATTTTTTTCATACTTCAGATCTAAATGAAGAGTATTATGCTCCAAAATTTCCTAACACTTAAACCAAAATCTTTTACTAGTCCCAATTTCAAGGGAGAATGTCTATATCTTCGTGCTATATTGTCTTAGAGAATTGTCTTTTAAAGGTAACTTGTTTCTTCCCCATGAAGGCATTTCCTCCTTGACACTTGCACTACTATTATTTTTCTAGATCAGAAACGTCGTCCTGGGACAGTGCAGATATAGTCTCACGCAACGTTTTACAAGAAAATATCTATTGCAATTTTAAAAAGCTACGTTGAAAAAGTTGTCCCTTCTGTAGATTATTTTACTAAGTGTGTCAGTCCACATCAAGACTCATTTGAAATATCGAATACTTCATTTCAGAAGAGCTACACGAGAGTTGTACTGTGTTATAACTTTATTACGACAATATATGGACAACTGAGAGTAGTACGAATTTTAAGGCTAAAAGCCTTCCTGGAAGTCTGTTACTGAAAACAGCTTACCTTAGCATCTCAAACGGAAAAAAAAATCTGGAAAACTTACTCATGTCATCTCAGAAATCGATATGAGATCATTTGACCCAATCGTTATCGTGTCTACTCATTTTTGAAAATAAAGGTTGCAGCTCAGCAATGTAAAGAATATTACCTCATTCTATACGCATATTTACTTTCAAGCCATGAGTTTTAGTATCCCACCACTAAAAAGCAGGCAAAGAAGTATTTTTGAGACCCATTTAAATTCATAACTTCTGATCAGTTACGTAATTACTTCGAGGTATTACTCGAATTATCTCGATGCGGTATTTACTTGAGTATTTTTATTTAACATTGAATAAAAAATTCCCTTATTCTTCAGTATGTGTAGTGTGGGGACCCATTACACCTCCTCTTAATGTACAAGTACCAATATTGGTACAATTACCAATACCTTTATACACTCGATAAATAAGTTTGGTGGAAGGCAATGAGGTAGAACGGCTTTTCAATGGCCTTTGATTATAAGATAAGAGAAAAGCCACTTCCGAAATCAAATTTCTGAATAAATTTCCAACATCCTAATTTCATCGAGATTGCAATACATAGAGACAGCAATAAATCATGAAAGAGTACAATTAACGTTAGAACAATCGTCATTGAAGATGTTGGCGGAGTTTTAAACATTGCAACGGAAAGATACCATCAATCAGTGTTTATTCACTGCTATATTGATATGTTTTGTTTGGTAATTTGGCTCTTGTCCTTATGTTGGCTACAAAGAATCCCAGCTATAAAAAAAAAATTGAACTTTAAATTTTCATTTGGGATCCAACTATAAATTGCAAATATGCTTTATTTTTGCTCAAGAATGCGAAACAATTGAGTTAATGCGGTGGTTTTAAGGTGCCATATCAGTATTGGATACCTTAAAATTGAACTTTTATTTTAAAAAAATATACATTGTATAATTTGACTGTTTGGAATTTCAATTTAATACAATCCTTGTTAAATTGTTATTAAAACATTTGTAACAATATTTTTTCAATTTAAATTTAATATTGCATAAAAAGTACTTTTACTACTACTACACAAAAGGCTGTGGCTTGCATTTGAGCTCAACAGAGATGTGGTGGCTCTTTTACAAAATTTAGTGAGGAATGCCACTGTAAAGTTTAATTGTTCTTTAATGGAGAAACATTTTAATCTAAAATAAGTTTTAATCAATTCATACATATTAACTTAATGAGAATGGTAGTACGTTTAATTTACGAAAGTAGAATTTTGATTTTACATATTCAGTAGGCACAAGTTCAAAACGTTTTGAATTAAAAATATATAATATATCTTATAACTAAACAGCAAAATTTATAAACTCTTGTGTTGGGTTGATTATTTTCAGATTATCTGGCACCATCAGCAACACGAGAGGTATAATGCGCCGAAATATTCGTCATTAGACAAGCCAACATACACTGACAAACACCCATGCCTATCACGGGACTCGAACCCGCAACCTCGCGGTCTAGAAGCTAGCAAGCTAACCACTATACCGTTTGGTCGGCCACTTGTGTTGGGAGATGTATTGCTAGAAATTGCTTATCATATATTTTTTTAGAATAACCGGCCATAATTTTGCTAATTTTAAATAATTTTTCCAATTAAAATATTATGATTAATATTTCATAAAAAATTAACCCATACAAACAAGGTTTATAAATTGAGTCCTTTATATGCATTGCTAACTTTTATATGCAAACGCAAATTATTTTAGTGATTTTTAGCTCAAATCGACTTTTCATAGTGTTTGACTAATACGAAAAATTCCGTTGATTCCATGCCATGGACTAACTCTTTTTGACCAGAAAATTTGATAGAATGTGTTTTCAAAGACAAAAAGTCTATCTGATAAATTTCAACTCGATTGAATTATATCAAGTGTATTAATTAGTCATCCGAAAAGGTAATTATAGCCAGTGGTGTAGTGTAAAATAAAAAGGTGTGGGAACGCTAAGTCGTGTCGTTGTGCAAAAGTATGCTTTTTTTCTGGGGGAGGGGAGGTGAAAATGACTACTAAGAATAAATAATACTTATTAATATTACTTTAATAATCTTAAAACAGATAACGAACACTTCAAAAACTGAAAAGAAAAAAAAGTGTTTACACTTTTTTTTAATTTCAATTATTTTTTAAACTATTAAGTTATATGAATTTACGAACAATTTGCCTTGCACAACCCATTTTAACAGATTGTTTGACACTTCATAAATGGATTATAAGACATTTTCAAACATATTATTGACACAAATTTTTAAACAGATTTTTTATGACAATTTTTAAACAGATTACCTACAACACATTTTAAACGGGATTTATTTTTATTTAAAAGATTTTTTTGACAATTTTCATTCAAAAAAATTTCCCTAAGAGATCGAGTTTCAATTCAGACCCTCTCGAAATCTATTTTCAAAACGAATTTTGAAATATTACGATTGTTGCAGATGTCGATTGAGACATTGAGAGTTTTACGGATTTTCTCCTCCTCGAGATGAAAATATAGAGAAGTTCTTCTTGCTTGATAGACCCATCCTTACCTTTTCAAAATTTGCGCCATTAATAAAATGAAATTAACACCTAGAAGCGTGTTAGCAACTAGTATGTGTTTTGCAAATACTTGAACTTGCTTTCTCAGCTCTGAAATTGTGGATCAAAAACGAAAGCATAGTTCTAAGGAAGAACTTTTTTCGTTTTCTTACTTGATTTTGCGTTTAGTGTCACTTAAAGAAAAAATGTAAAATACAAATTAAAAAAAAAAAATTAGGTGAGGGAACGCCGTTCCCCCTTTAAAAAAGGTAAAGGATCGTCGTTCCCACGCGTTCCCGCTCCACTACACCCCTGATTATAGCGTGTGTACAATCATTCTGCTTATATAAGTCCACCAAACCTTGATAGATTCGTTGTCGGTGACAATGCATTCTAATTGCTAAGTTTGCAGCTCGAATGGATGACGGCAACTAGGATAACTAGTCCTCCGTTGATTTGCTCGCTACAAACACACACAAACAAAAAATCGAAGTTAATATAAGGGAATTAAAAAGAGTTCAAATGTATGCTTTGATCATTTTTTAGTTTGGTATTAAACAAAACTTAGTCTTGAACAACTAAGTAATAAATTGGATTCAATAACATCGAAAATGAAAAAGCATTTCATACTAAAACAAACAACACTGTGATTACCTAAAAGAATATTCAAATTATTTAATCATATAGTTTTTAGTATTCTGTACCGCAAGGTCGAAAACAGAATCCCTTTGATGTCTGTTCATCCGAAACATAAAGAGTTGAGTTCAATAACATCACGTCATTCAAATGGATCGCGTTCGAATTCTTCTTTTTACGTTTAACTCCATTGAGTTTAGTGGCATTAAGTTTTCATTATTTTTTCTAATTAAATTGTTTATAAACTTCAAATATGTTTTGAAACCGGACAATGTACTTGATTTACCGCAAGGTCGAAAACAGAATCCTTTCGATGTCTGTTCATCCGAAACATAACGAGTTGAGTTCAATAACATCACATTATTCAAATGGATAGTGTTCGAATTCTGCTTTTTACGTTTAACTCTGTTGATTTTAGTGGCATTAAGTTGTCCTTGTTTTTTCTAATTTAATTGTTTATAAACTTCAAATATGTTTTGAAACCACCGTCGATATACTTGAGATTTAGACGACATACGAAGTATATTGTCCGGTGGATTAAAAATAGTACTAGAGTATATAAAAAAACAAGTGAAGTATCGTCTCCCATCACAAGAGATATTATTTGATTATTTCTTTATAAAATAATCACTAATAAATGAACATGCATTCAAATAGCCTCACGACTAAAAGAATTTAACTCATAGAACAACTTGTTCATTAACTGCTTATAAACCTGAATGCCGATAAAAATCGTGTACGAGTATTCACCTGCACATTATATGGAGCTAGACTTGCACCTCCTTTGATTTTGAAAAAATGAAAATATAGTTGAGGCGATCAGTAAATTTTACAACGCAGAGATCCAGTGTTTCGTTCAAGATTTTCCATTTCGACAGAAAATGATTGCTTAAATGCTGATTAATATTTCATTATGAAATAGAAATTACATTTTTGAAAAATCAATATTTTATCAAAAACTTTAGCCACCTTGCACCCTACTGTGTTTACTCTGCACCTCCCAGGAAGTAATCCTGTCTGCGCTCATGATACTTTTAGAACTTTTTCATTAGTATACGAAGCAGGGCTTAATATAATTTCAGTAAGAAGAAAATCATAGTCTGATTTCAACTTTGTTCATCTCTAATTACTATTACATGACATTGTAAAATGAAAGTATAAAAAGCGGAAAAACAACTGTATTTACCTTCAAATCAAATGTCTGTCCTATCCTTTTGATGGCATACATTGTTCTAGAGCGTATTTTGTTGTAGGATGGTTTCTATGGCAACCGTGGATACCTTTCGAAGTGCAATCCATACACTCTGATCTGAAGTCATTCCCTTTGAACTTATGAATGGGGAATTAATGTTTTCATCAATTATGTAGGGAAAGCGTTCATTTAGCCTCTTTAAGAAGCTTTCTTAGCATACCATTTACCTACTGATGTAATATTTACATATGTCAGACAAAATATTACATCAAAAGAAGAGTACTCTTTTTTTACGTAAAATAATAATAGTAGGAGGCAATTAATAAAATATGTTGTAAAACATAAGCATCTCTTCCTTATTGTTATATTAATGTTGTTATTTGTTATATTACTATTGCATATATATGTTAATACATGATAAATAATTTTAGTAATATTAGTAATAATAATTAATAGTAGTAATAATAACAATTTGTAGTAATATTAATTATAATAATTCGTAGAAGCAATAGTACTACTAATAATAAATAATAGTAATAGTAATAATAATAATTATTATGATTAATAGTAATAATAATAATAATAATAAAAACTAATAGTAATAATAATAATAATAATAAAAACTAATAGTAATAATAATAATTAATAGCAATAATTATAACCATAATAATTAATTTTAATAATAATAATGTATAATAATAATAATAATTAATAGCAATAATAATAATTAATAGTAATAATAATAATTAATAGTAATAATAATAATTAATAGTAGTAGTAATAATAAAAATAGAAATAATAATTGTAAAAATAATTATTAGTAGCATTTAAAACTAAAGATTAATAGCAGTAATAATAATAATTAGCAGAGTAGTAAAAATAATGATTAGTGTTAATAATAGTAATAATAAAAATAATAAAAGTAATAGTAATAATAATTAGTTGTAATAATAAAAGTAATTAATAGTAATAATAAAATAATAATATTAATTAATAATAATAAATAGCAGTAGCAATAACAACAACAATAATAATAACAGTAATAATTAGTAGTAGTAGTAGTAAAAACAATAATTAGCACTAGTAATAATAACAATAATTAGCACTAGTAATAATAATAATTAGTAGTAGTAATATAATATACTAATATAAGCACAAGTAGTATTACTTGTTGCTCTTACTGTTGAGGTTAATGTGTAAAAATGTTTTAATATTTATTTATCTATACTGAGTCTTGGAAACATGAGTGGAAAATATACACATTTATATTTGTCACTAGCAGATGCACATATTCCCTAACCATTTGCAACAAGGAATGTTTGGGAGATTTGCATTGAATTCGCTCATTAGTAAGCTCTATCCTGCGATCAAAGCCAAATACCTTAATCAGAAACAAAGCAAGCACTTAGCTATGGGGCGACTCCGGTTCGATTACCAGCGACTAGGTAATTTCAACTGTAAAATTAGCCGTCACAACACGATTGTGTGTTCTGAGTAGCAGTTATCATTTCGAGGCTTCTCCCATTCTATTCTCAAATGCAAAGACGATCCCATTTAAAAAACCTCTTCTCTAAGTCATTTTCAGTTTAAATGCCAACCAGTATGAAAATTTTAAGTCTTACGATATTTTGAAGCGCTAAAGCCATCGTTTAAATATTTATGCACCAAGAAAAAAAAAACGATCCAACCAACTTGTGTTCGATATAATATAATAATTTAGCGCATGGATCGTTGGAAATTTATGGACATTTCAGAGTAACACAAAAAACACACATGGACAATTATTACACAGATTTTCAAACATAAATAAAGTATAGTGTATCTTTATGAGAACGAAATTGAATTTACATAAAGCATTTAAGAGGGAGCGTCAGTCTGTCCCAACAAAAAAAAAAAATCTTCAAAAATATTGATATTTTTGATAAAAAGAGATAAAATCAAGAGTAACAATACTATTATAGTGGTCGAAATAAAATAAAAAATATTATTTTTTATAAGTATTATAAAAAGTAGTGCCAACGGATATGACATGAGGTAAAAATGGTCGTAGAGAATTTTCTAATAAAATTAAACTTGAAATAAAATGTTATGAAATATAAGTAACATTACTTTTACAACTGGTTAAATTTTATTCAATTTAAAAAGTAACGAAATATAATAATTTTAGAGCATATTTTTGATTTTCCTAAGATTTTCGAAAACAATATTTTGAGTTTGTTTTTTTCTGAAAAGACAACAGAACAAATTGTCCTATTACCTTGAGCTTGGGTCTTGAGCCTAAGGATATTGTTTTCAATTGGTCAAAAGTGTGGTCCTGTGTCCGTCTCCACTTAACGTTTGCGCATGCGCAGGATAGGCATTGTGTGGGCATGCTCTTGCTCCGCCTGCTTGTATAAAAAGATGTATATAAAGCTTATATGCTGACGCTGTTCAATTGTATTGAAGTATCAATGTTTTATAAAACTAAAAAAAAAAACGACTTTGTAATAGGCTTACACTTAATGTCCAGGATAAACCGTACATTGACTCTAAGCCGATTATTTTTTTATGTTTTTTAAAACTAAATTAGATTTTGAAAACGTTTGTGAGTCCCGATTTTTTTTTTTTTTTTTTTTTTTTTAAGATTTGTTTAACAATCATTATGTTCTTGAATATTGTTGCACAAATTGTCTGTATATAGTGTAAATAGTGACGTATTATTTTAAAATTCTATTGTAATTTATTTTTATCTTATTTTATTTATTAACAGCGATTATACAGGTTAGAAAAAGGTGGCAACACCTAAAGCAATCGAGAAATTTCGAGATGTTTCTTTTCCGACGAATTGGCTGGAAATTTCGCGAATGTTCTCTCGCGCCAAGTATAAATAAGACTGGAGATCGGGAAAGTTTTCAGATTGACTTTGGACTTCGATTTTAGCTGACCGCTTTGTTTACCTACTAGAGTGAACTTGTATAATTGCTGTATTTGAAATTGTTCTTACTGAAGCTTGTGTTGAAGCTTGAGGGTGATTAAACTATTGTCTGTGAATAAATTTTGTGCCTTTGAAGAGTGAATAAATAGTAGTTTTTATCTTAAAAACTGAGCCATCATTGCCTCAGTGGAAAAATTCATAACAATATTTAAATTACTTTTAATGTATTGATACGTTACCTTTATCTTTTTTTTTTCAGTTATAATATTAAAAATAATTTTAAATTTCGAATCCTTTTGATAAGTCTATCGGTCCCTTTTTATGAGGAATTATTTTATTACCTTTTCATGGTTTAATATTTTTAAGCAAACAGCTATGTGAGGAGTATTTTAATTTTTATATCTAATGAGATAGTTTCGAATTAGACGAATAAAATATTCTAAATGAAAAAGAGGGTGTTTAAGAGGAACTCCTAGTAATGATCATTCCCTATACTCGCTATGTTACAATCTTCTAGCCCAGTGCATTTAGAAACTACTTTCTATAAGACCTTGGCATTTGGTGAATAGGTACGAAAAAGATCACTTAATAAAGGGACATAAATTATTTTCATTTAATGTCTATATATTACAAATGGAAATTAAAATAGTAAAAGACAACATCAGGTGGAGCCTTTGCATTGGCATAAAAATTTTAAATATAAAATAAAATATAGTAGAATCTATTTTCAAGTTTTTAATATATCATGTCATTCAATGATCATTTTCGTACAGACTCACCAAAATTAAAGGTTTTATACCAAGTAGTATTTAAAAGAAGTATTCTATTTAGACCCCCTTTTTTTTTCAAATACTTTACTTGTTGAAAGAGGAAAAGCCATTTTGAAAACGATTGTCTAGAACATCAGGGGGTATAACATGTTCCTGAATGTCGTAACATTATTGACACACAATTTTAAATGTCTGGTATAGGCTAAATGTATTCCAATCATTAAGAGTAAGTACTAGTAAGAATCATTCCCTGCACTCGCTATGTTACGATCTTCTAGCCCAATGCATTTAGAAACTATTTTGCATAAAACCTTGGAATTTGGTGAGTAGGTTCGAAAATGATCACTTAATGAAATGACATAAACTAAAAACTCGAAAATAGTGTCTAATACATTTTATTTTATACTTGAAAACCTTATTTCAATGCACATGCAGTGGCTCTACCCAGTTTGGTCTCTTGCTATTTTAATTTTCATTTAAAATTGATAGACATTAAATGAAAACAATTTATGTCATTTCATTAAGAGATCTTTTTCGTACCTACTAGAGGTCGGAAATATCGATTAAAATAAATATCGATACTATATCGTTGCATAGAAAAAATATCGATAGATGATTTTTTTTTTTTAATGTGATTTTCAATTTTGCCAGAAACAAAGATTTTCGGGGCAAATTTCTACTTTTCATGAATTTATGCCAAAAATTTTTTAATAAATAAATTATAGTTGTTTTAATAAATAAATTATAAAAATTGTTTTAATAAATTATAAAAATTATTTTTAAAAATTATAAAAATTGTTTTAATAAATTATAAAAAGTATTTTTAAAAATTATAAAAATTGTTTTAATAAATTATAAAAATTGTTTTAATAAATAAATTATAAAAATTGTTTTAATAAATAAATTTTTAAAAAAATTTTAATAAATAAATTATAAAAATTGTTTTAATAAATAAATCATAAAAATTGTTTTAATAAATAAATTATAACAATTGCTTTAATAAATAAATCATAAAAATTGTTTTAATAAATAAAGCATATTATCAATCAGAATAAATAAAATACATTTGGATGTCAATGCATGAATTCACATTTATTTTTAAAGAACAAATTTTGAAAAGTAATTTATTGCATATTTTGCTGATAGAGATGTTTTTAATATTTCAAAATAGATGCAAATTCCAGGCACTCGCTGACAACAGAAACGGCGCTATGTTAATGACTACTAATAAATAATCTAACCTTTCTATTACATCATGTTTTCTTTTTTGTTAGGGTGCCATTTTAACTGCATCTCCTCCAAGTTCAAACCTTAGTTTTGAAGTTTTTGAAAAGGGACTAAAGAAAATCAAAAAAAAACATGGAACTACAAAACGATCATCAAAAAACGAAAAATGTTTTAAAATATCGATATATCGGTGACTTGTATCAATATTTTTACTATCGATATTTTTTTTAAATATCGATAAAAATATCGTCGTATCGATATATCGCCGACCTTTAGTACCTACTCACCAAATGTTGTGTTTTATACGAAGTAGTTTCTAAATATTCTTCCTTAATTATACTCACAATAGAAAATGGCTATGCCAGAAGATATCTGGAAATGCAATTACTTCTTGTAAAGACTTTGAAGTCATTCAGTTAAAAAAATATCACTATAACGTAATCGAGCTGTGAATATATTAATTACTATAGTAGAAGTTGTCAGGAATTTTCTTCAAAGTGATATACCAAGAGAGCTTTCTGTTAATAGCAACTTCGTATTAGAAAGCCATAGCTTGCAGATTTTTGCACAATGATTGTTTCAATAGTCCAAGAATAATGGAAAACGGATTTGAATAACTTTAGAAAAGAATCAGGCAATAAAGAAGGTTTTAGATAACTCTATAGTTAGGAGGCTTTACAAAATCATTATATATTTAAATATGAGTGAATAATATGTAGTAAGTTTATTTTGAACTTTCAGAGAACAAATCACTTATTTAGTGGAAAGGAAAGTTGGTAGTAACTGACAAGATGCAGCTTTGGCAGATCAGCTCAACTAGGGGATGCAATCACTGTTGTTGATCTAACTTTAAGCGTCAGTGACATTCACAGAGAACTGAATAAGAAAGTGAGTTTGCTATATTATACAGTTAAACAGTTAAAATAAAGCAGAAACATGAAATACTTTTTATTCAACTACATTGTAGCATTCACATAGGCAGGGCCCGATTTAGAATTTTTTTTACTGTAGGCCCAACATTCAGAGAGGGGCCCCCAATAGCAAATATGTATTTTCTTACGTCACAATATTACCAGATCAAGCTACATTCATTAAGACTAACTTTTTACAATTAAAACTCATAGTTTACTTTCACGCGATTTTTTTGTTATAATTAGTATGGTCTTGATTTCCTCTATCTAACTTAACTCTCTGTGACTATAAAAAATATGGAATTTGCGGATGTGTAACTAAAAAATTTTTATTATTTTTGTTCAGTACTTCCCATAAAAAGACCATTATTTTTAAAAATTTCAGAAAACTTTCAAAATTTGGGGCCCCCATATTTGGGGGCCCCTAGGCTCGGGCCTAGTGGGCCTAATGGTAAATCAGGCCCTGCACATAGGTGCAAGCAGGATTATTTGCAGGTTGGGGGGAGGAAGTGCTAGAATTTTGTTCAAATCGTTCATTTTGATAGAAATGTTGATTGCAATTCCTAATGGAAATGTTGACAATTTTTCATTAATTTTCTCTTTGATATTAAAACTAGGAGTGTGAAACATCGTACAACTTTGAATTACACTTAATACTGGTCACTACATTTTAAATAAGCCTTGTATTTGTGAAATTTCACGTTTTGTTGCTCATACTTTTATTAATTAAAAAAATTGCCAGTTTGGCCATAATAATTTCATTGGCCGAGAAAAAAAATCGCCAAATTGGTGAAATTGGCGATATGCTTTTCGGTAAACATTAACATTATACTTTCTTGTGATGGAAACAGAGGATAAACAGATGTTGGTGAGCGATGCTCAAGGAAAGGGAACTCTGTGTTACAGACGTTCGTTTTCAATTTTTTACGCCTTTATTACATATCTACTGAAGTTTTGGATGTGGGATAACACCTTAAAGGACCACAGGAATTTTATTCAAAATCGTTAGAGCCATCTTTTGACAACTGCTAAAAAAATATAAATTTTTCAAATGCGCATGCGCAATTTTGAAAAAAACTGGTGTTATGCTGACCAGACAAACATACATTTTTCTAGACCACTTTTTTTAAATCAGCACTTTTCAAAATGTGTAGAGATACAAAAAAAAATCCTTTTTTTTTACCTAATGCAATACTTTAATTACCTTATGTTAACATATGGGTAATTGAAAGTAAACTAGGGGTGTAGAGCATTGCACAACTTCCAGTTACACTATAATATTGGTAATTGCATTAAAATTTTATACGGTGTTGTTTACCGTTTCCATAATTCACTCATTTAAATAAAAATGGTCAGTTTGGCGATGTTTTTGGCAATAATTAGATGACAAAATTGGTGATGTTATTCGATAGACATTACATTGTCCTTTCTTGAGGGTGAAACAGATAAAAAATCAATTACTGATGAGTGATGCTCAAGGGCAGAGAGAAATCTGTGTTAAAGACACTCGTTTTTCCACTTTTTACGCTTTTATCGCATGGTTTACAGGAATTTCTGAGGTGGGGATGTTTAGAACATTAAGAGGCATTACCACAACAATTTTGATCAACATCATCAGAGCCATTTTTTAGAAATTACTGTAAAACATGATTTTTTTTAATGCCAGCTACCTTATGCGCACGCATGCACGATTTTGATAAAAACTTTAATGGTAGGTCTCATGGGCATCACCAACCCGCACACCAAATTTGAACATCGTAGATAGATTTATTCGAGAGTTATGCTGACCACATACACACAGCCACACAAACGCACAAACATACAGACACACAGACATTTCTTCTAGAAATCAGGATGTTCCAAAACGTGGAGGAATGCAAACAAAAATAAAAAAATTACCGAATTCTATACTTTCATTGCCCTATGTAAACATGTGGGTAAGTAAAAAATAACTTTTTCTAGTTCTAGAAGAATATTCTATATATACGGGTATTCAAATATCAGTGTTTCGAACATTATTGGAGATTTATTTAATATTATATTTATTTTTGATTTATTATGTGTCGTATTCCATGTTATGCAAATTTCATAGTTATTTCTGTAACCGTAATTGTTGTAAAAGGTATATATATACAGGATTGGATTGTGATGGGAAGATGAGGCTTCATACTTGTAAACTTATGTTATTTAATTGAATTTGTTCATGATTATGGGCTGGCTGAGTTATTTGTGGCATACTGAGTTTCTATTGGTGAGAAATGACCACCAAACATAAGAACCAGAAGCACAATAAATAACCCATAACAATAAAGTTTTTTTTATATAAATTATTTATATGCATTGCCACTTTTTATGTGCTATTGCAACTTTTTGATCTCAGATGGAGTTTTTGTTTGAAAACTACGAAGAATACTTCCATTCCGAACTATTTACAAATTTTTTTTTGCTCCAAAACTTGATTGAATAGATTGCTGTTGACAAAGAGGATGCCTTCCATTTTTAAATTTTTAGTTTGTTTGGATAACGCCAAATGGGTTAATTCGCACTCCGGAGATTTTGCCTTAAGGGAAGGTTTCAGTCATTGGATATCGCCAAATTGAACATGCTTGAATTAAGCTTGATATCTAGACAAGCTTGATGTGTTGTAAAGGCTGGTAAGCCTGCCTCTATTGCGTAAGGCAATAGAAACTTGTGTAAAAGCGGCCTTTTAGTAACAGTCACAAAACTTGATAGAAAGCATTGCCATCGACATTGCGTGTATCTGTTCAAGCTACAAAATTTCAGCACGATTGGATGACGGAAAGTGTGTAAATTATTCATCAAAAGCGACAATAATAGAGTACGTAAAATTGGTCTTTTAATGATTGAGACAGTCCCCAAAATGTGATAGAATACATGTTGTTGCTGCTAATCCTCACTGTCTGACGGAGTCAGACAAGATCCATGAGTTCGTTAACTAAAAGGAAGTCGAAGACTAGGAGAGGATTTCTAAAGAGATCCTCCTTAGAGAGTCCCATGCAATCCAAGAGGTGCTCAGGAGAGGCCTGATGAATTTGGCACTTGGTGCAGGTGGGGAAGGTTTTCCTGCCCTCGTTGAAAGTGAGGCACTTGATGTGACCGCTAGCAAGCCTTGATAGAACAGTCAGGGTACGTCTGTCACACGGGAGGTCAAGGGACAAACCCGATTTTGAGCACTTGTACCAATTATGGGTTGGGGGGGGGGGTTCCACTCCTCCGAGATCTTTGATTTTTCCAGAGAGTATAATTCCAAAAAAGTAAGTATGAAATAGGGAGATGTTGAAATCCTGCAACCCTCCTTAGCAAGGATATCGGCCATTTCATTCCCGTGGAGATTCACATTGGAAGGTACCCATTGCAAATGAACATCATGATTGAGAGAAATGAGCTTTAATTTAAGCAGGATAGAGGTGCTGATCCTGTCGCCCACAAGGAGCCAATTACTAAGATGGTGGAGAGAGCTACGGCTGTCAGACAAGATCCATCGGTCACCATAATCCTCTTCGGTTAGAATAGCTTTTAGTCCCAGGTCTATTGCAATTGATAGAATACATTGTCATCATCAACAAATCAATCTGCCAAATTTCAGCTCGATTAAGTTAATAACGTTAATAATATCCCCCCCCCCCCTCTCCTCTGGCAAATTTAAACACTACACACAAAGAAAATCGAAGTTAACATGAAGGATTTAAAAGTACAAAAGATAAGTATTTTATTTCTTCCAGGAAACAATGAAAAAAAAGAATCAAAAATGAACCACAAAGGTAGTATAGGAAATGTGCAATTGAATTCTAGCGCCTAAAAATCATCTCTCGATTGCAATAATATACTCAGCTATAAAAAACGAAGTAGGAAGTAAACAGGAGACTTAAAATAATAATTAAAAAATGGGCATTTTAACATTGAACATAGTTTTAAAATGGATGGCAGATGTGCTTTTTTTAATTGGTATTTACACGTGTTTTCCAATGTTATTTTAATTTTTAAAAACCAGGGACAGCAAGTACATCCCCTTGCACCCTCTTGGTGTCCAAGTTTATCACCCTCAATTAATATCACTTTTTTATTACAAATATATCTTCAAGTCTATACTTAGAAACGAGTAAAGACTCAGTTCCTATTATTAGAGAGGTTATTTAATAATTTCTTTGTAAGTTTGCTAAGAAAAAAAAAAAAGAAAAAAAAAACTGTGGACATAATTTGTATCCAAATTTTATCTGGGCTTAAAGGGGAAAATATCAACATTTAAATTGTGTCTCAAATTATTCTTGATAAAATAAAATTGATTCAAATTGCACTGGTCAAGGTTAAGAGGAAGTCCTAGTAAGGATCATTCCCTATACTCGCTATGTTACAATCTTCTAGCCCAGTGTATTTAGAAATTACTTTTTTAGAAATTACTTTCTATAAGACCTTGACATTTGGTGAATAGGTACGAAAAAGATCACTTAATAAAGTGACATAAATTATTTTCATTTAATGTCTATGTATTATAAATGAAAATTAAAATAGCCAAAGACAATACCAGGTGGAGCAATTGCATTTGCATTGGCATAAGGATTTGAAATATAAAATAAAAATATATTAGACGCTATTTTCAAGTTTTTAATTTATGTCATGTCATTCAATAATCCTTTTCGTACAGACTCACCAAATTTCAAGGTTATATACAAAGTAGTGTTTAAATGCACTGGGCTAGGAGATTGTAACTTAGCGAGTATAGGGAATGATTCTTAGGACTTCCTCTTAATGATTGGAATACATTTAGCCTACACCAGGCATTTAAAATTGTATGTCAATAATATTACGCATTCTGGAACATGTTATAATCCCTGATGTTCTAGACAATCGTTTTCAAAATGGCTTCTCCTCGTTCAACAAGTAAAGTATTTGAAAAAAAAGGGGTCTAAATAGAATACTTTATTTTTGTGTCTGTTTTTTGTAAATTCGATCATCTAATTCTACATCATAGTTGATAGCTAAATATTTTTATCCATGAACGCGGCAGTGTTCCACCACCAAGTCCGATGCAGACATGCAAATGTATAATCTGTTGACAGAGCTTAGGCCCGTTTTTGACCCCTCACAGCTCAGCTTCTATTATAACTAGAACCCTGATTTTTTTTTACATCGTGTAGCCCCGGGTTAGCAGGCAAAAAATAAAACATAATTGTTTTAACATTGAATAAGGGAACATGGCAAAAAAAAATCCTTTGAAAATCGCCGAAGTCACCCGAAATTTGTTCTTCAGATTCTTCCGCTTCTGGTTGTGGCCATAACTTTAGCGAGAGCAACAGTAAAGCCTACTTGAGGATTTTTAAAACTTCATTTTTTTTATTCCTTTCAGCTTACTTAGAGAAAGTACCTTTGATATTATTTGATATGTACGAGGGTCTGTACCCTCCTGGAATTGTTCCCAATACTTGGGAATTTTAGTCAGGTCTACAGTTTAAACACTTTATTATATTCAGGTCATTATTATTATTATTTTTTTATTATTCCTCTCAGCTTAAATAGAGGAAGTTGGGAATTTAAGATTCCGGAAGTTGGGAATTTTAGCCCGGGTAATGACAGATTCAAACGATTCAACGGATTTCGGATATTCATCATTTGCTCACTTTCAAGAAGTGACTTTTTTACTCTAACTTGAATTATTAAAACGGTGTAATTAGAAAAAATAATAAAAATTACTTATTTTTCAATTAAATCGCATACTTATACAAGAATGTGAAAACACGTGCTTCAACTTTTTAGTTAGAAAACTACTTTCAGTTTAAAATGAAGTTTTCTAAGTGTGTGATTAGATTTGATGGATTGCACTGATCACTAGATGGATTTAGACTTTGACGGATTGACTTCACCACCGAAGTTTGCTTGAATTTCTTTTTTAATGATAACAAAAGTCTTGTATTTCAAATTTAAAGAGAAAGTTGTTTTGAAACGCATTTTTTATAAATATTTATCGTGTGCACAATTTCGCGTATAAAGCAAGTACTTTGTTTGTAAATCTTACTATTACTTCCTTATTACTTATTTTTAAGTATATAATTGCATTTTTTTTGTACTCAAGTTATAGTAGGTATATATTTTTTATTATGAAAATTTGTTCTTAGTGTGGTAAAGAGGATTTCTACTTAAAAGAGACGAAAAGAATTTGGATTGCCAACTTAAATCTCTCTACAATATTTAGTCATGATATTTAATGTCGCACTCAGTACAAAGACTAGTATGTGAATCTAATGGTATTGTCGTTTACGCCATTTTGCGCTAAAAGCGACGATATGGTTATTCATGCTAAAATATCCATCAACCGTACCTTACTCATTCAGAACATAACAAACACAACAAAAAGAATTGATATCCCCCCCCCACCACAAAAAAAAAACCACAACTAGATGTTGTAAAAAAAAAAATCCGCCAAGTAAAATGGTTATCCAGAAAAAGTTATGAAATCTAAGGTTTGCTGCCAAACAATGAACTAAATAGGGATTATTTTAAAGATTCCCCATAGGTAATCAGTACTTGGCAGACTCGAGTTTTTAAAAAATTAATCTCAATTCAGTGCAAAGGGTACAAAGTGGCTCAAGCATATGAAATGAGATTATTCCGAAATAACTCTAGCCTGAAAAGTTCTGATTCCCTAAGGAGATTCCTTGCAATAATCCAACTTAAGTTCATTGTGTACAAATAACTTAAAGAAATTATATGCGGCCGCTTGGCAGCAAACATTAGATTTCATAACTTTTCCTGGCTGACCATTTTACTTAGCGAATTTTTATACAACGTCTAGTTTTTTTTTTTTTTGTTTTTTTTGTTTTTTTTTAGGGCGATAAGTATATATCCTTTTAGGACAGCAGTTCAGTTCACACAAATTGCCTGATAAAACGTCGAATAGAGGAACAAGGTATTAAAGTAGTCAAGTAATACAGCATGTATAAGAACCCCTCAGAAAATTTATAGACATTGTGAAACGAAAGGATTGATTTTCCCGGTGTGATTTCAATTACTGAGCTATGTAGAGCCTCGTAAAGCTCTTGGGATTCCTTTAGGAAGAATCCGGACATCAATATTAGATAGATAGATTGAATTCGGAGGTTGAAAGTCATCGACGTTGTATTCCTTTTAGTAGCGTATTTAACGGGCAAGCATCATGGGCCGCATTGTGGTGGAGGGGCGATGGTTGAGGGTGCAAAGGGCACGATGATGTGAGGAATAACATTAAACTCTACTTTAACAATTCCAAACTACAACAGTGAAATAAAATTTCACAAATTGTAATTCAAAGGAAAATCAAAATAAATAAATAAACATATCGCACTTCGCAGCCAAGGATTAATTTCTCGAAAATAATGTATTTAAGAAATTCTATTTTTAGAATATTATTTGAATTTTGCTTTTGTAATAATTATTAATTATTATAGTTTATAATGGAGTCTAGTTTTTATATGTTATCCCAAAAAGAAAACTAAAAGAAAATTTTCTGAAAAATCCCAAGATGGAACGATCTGTTTTGTTTTTTCTGGAATAACAGAAAGTGTTAGTAGTGATTAAATGTATGTATATGTTTAGAGGAATATTCCTCGAGAGCGGTTTTCCCAAATAACAGGTCCTAGCAATATAACAATTTGAAAGTTCTTTTTATGTGCTCACAATAAATCTTGTACACTGAAAAAAAAGGGACACAAACAAAAGAAGGCTTTATTTTTTTGACACATTATTATATTTTATTCACAATCATCAAAGAAAAATGAAACTATGTTTAAGTGACAGATAACAATTTCGAAAAAATTGGGGAAGGTTGGAGTGGGGCCAGAAAATTAATTTTGCGTTGGGGCATGATTACGCCAATGATTCACTTGTAGTATTCTTGAATAATTTGTAAAACTATTAATCTCCTCTTATACTTTCATTACATTATATTAGTTTTCAAATAAAAATCTTTTAGCAGTTTTAATATCATATATTGTATTAAATTTTGAATGCATTTTTAAAATGCGTTTCCTTTAAAATTTTATTGTTTAAGAATTTCAACATTCTTAATGCATTAGTGTTTATGGTATTAAGTTTCAGTAAAATAAAATAATTACACTGTGTTGAGCGCTCTTTCCAAATGCCAAAATTTTTCATTTGACAAATTGATTATCAAAGTTTATATACGTTACTTATACCTCTTTAATGATTGCTTCTGTATAGTTTCATTTCTGATGGAGTTACTTTACTTTTATTTATCTTCTTGCTAAACATGACACAATGAAATCAAGTAGATTATGTGTAATATTAGACCCGGTCTTATCTGTCAACAACGTCTTATGAAATACGCGTCCTTTCGTCTTCCCGCTTAACTGATAAACATTAAAATTATGCGTATTAATAATGAGATCAACGATGCACATATTTTTGCTCATATCTTATGTGTCTTTCTACATGCGAAACTGGCATTCTAAATCTAGGGTAAACAAAAGCCTGCTGGATAGAATGAAGAGGTAAAACATGAAAGTTATCGTATAGAAGTTTTAAACTTTTAGTTCAATTTAATTCTTAGTAAACAGCCCCCGAAGAAATATTTCTTCCATAGTTGCAGAAAAACATTAAAAAAATTACTTATAGTGCAAACAGCATTATTCTCTGACTCTTAGAACCGAAGAAACCTTAAACCTTAGAACCATTGTAAAAAGAAATCAGTTACCTGTAAAAAATATAAAAGAATATTTTTACAGACATAAACAGGAAAATTCAGCAATTGTGATTGTTGAAAATATTATAAATATGCAGAAACTATAGTTTTAACTCATACAGGTTAAAGAGATACACATGTACTTAGAATATCCACTGCCGAGTTGCTATTTCAATATGTAAAACATTAATTCAGAACATAGGCTACTATGGTTCCACTATTTAATATATAACGTGGCATGCTGGATATGAAACATGTAGATTTTCCAATTCATCAATTTGCACACTATATTTCGAGTTTCAAATCAGATTTACTTTTGGAGAATTCCTTCAGAAGCCTACAAATTATATACTGTATCCTTTCTAACACCTATAAAACGAAGCATTTTCTTCGCGAAGAATTGTGTAATATGCCACTTACAAACATCCAGTATTTTAATGCATACAATAGAAAATGATTCAGATAGTTTCATAAGCCCAAAATGATGCTATACATATATACTACATTACAATGAATTGCTCCATAGGTTTCTATATTTCCATTTATATGTCCAGGGGTTTCTCTAAAACTTTGACTTGATTTAAAAGACAATATTTAAATAATGATAAGAGTTTATCAAAGTAGAATTCATAATTAAATTTTGTGTCTGAGAACGACCAGGAAATTCGATGAATCGTGAAACGTATTTAGCGATTTGTGCTAACAGGGAGTCGAACCGGGGGAGGGAGGGGGGACTCCTAAATCAGAAGACAGGCGCGCTAACCACTTAGACAAAAAATATCTTTACTGTCTAGGTGTTATATCTGTTATCTGTACACGAGACCACCACATAGCCTTTCCCAGTGAGTCAAGAAAGTGGCGAACGATGGAGTTGCTTGAGTGTGAGTTTATTAGTACGTTGTGTGAGAGTTGAGTGTTTTCAATGATAGAATTAATAGCATTGCGTTTGGCAGTGAATCGCCAAAGATGCCATTATGATTGTTTGGAAGTCGTGTAGTATTTTTCAGAAGGCGCCGATAGATGGCAGTATGATTCAGTTGTCCGGCAGTCACCACTTTGGAGAAAATGTGCGCTAACGGGAGTCGAACCTGGGATTCCTATGTCAGTAGACAGGCGTGCTAACCGATAGGCAAAAGTAACCACTAGTGCCTAGGTATTGTATCTGTCTTTTGTACACGAGACCACCACACGTACATTTATCTCGAATTTCAATGCCATGATATGAAGAAAAAAAATCATTGAAACGTGGAATTGTCTGAAAAGACTACATATGTTTCAATCCATTTCCTAATATGTATGAAATATCCAAGAATTCCGGTAAAATGTAGAATGCGTAATTCTTTAGAAAATCATAGCAAAGATTGAATCAAACATTTTTCATGGGTATGCATAGCAATAGAAAATTATTTTTTGGAATAAGTTTTCCTAAAACATCTTAATTGTGTTCACATACATTGTATCGAGTCGCGGAGCAGCTATGTATTTCGTGTTAATTAGATGTGTTTTGTGATAGAAAGACAAAAAAGATGGAAGATGGTTTTATCAGATTGAAAAATATGAATCGTTGCTGATACGAGAGGGAACTCAACATCGAGATTAAAAAAAAAAAAAATCGCCACTCCAACATGGACCCTTCACTGATTTTACAGGTCTATTTTTCATGTTGAGTTCACCCTTCTTCCCTTTTAAAATACCCAGAGAACAATACCAAATATGGAAAAATCAATACATGGAAAACTTTTCAAACGCGTTTTCCTGACAGCCACCATTTGTTGAGTTCGCCCTTAGTATCTGACCCACTTGTGCCCACCTAGGATCGATTTCAATGACTCTATGCTGCTTCGTTGTGAGGTTATTAGGACAATTTTAAGAACACTCCTCTCTCAAAAAAAAAAATTTAAATTTCCCCCTGTTTTAATTTCGTCTATTTGTTGAGTATAAAGGCTAGGAATACAAAAATCCTCAGAGTTTTATAAGCATCTTTCACACAAGTCCACCTTGAAGCCAACCAATTACGTCATATTATAGTCTCACAGCAAATGATTTGAAACAAGTTATATTCCCTTATTATAAAGTGAGCTACCAGAAGTTTCGCACTTAATGACTTCATTCAGTGTTTAAAGTATTAATATCAGGCTTTATTACACCAAACTGAACATCTTCTAAAGTGCGATTGTCAAAAGCTGTCTGCTAGGAGTGTGAAGTTGACGTACATTCTCAGACTTTTAGTTTCTATTTCTACGTAGCCTAAAAAAACTCTTTTTGTGTATTTAAAATAACGTAATTTCATTCGATTCTTTCTAGGAATATTAAATCCTATATTTTTATCTTCAATTTGGAATAATAAATTGTTTAGTTTACCAGTTTTAATTTTCAATTTCTTCAACTCAATACAAATTTACTCGGACAGATGGCGTTAATAAAATTCCACCAATCTCATTTAGCAGCAGAGCAGCAGCATTTCCCCTCTCCCTTTCCGTACTAGTAATGTATGAAAGTAAGGGGTAACTGAAAGTGTTGATATTTTGGGAATGCAAATTCGAGTCGGATATCCCAAATTTCAAGTTCGATTAGCATAATTAGCTGTGCATTCGCTCTGTGTGATTCCAAAGGCGCATCTTTTCTACTATGAATCGTCCACGCCTAGAAGTCCCACGCGAACTGACTAGTTTGTTATTAGATTTTACTGTAAATGTGTTGTTGGAGAAACCGGCTGATCTAGTTGACTATGCGGTGACTTATTTTACTAAACTCCGAGACGAAGGTCGATCTAATAATCGTGAGCCATCTCTGCCCCTCGTTACTTGCGAAGAAGATAACCTTAGCGAGGATGACGATATTGATGAACCTCCACCAGTTCGAAGTAAGTTAATTCCACTTCCTTTTAGTAATTTGTGTCCCTAATAAAAGTAAGAAATAGCTTTCGCGCTGTTTTATTTGAATTCTGCTTCGCTGTTAGCGTTTCTGATGAAGCTTTTGTTTTATATGGGGAGATTGAATTCTGACTGTTGAAAATATTATTTTAGCAAAAATAAATTATCTTGTCAAATGTGGATGTGATCTAAGAATGGGTACAGCTGCACTCTACTTCCCTGGGCATTTTTCGTAAATTATAAAATTTGAGGTGAACCCTTAAAATGCTTGCTATAAACCTATATAGAGATGACTGAAAGGGTTACAATGTTATTTCTTTTACACAAAAGCAAAAAAATTGCCAGGTGCCTATTATATTGCAACTCTGCTTTATAATATAGCAAAACCATTTCAAAAATAGGCTTTAAGAAGCATCCCATCAAGTAAGATTTTACCATCTATACTGCCTTTTGTAAATCATATTGAAAACATAGAAATATTAATAATGTACACTATTACTAAAATTGGTATTGTTTCAACTTATCTGGTAGTTTTTTAAGTGTCATGATTGGTTTTTTAAAATCAGAAGAATATTCAAATAAAAGGCTTCCAATCTGTATTTCCAGTATCAAATCCAAGGCCTGTTTATGAGACCTGTATCATAGTTTAATTGTTGAATTTTAAATTGTTGTGCAGTGGCTAATAAAATTTTGTACTAAAACCAGTGGTAGAAGTGGAGGAAAAAAGGTGGGGGGACGGCCAAAAGTTGGTGACAAGTGCACCCCTTCAACGATAAATTTTATAATTTCGTTTCTAATAACAATTAAATAACTAGTAGAGAGGAAACACTTTTCAACTCGAACAAGGGTTCAAAATGTATTGTTATTTTAATGAATATTCTGCGACGAGAGATGGAAGTAATAATTCAACATTATATACATAACTGTTTATTTAGATTTAAATATTGCCTCTAAATAAGCATACTTTCATAAAATTAAATTAATAAGGAATTCTAATTTTTTTTTACTGGTATTGTGTTTAAAAATCTGCTTTCTTAAAGATTCTTGTTAGTCAAATTCCTTGTCTCCATGTGGTAAAATGTTACACCCTACCCATTCGTTAGAAAGTTTCAAACCTTGTTTTTTTTCTGGTTCCAAGCTTTTTAGCAGCCTTTTGTATGCGTTGCATCCAAGTTTTTGTTCTTCTCAAGTAAGCCATGGATACTCGTTGTATTTCCGAAAGTGCGTATCATTTTGTGTCCAATACTTTGGATAATCATTACTGCAGTGCGTTTTTGCTTACTGTTGCTGCCACATGCTAGATTCTCTCTCCACATGGTCTCTTCAACTTGATGCACTTGCACATTTTCCACTGCTCCTTCCTCAACGTTCTGTAATGTATTGGAGTCATTTTTCTTACAGTTTTGAAGCCAAATATATCAATCTCGTCTTGTTTTGTACTAGATGGATTACAAATACAAATGCCGTTTAGAATCAGAAGTAAGAATTAATGGTTAAGTTGGAGGAATACACTGTTTTCTACTAATAATCAACAAAACACAAAACATTTTAAAGTAAATGGTCGAGGACAAAACAGGAAATTATAGTGCAATAAATATGTCTTTTTCTATCCACTCCTTCAATAAAGACAGACAACGGGCGCCGAAACTCGCCGCACATTTCCAAGAAAAATTGACTGAATCTGCTTTAAACAAAACAAAAATGAAAGTATAAAAAATAACAAACAGCCAGAAAAAGCAGAAGTAATGAAAATGGTTAATTCAATTTTTTTCCCTCTGCTTTTAATTTTTAGACGGATTGAATGTTTTTTAAAATTGGGGGAATAGATTTCGGTAGTTTTTGAAGTGGGGGGATGGATTTCAGTGTTTTTAGAAGTGGGGAGACGCATGGGTATTTTCTGGACAAGTGGGGGGACGCGTCACCCAGCGTCTACCCACACTTCTAGCACTGACTAAAACATTGTAAGTTCTTGGGAACTTTGATTTTTGGAAATAAACTTTCCATTCTTTATATAAAACTGATCCAGACATTCAGTAATTTTCAAAATATTCTTTGATATTTTTCTGTAGATTAATTTTTGTGTAGGATTAGCTTTGAAAGCACAGCTGTAGTGATTATGCACAATGGTTGCGATTGGATACCATTAAGCGAGAGGGCAATCGCAAAATGTAAGGGATAAACTCTAAAGTGCGCATCATTTTCTTGTCAAATTCAAAAAAAAATTTTAATGCGCAAG